>JARJIL010000006.1:76393362-76993362 GCA_038502395.1 Dittrichia graveolens | reverse complement strand
ATCATTTTCAACCATTAATTATGTAGATGATGTTCATTTGATGTTTGCATTTTCAACGCCAAAGTGTAAAGTTATCATTTTCATACATTACTTATGTAGGTTTAATGTGCTTTATCTCTGAGAATGTGTAAGAGTTATCATTTTCAACTATTACAATTATAGATGATGTCAAGTTGATGTTTGCATTTTCGGTGCCAGAGTGTAAAGTTTTTGTAATACCGGAAAATCACAAGCTATTTTTTTAAATGCACTGCGAAAGCTTTAAGTAAACAAATTCATTTACATACAAACCAAAATTAACAAATGTACATTAACTGTTCACAACAAAGTATCATCTGTTTTAGTGTTACAAAATAAACAGGCTCATTTCTTTTCAAAATCAAATATCAGAGTCAGGTCAACTTCTCCTTCAGCAAACCTCACAAACACGAACCTGCAAAAGCATCAACTGAGCCATCAACTGAGGGGAATTAGCACAAAGCTAAGTGAGTAGAGGCTAAACCCAAAAGCAAACATCCACAGTCAATATCAAAGCATGTAATCACATATCCAAGAAGACCGGCGGTTCGACGCAGAACCTACAACCAATGCCGGCAAAAGCAAAGGTTTACCGATAACTCTCTACTGAATTGGCACAGTGAAATCCTCCTCTGAAGCAACATATGCAACAGTAAAGCTACCACTGTTCAACCAACCAGTAAACGAGCTCAGCCCAATTCTACGTATAGCTGACTTCTCAAACGCAACTCAAAATCATCCTAAGAGTGCGTATCGACCAAATAGTCATGCAGCAGATATCAACAATCAATATCACAATCATTTGTTCAATCAATCCAATCCAATCTCAATCACATCATGCATCACATCAATAACATTAACTGTAATCTTTACCATCCGCGATTAACGTCCACTCACCTCAAAATCAACACGAGCTCAGAGATCTAATATTACTGAGTCTTTTGATTGCCTGAAAACACAACAACAATCAAATCAGTCTCGAATATATAAATATATCTTTCCATATATATCTATATCTTAAATTCATATAAACAACTCAATAAAGTCATATAAATAACATGCCAACTTATCCAAATCAAAACACAATTAAAATAAGAAATCTTTCTGAAATAGGCTCCGTCGTGCCGCGACCAACTCATGCGTCGCGCCGCGACACTGTCGGATTTCGAATCCGGAATTCAACAATCGGATTTAAGTGGCGGATTTTTAAAGTATCGGATTTTAGGGTCGGATTTGGAGTTTCTCGGATTTCCAAGGGTCGGATTTGGAAAAGTCTCGGATTCTCACAATCTGAAACCAAAATGTCGGATTTCCTCAAGGTCGCGCCGCGACGTCGAATTTTGCAGGTCATCTTCTTCATTTTCTCGGATTTCAGCCAACTTAATTTTCTTATAAACCTTTCTAACATCATACTTCTTCAAACAAAACACATATATAACATATAACATGTCTACAAATCATCATGAACACCTTTTTACTCAATCAAAACAACAAAATCTACAAAACCCACGAATCAAGTTTTCTTCCAAACTCTATTAATGGTGAAACTTCATGTACTCATGTTTTTCAACATATAAACACATCAATGCGAATCATAACATGCTATAAACACTTTCTCACCTTCTGTTTGAATTAAAGAACACAAGATCTTGGTTTTGAAATTTCAAGTTTGCAAGGTTGCTTCACTTTTGGTTTTGCTCTCTAGAAACACACAATACACCTTCTTCCCTTTCAGCAAATATGAGCAGATATTTTATCCCATAAACACGTACACATATATTTAGTTTAAACCAAGTAGGAGGTGGCAACTTTTTGAAATCCTATTCTTTAAATCATGTATGCATACATACTATCACATTACATACTTACATTACTAAATTTTCTTTTCACCAGTAAACATGTATATATATATATATATATATATATTCAAATTAGTCAATTAGTCTTAACAAAACACATAATCAATTAAAACAAAACCATTCACATACCGCTAATCCGCTAATCTCCTAGCCCAGGTTTGCGGGTGTTACAGTTTTCATTTTAAACCACTACTTATGTAGGTTTAATGTGAATTATTTGTGACAATGTGTCAGAGTTATCATTTTCAACCATTACAACTGTAGATGATGTCCATTTGATGTATGTATTTTCGATAACAAGTTGTTAAGTTATCATTTTCAACCATTACTTATATAGTTTTAATGTCCGTTATCTGATACAATATGTAAGGAGTTATTATTTTCAACCATTACTTATGTAGGTTTAACGTTTATTATCTATGACAAATGTGTAAGAGTTGTCGTTTTTAACCATTACAAGTAAAGTTATCATTTTCATCCATGTTTGCATTGCATTCATAGTGTGGGGGTTATCATTTTCATCAATGTTTATATTGAAAATGCACAGAGCTTTTGGTTGCATTATTTGTGACAATATGTAAGAATTATCATTTTCAACCTTGTTTGTAAACGTTCAATATGGTAAGTGGCACATAATCACATATGATGCAAAAATGCAAATAGCGGAATCATATATATGAATTGCATTTGACACCATTTCAGAATGTAAAAACTTGAATTGCATATAACATTTTTATATGGTATGTGGCATACCCATTTCATATTCATATTCACCGTATAGGTTATGTTTAGTTTAACAGAAAATCGTGTATTGCAAAATATATTATGCAAATCTTGTAAATAATTTCAATGAAATCGTAGTATCAATTAGCCAAATCAAGTTTGAAAATGTATGAAACAATACAAAGATTGAGAAAACGATAAATATGGTAATTGTCGAAACCATTAATAATGTGTGTGTAAATGCCGATCATGCCCTTTAGCACACTGATGAGATCAACGTCCAACAATTGTTCTTTAGGTTCTATATTGATCCAAATTATATATATATAGATATATACATAAACAGGAGAGTTCAAACGAGAACTGTTTTTCGTATGAGAACTGCGAGAACCAATCTTAGCCCTTGATTAAAATTAATCAATGGCTAAGATTCTTTGGCGGCTTATTAATGCTTCATTAATGACGCATTAATGAGGGTTATTTCGAGAAAATCAAGCATCGCAAATTAATGACGGCTCACCCGAACGCAATTCACCGTAGGGTAAATATATAAATTACCAAAATACCCCTATTAATGAGTCATTAATGACATTAAAAATAATTCTCGTACGAAAAACAGTTCTTGTTTGAACTTTTGCCTATATATATATATATATATATAACAAATAGTATATGTATACAATTATATAACAAAACCATGTAATATGTAAAATAATTGTTCAAAGAGAATAAAAAAGGAATTCTACTTCTATGGTGCTAGTAAAGCTAAAAATAAAAACTAAACTTAAGATGCTAAGGCACCGAATGTTCTAGGCCACACAACAACAAAATTTAGAAACTATGTGCTTTTCAGTTTTCAAGGCTAGAACTCGAGTATTGCAATTTTCTAAAAAAATAGGCTTGCCACTTCATCTTGTTAGCACATATAATCTAGCTGCCTTTTTTAATATGTATATAAATATTGAATCTCACTACATAATATGTATATATATACATACTAGTATCGTACCCGTCCAGTGCTACAGCGGTAAATAGTTTTTGTTTTACAACACGTCACTTTTAAAAATGTAATGATATGTTATTCGCGCGATTCAATGTCACAAAAAAATTTTCTTCAGAAACATATCCATTTTTTCAATTTTTTTGGTATTTGCATAAATTATTTTATTCATTTTAAAAATGAACTTTAAAATACATTAAAATAAGAAAAAAGAATTATATTTATAAAATAAGAAGAGAGAAGTTAATAAGATTTTAAAAATTATGTTGATGTGGGTGGATAAATGTGTTTGTGTGAAAATGTATTTTAAATAAATAATTAAAGTAAATTAGGATAAAGAGTAGAATGATTAAAGATTAAGTAGATGCGATTAATTTAAATAGAATGAAAGGTCGAGATGTTATCTTGATTGAATTTTAAGAACTCTTAAAGTTAAGGAGAGATAATGTTAAATGGTTTATATAGTAGTATAGATGATATAGATATAGATATATATGAAGATTGTTCAATATACTCTATACTTAATTCATAGTCCTAAGGGACTAATTTAGCCTTTGGATCAATGGTAGCAACCATCTATAGTGAGAGGGATCCCTTGTCTATGGCGCCTACCTATGTCTAGAATAGCACGATAGAGGCCCAAGAGTCTAACCGTCTGCATTGATGGACTGAAGTAGGAATGCGAATAACCTAGTCTCCTTATGATTATGAAGTGAAGCAATGGAAGAGAGGAAACAAGCATAAATCAATGGTCCAGATTTCATTTTAAAATTTTGGGCGGAGTGCATTTTCATAATTCACATGTGATGCTGTTACAAATCAGACGTGATTGTATACTGAATCACTTGTAATTGAATATTAAAATTTTAGGACTATGTTTTTTACATGAATTTTATTGAACACAACTCATATATATATATATATATATATAAAATATGGATCAATATAGTCCCCCTCCTTATCCATAGTCCCTAAAGTCCCATTTACATCCATTGATTTTGTGAGATCGAATAAGGGCATGATCGACTTTTCAAGGGTTGTTCCATATGGTAGTTACCATTCACGTAACAGTTTCCTTATTCCACTTTTGTTTTCCATTTTCTAGTATGTCAACATTCGCTTGTTCTATGTCTTCTTCTCCCAGATCGTTTTACGTTTCAGCCGTCATTCAGTTTTGTTCAGTCGCCCATTTTTCTGTTTATTTACGATGGCCTCTTGTTCTTCGTCTATGATCAGCGATGATGATATATACGATGGTATGTTTTTTTCGATGTTCTTTTGCATGTTGTTTATTTTACAATTGATGTTCACTAACTTCGTTTTGCAGAGTATCGTTCGTATTTGCTGTTTACCTTATACATCCTCTTTTCATCATGCATTTTTTTGTGATGTATCTTAGTTTCTGTTAGTTTCAATGTTTGCAGAGGTTTTTCGAAAATGATGAAATTCATATGCAAATGATTTCCATTAAACATCAACTGTAATTGTTTTTGTATTTGCGATGTGTATTACGTATTTCCCGATTTTCAGTTGGTATTTTATAAATCATCATTTTCAAAATCATCATTTCTGTACCTTCGATAAGGTATTCGATGTACTTATTAACCAGTGTCGCATTCTCAGCGTTGATAGCACATCAGTATTGTACTTATCATTTTGATATTAATAATTCATATCAGCGTTGATGATATTGTTCTGTTGTGATGTTATGTATATGTTGTATTTTGGCTTTCTGTTAATATTCAATATATGCAGTTGAACGAAAATGATGATATTGTTCGGTTTTGTTATTATATGATTTTGATATCACATGATTTTGAAATTTATATACTTTTCGGTGTCTATTCATCCGTCATTTGTATATTATTGTGCGAAAATGATGATATATTCTGTTTCTTGTCAATATGATGTATTTGATGTATGAAAATGATGAAAATTGTGTGTCATGGAAATGATGGTATTATGAATGTATGTCTATTATGAATTATATTTGATGAGTTATAAATTGTCATCATTTTCATACATCAGTTTATACATGTTAAAATCTATCCATTTTAAGTGATGTATTATTTGTTTACAACCATGAACTAATTAATCTTACATCATATATATCATTTTTAACTTATTCATCATTTTCGTTCAACTATATGTTAGCTTTCTGTTAGTATTCACATCATTTTGAAATTTATATAATTTTCGTTCAACTGTATGTTAGCTTTCTGTCATTTGTATATTGTTGTGCGAAAATGATGATATATTCAGTTTCTTGTCAATATGATGTATGAAAATGATGATAATTGTGTGTCATGGAAATGATGATATTATCAATGTATGTCTGTTATGAATTATATTTGATGAGTTATGAATTGTCATCATTTTCATACATCAATTTCTACATGTTAAAATCTATCCATTTTAACTGATGTATCATGTGCTTGCAACCATGAACTAATCATTCTTACATCATATATATCATTTTTAGCTTATTCATCATTTTCGTTCAACTGTATGATATCTTTCTGTTAGTACTCACTATATGCTATTGAATGAAAATGATGATATGGTTTGGTTTTGTTTTATAACGATTTGATATCACATCATTTTGAAATTTATATATTTTTCTGTATCAATTCATCTGTCATTTGTATATTGTTGTGCGAAAATGATGATATTTTCAGTTTTCTTATCAATATAATGTATCTGATGTGTGAAAATGATGACAATTGTGTGTCATGAAAATGTGGTTGCAAATGAATTGTTAGCTTATTTATCATTTTCATCATTTTCACACCATCATGTGAATTAAAATGATATAAATGGTTTTCTACAGCTATCTTTGAACATCAAAATAATGCAAGTAGTCACATGATCATGTAAATGGACTCAAATGGTATAAATGGTTTCCTACATTTATATTTAAACATCAAAATGATGTAATTAGTATCACGTCATCATGTAAATGGACTCAAAATGATAAATATGGTTTCTGTAGCCATTATTGAATATCAAAATGATGTATGTAGTATCACACCATCATATAAATGGACTTAAAATGATATAAATAGTTTTTTACAGTCATCTTTGAACATCAAAATGATGTAAGTAGTATCACACGATCATGTAAATGGACTCGAAATGATATAAATGGACTTAAAATGATATAAATGGTTTCCTACAACCATATTTGAACATCAAAATGATGTAAGTAGTATCACATGATCATGTAAATGGACTCAAAATGATATAAATGATTTCCTACAGTCATGTTTGAATATCAAAATGATGTAATTAATATCACATCATAATGTAAATGGACTCAAAATGATAAATATGGTTTCTGTAGCCATCATTGAACATCAAATTGATAAATATGGTTTCTGTAGCCATCATTGAACATCAAAATGATATAAGTTGTATCACACAATAATGTAAATGGACTCAAAATGATGAAAATGGTTTATACAGCAATCATTTACATAAAAAGGAGACGAGGAATGATTTTTAGAAAGTGAGCGATTCGGTCCCGCATATTTTGCCAAAAAAAAATGGAAAGTGGATTTTAGTTTATTGTTTCTTGACAATTTTACCCTTTTTATTATATAAAAGGGAGTTATTTTGGAGTTAATTTTTTTGGTTTCTAAAATTAATCTTGTCCATCCATCTTAAGATCTAATGGTCAATATTCAACTTTTGAGGACTATATTTAAGGGTGAGACTATATGGAACCTAACCCTATATATATATATATATATATATATATATATATATAACTAGAATTTCATTAATAGAAATATATATTTCTCCTATTTCATCATATCTACTAAATGCTAACATGTGAAATTCTCTAATTATCTCCTATTTAGATATTTGACATGTTTCTTGATATAATGAGTAAGAGGATAACTAAGTGAGATTTAATAGGATGATATATAACCTATTTGTTTACTAATAACTCTAGGGGTATTCATTATTTTATATACTCAAACTCAACCAAAATTAGGAAAATTAAGTAAATGTAAATGATAAGGGTAGTTTGGTTATTTTAAATGGAGGTGCGTCCAATAGTATAAGAAAAACATGTGCAGATGGAGTGAATCCGTTGATATCGGCTAAAAAATACATATAGTTTGTATCCGGTATCTCATTGTATTAGTGTATTTTTATAGTGATTATGTTAATTATGACTTAGTAAGTTATATTATGTATCTTTGGGCTCTTAGAAGAAGAAATAGAGAAATTGGTGAAAATGATGAAGGTAACTAAACAAAATGAGAAAAGCTAACCGTCTTGACATATCTTTGTTGTTTTAACCATGTCTCACTTAGACGAACTCGGATTGGGGTAATTCAAACATACATGTAAAGTAGACTCAGATAGCTTCAAACCTATGGAAGATGATCATAATATCACAACGCAATCACATCTAGATCGCAACATGATGTTGAGTCGGCATAATAAATTTAAAAACAACTTTTAAACCCTAATTTCAAAGAACTCATACTTTAGCCTAGGGTTTCATGGAGTTAAGCCGAGAGGTATATTTCTTGCCTATTGAGCCTAAGGATTAAAGATAGGAGGCTAAATCATTTACGAGATTGATTTGATTCATCAACCATCTATCTATAATTGTGCATGAACTTTTTCTTTTCTGTTTTTGATGTATTGTAACTTGTCTATGAGTTAATTCTTTGTATTCACTTACATTCATGGAACCTTTTCATGATTTATCTTTGATTTCTTTGGTTGGCATATGATTTGATACATTTGCCATGTACACCGATTAAAGTCCCATGCTTTTCGACTTTAATCTTTGTCTTTTGATTTATGGCTTGCGTAAGATATAGATTGCTAGTTTATGTTAAGTGCTTATCTCTTTAATTTGTTTGTCCATGAATTTAACTAAGGGATTGCTAAGGCGTAAAGAACAGAATTTTTAAATATAATTTCTATTAAAAAAAAGTAATGGTAATTGCTACTTGAATTGTCGGTTTATTAAAGAAGCTCTTATGTGTTTTGTTGATTAATTAATATGTGTAATTTTAAAAAAAATAGGAATATTAAAGGACCATTATTGTTAATTGGAAGTTAATGGGATTAAGAGGGGATTATTAAGGTTAAACCCCATTATGCTAAGGAAATAGAAACAACAGTTCTTTGGTGCGTGTGTGTGTTTTCGATCAACCAGCAAAGGAAGCAAGAAGGATTGTGAATTGATCTTGGTTTGCTATAACAATCACACTTGTAAGTCTCCTACACCCTTGTATATGTTTAATTCTTAGTTTAATGGTGTTCTTGGGGAAGAAAAACAAACCGATCGATTTGTAAGTGTGGGGCGACGGTTGTCATAGAAAATTCCCCGATTCGATGGGTTAGTTATGATTTAAACTCGAAATTGATGGTTGGGATATGATCTTCGAGGTTTTTTAAGTTTAATGGAATGTAAATCATGTGTTTCAGTTAAGAAATCGAAAGTTAATTCATATATTATAAGTCCATTCATCGACTGTTACATTAAGGTTTTTCAATTTGCGATTTGTAAGTAGTGAACCGGCTTTCCATTGTGGGTTTAGACTTTACATTAGGAATGCCTTAATGATGCACGATTATAATAACAATTATGATTACGATTATGATTATGAACATGATGATGATATGACCATTTGATGATTATGATTTGATATGATAGACATTTGACCCGTCACTTGTTACATGATTTCGGGAACACAAGTTTGAGTCAAATATATGATGGATTGGGTGTGGTTATTTAATTATTATCATATTTTAGATAAATGCTTACACGGTTTTAGTAGTTTGACTCCTATTGACTCACGAGGCGTAAGCTGACACTTATTTTTTGAAATGTAACATGTACTCGTGTAGGTGGCTTAGGAGTTCGTGCTCGTGAGAGTAGGTTACTTTGGGTAGATCGACTTATAGTTTGATACCACTTGAACAATCGTTTATTAATTATTTTGATTGAACAATGTAATGGTTTTTATTACGATTCATGTTAGTAACGCTATGATTAAACGGTTTGGAAACTTGCCGTTTGGCAATTAGCATTTATTGTGCTATGACTTTTTGACGTCCGTTGCTATTTATCCTTTAGTTATAAAAAGTTTTTGTTAGTTTTGAATTTTGAAAATCACGATCTTAGGATAACAATCAAAATCAATTGACCAAAACATAAATGAAAAGATAAGCATTTTATCGTAACCGGAATTACAAGGTTTTGTCCAATATTAATTTGGCTGGGTTGGTAGATTATGTCCTTAGAAGGTTGTAGGAATGACTTTCAAGGGACCGGATAGTGGAACCTGTCTCACATTAATCACATGATACAAGAGTTGATTGTGGTGATGTCAAATTCGTTAACTCGTTAAATTGATTTCAATGTATTTCATGTTAGGGATTTGAGTCTAGATGAACAGGTCTTCATTATTGTCCTTAATTTGTTTTCATTTGTCTTTATGTATTTAGTTAGTTGCTTTATTTTACTATTTAAATATCAAAATCATATTTTCTTTAAATAAAATCTCATAGGTTGATTAATAGCTATTTAGTTATTCGAATTAGTTTTATCGTTCCCTGTGAAGACAATATCTAGACTTATCAATACTATACTGCTATGAGACCGGATCATACTTGTCTATTGTATGATAGTCTAGAATTGATGATTTTAAGCTTTTATTTTCTAACTTAGATTTATCACATCACTTGTAAAATTTATGACCCATTGACCAAATCTATAATTTGATGAAATCATAGGACTCAAATTCGTAATTTGCTAAAATAAATATGAGTATTTAGCAAATTGTTTGTTTTATAGTTGGTATAAGTTTTGAAATTAAAAGGTAAATGACTTATAACTCAGTTGTATCAGGTATGTGACTTATAAGATTGTGGGTTCAAGTCCTATATTAGATAAAAAAAAATATAAATTTAAGATTAAGTTTGAACAAAATGTGTATTATATTGTAAAAAAAATAATATAGGCAAATAAAGAAAGGAAGATGAAAAAGCACGTAATGGCATTTTGTGTAATAATATAACTTTGGTGTGTTTTATAGAGGCTAGAGGGTACGTACGTTGTCATTTATACAAGACTATTCATTACGTTTTCATATGTCATCAAGCAAGTGGCTTTTTACTATTTTACCCTTTTCAATCTATTTCCTGTGTCCAATTATAAAGGAAGTATTGGTGGGTGGTTTATAAAGAAACTATCATTGTACTCGCATAATGCTGTGATAGTTTATAGTTTTTGTTTTATAATATGTCGTTTTCAAGAATGTAATAATATGTTATTCACGTAATTCAATATCACGAAAAAATTTTCTATAACGAGTTAATAACATGTTCGTTTTTTCCAAAATTTCTTTTATTTGCATAACTATTTTATTAATTTTAAAAATCAAGTCTAAAAGACATTAAAATAAGAAAAAAGATTTATGTTAATGAAATAAAGACAAAAATTAATAAGATTTTAAAAATTATGTTGATTTGGTTAGATAATTGTGTTTGTATGAGAGAATATATTTTAAATAAATAAAAAGGTAAAGTAAATTAAAAGAGAGAATGAAATAGTTAAATATTGAGTTGATGAAATTAATTTAGATAAAACGAATGATCGTAATTTTGTTTTGATTAAAATTTAAGAACTCTTCTAATACTTATTGATAAAATGGTTGTGTATAAATCAACTATTTTTAATTTAAAAGTCTCATGCTTTTGGGGTACAATACATATTTAATATAGAATTTTTTTAATCGCTAAACACATACTCTAATCTTATTTATAAATCTATATATTCGTTCACTATAAGACGAGAACCCAAATATTCTAAAACACTTTTTTAATACACTTAGGTTTCGTTTGTTTCGTGAAATTCGATCGAATATAATTGATTTAAATTTCATTCAGCCCAACTATGAAATGGACTTTTCATTACTTAAGAGAATGTAAACATCCCAAAGAATAATATTTCATTTAAAAATAAGTTTACTAAACACAATAAAATACATAATTTGATTTCAATCTCATTACATTCTTTTAAATTCTGCGAAACAAACGAAACTTTAGTAATGTTAGGGCACAATCACTTTGGTCATTTAATATAGAATCTACCCTATAGAATATATAACAACCTAGTTTCTTTTATTGTACCAACATAAACAATATACTTTAATTGTGAATACGATAATTACTAATTTTATTTACCTACTATTACTCTATTATATTACGTACTTTATTAACTTGTTAACATATGAACACGAACACGAGACCTTCTACACCTTTCGAGTGGTAGATTGGATTGGGACTAATGATTTCGAAAATCCCAAGAACTCAGGGAGAGACGCAAAACGACGAAAAGGTAAACCAACCCAACTAAAGATTTTCTTCCAAACTACTAGTGAACGAAATGCTTTTAAGAAACAGATGTCTCAAGGATTCAAGCAAGCTCGAGCAGAAGAGGCAGCTTGTATGCCTTGAAGGGAGAGTGATGCGCACAACTCTCCAACAACGGATGTTCACCTTAGAAGAGGAGTCAAGAATTCTAAAACGTTCCTATATTAAAAGACGATGCATTTTGTTTTCATTTTCGAAAACCTTCACAACAAAAAAAAAAAAAAAAAAAAGAAACCTCGGAGGTATAAGTTTTGGGTATTAAGTAAAGCTTTCGTGAAAATGTATCTTCATTTACTCACAGCTAATCGATATCAAAATTATATAAATGCACCAACCAATTTATATATTAATCATACCAACTAATTCAATAATCAAGTACAAAAGTCACGTAGAAAACGTGAGATGACTATTAGCGATCAAGAAAATGCCACATTTTAATATATTGATAGTTCACCAAATTTAATTAATGTCCCTTTAAACAGATTTAGCTTTGATCCAAGATTTGCACCTCTCACCTCATCCCATCCTTTGCCTCGGGCGTAAGGCCGTCTTAAGAGACGGGCTATCTGGACAATCGTCCAAGGCCTATAATTAGTGGGACCCATAATAAGTATAGTCTCTTGTGTGTGTATGTGTATATATATGACAAGGTTTATTTAAGAATCGATTTTATTGTGAGTACCGCGATAATCAATCTTAGCCGTTCATTTTGGTAAGTGAAATTCATGGATGGGGAGCGTGGGATTGAGTGTTGCAAGGTGCATGAAATGACTTCATGGGTCGGTGATGACATTGACGGAGGAAAAATTGAGCGGCTCAGATTGGTTCTCGCGATACTCGTAATAAAAACGGTTCTCAAATGATCTTTCAATATATATATATATATATATAGAGAGAGAGAAATGTTCAATATAGTCCTAATTTAATTTATAGTTCCAAGGGATAATTTATAGCCATTAGATTTTAAGATTCAATGGTCCAGATTCAATCTTAGATTATAATCAAAATTGATATATTTGTATAAAATAGAGCATTTATGATTTTTTAACTATTGATCCCCACTTTTATCTCCTCTAATTTATTTAAAATTAATTATCTCACAAACCGTTAATCGTTAGACGAAACGAATTATACCGTTGCGATCCTTGTGTTCCCCTCTTTTATTAGAGAGGTCACTTGATATACTTTCGACAAAATTTTTTTTCTCATTTGGTTAGATTGGACTTAAATTTTATTAAAGTATAATCACATGTGATTCATAGAGGTGTGATCAATATAGTCTTTATAAAATTATAGTTTGGTGTTTGATAATCCGGCAAAGTTCTATGGTTTAGTAACAAAAAATCAACAATTGAAAGTGATTCTAAGTTATTAGTTGTTTCATAACACATGTGATTATCTATCTCTTATACATGCACATAATTACAAGTGATTAGATTAAATGTAGCATTTTTATGTCACATATTTGACAAAATCAATCACATGTGATTGTGTATTCAATCACATGTGATTTTGTACAGAATCTGTAACGTCTGTCTTACAAAAATCAGAGTATATTTTTTTATTTAAAACGCGTGCGGAAGCGAGTTATTTATTCACATTATACAACTTATATAAATATAAGTTGTAATTACAAAAGTATTGTTTAACACAGTTTCCAACGTTACGAACTAGATCGACCTTTACACAAACTATTACATTATATTGTCTTTACATTGTGTTCCCCAAGAACCTAACATGTCACCCCAGCAGGCACCCGTACTCACTTTCAATCATTTACCTGCATATGGAATGAACATGAGAGGGTTAGCTATAAATAGCTAGTGAATAACAATTAAAGCATGAGCAGTACATTAACAGTATCATAACATATTTCATGCATCACATAACTTCATTCAAGTCTATCCTAACACACGTTGAAGTTCCGGTTGTCAGCAGGCATCACGTCTTGCAGGGCTATAAACCCGGCTCAATGATCCTCACTGGGGAAACCGTTACTTCCTCCGCGCCGGTGGAGAAGCGGTAGCGGTCCACCATTGCGTTCTTCGGGAACATATCCCATTTAGGATCAGTGGGAAAACTGAGAGCCCCGAGTTAGTATTGAGGGCGACGGTTTAGCTAGAACCAAGATTCGTGATCATCGAATCCCGCACCACAATCTCTACAATGTAGTACCGGCACTCAAACAATGGCCTACTCTGGCCTCATCACAAACACATTGGCCTACTCCGGCCCTTTACATAACAAGAGTGACCTAAACAGGCCTTTTCACAAATCAACAATGACCTATAAGTTCTTTTACTTGCATACATATCATTTGTTTCACACAATTGATTTAAGGAACCTCTAAACATGCATATAAACTTCTAAACATGCATATCTACAAATTCATGGATTGTAACATACAAAACATCTTCTAATACTATTAATATCATACTCGAGTTTAACTGTTACTCACCTGTTGAGCTATAACAAGTAAGTACTACGTTACAGGTGATCCTTGATCAACTGGTACACCTAAGCAAATCAAAACATGCCATTTAATACTTAAAACAGATTCTGCAAGAAGCAGGGTACGGCCGTACCTTGCCAAGGCACGCCCGGACTTTGGGCAAGCACGCCCCGTACCTGATACTCAGGTACGCCCCGTGGCTTAAAACACTCCCCCGGACCTTCTAGGGTTAGGCACGCCCGTACCTTTTGGAGGTACGCCCGTGCCTCTCCTGGTACGCCCAAGGTCACGGTCTGTTCTTGAGAGGCACGCCCGTGCCTTTCCATTTGCAGCAGCAGGTTTGACCAGAACCTGCTGTTTCCCATCCAAAACTCAACCAAAATTTACCAATTCGATTTCCAGCCAAAAGCTATGGTTCACATATGAAATAATACATCAAATACAACCTAAAGGTACCATTTTTACATCATTTAATAACAAATTCAGACTTTGGAACCAAATTCTCCATTTTGACCCATTTCAACTTTAATCTTCAAACTCAATCAAAATCAAGTCTTTAATTCACAAAATCAACTTCTGTGAATCTAAAATCAATATAGAAATCAATTGGCAACCACAATTTCACTTATTGGCATCAATTTGGTGATTTTCACCCAACACCCAAAAACACAAAAACTTGAATAAGAACACAAGAACTTACAAATTCAGAGGTGGAATTAGAAGGATGATAACAACAGACTGAAGCTTGAATAACACTTGGATTTACAGCAGATTGGCTCCTTGAATCTCTCCTTCAAAAGCTTCTTGAATATCTTGAACACAAAGAACACAAATGGGAAATGAGTTCCCAGTGTTTGTAAACGTGACTAAGCAAGAGAGGTGCCTACTTGTGGATTAACACTATCCACAGGTGGGTATTTTGTCCCTCTTTCCAACCTACAACTTAACGCACGAATACCCGTTTTAACTAATGGGGATATTTTTGGAAACCTCGTTCTAAACCATTTAATATTCTTTTATTCTTTTATATTTTACTAATATTTTATCTTTACTCATTTAATAACTAATTTAGTTATTTTCTTTAATATCTACAAATATATATATTTTATTCAATTTACTAATTTAATATACGTACCACGTCAGCATGCGTCTAGGCCATTTCTAAGAATGTTACAGAATCACATGTGATTGAATACCAAAAACATAAGATTTGGTATTCAATCACATGTGATTTTGTACAGAATCACACGAGAGTTTGTACTGATTCAAATGTGAATGAATACCAAAAAACATGAGATTTGGTATTCAATCATATATGATTGCATAGAGGATTGTTCAAACGAGAACCATTCTTATCACGAGAACCAATATAAAAGACATCAAATTCGAAGGAGAACACATCTAGACCTTTGATAGAGGGGATAGGGTGTTGCTACTACACAATATATGCATTCATGAGTAGACAATGCAATTGGATTGGGTGAAATTGAATATGTACATACATGTATAAACGGTTTTAAGCAAACGTTGATTTATTTAAGCAAACATTCAAAATTAATAAACGTTAAATGATATACAATTTAAGAAGATAAAAAATTAATAAAACAACACATTGAATATTGTTATGAATCACATGTGATTATATATTAATAAAATTTAAGTCCAACCTAAAAAAATAAAAAAAAAAGTTTATCAAGGGACCTCTCTAATAAAAGAGGGGAACACGAGGATCGCAACGGTATAATTGGTTTCGTCTAACGATTACCGGTTTGTGAGATAATTAATTTTAAATAAATTAGAGGAAAAAGAAAGTGGGGATCAATATGTAAAAGTCAGAATTGTCCTTCCTTAAATCAATTTTAATTATTATCTAAGATTAAATCTAAACCATTGATCTTGAAATCTAATGGCTAAAAATTGTCCATCAGGACTATGCTTTTATTAAGGACTATATTGAAGAAAACCCTATATATATAACCAAGTTTATTGAATAAAATGTACATACAGATATGAAAAAAAAGCTCAATTTCTTAGGCTCAACATTTGAAACCCATATTTAGAAAATAAAATAGTAATCGGCTTGGAAATCACGGACCATAGTAACCTCGTAGGGGAAAAATAGCAAAATCATGTTGCGGGAAACTATTTGCCTATGGATTAGAAGTCATTGGTGATTGGTTCTCCTTTCATTCTTTACAAATGATGAAACGCAAAAACAAATCACAATTGTAAATCATTCACTCTAGACTTTTTTGGTCTTTCCTAAACACAGTAGGTGATTTTTATGAAATGATCCGATCATCGGCAATTTGCATCCTGTAATTCTAGAGTTGGTGATTTTAGTAGGTTGTAAGAATTTTCAGATTTTATATTTTAGTTGGAGACTTGGAATTGCATACTGTTTTCTTTTTTTAGTAAGAAGATTTTTTTTAACTCTTTGAGTAGATTAGAAAAAAAGAGAGTTTTGATATATGGTAATAAGTTACTAGAAATCAGTGTACCCCATACAAGATCAGATTTTATAATTTAAGTGAGACTCAAGAGTTTGGTAATTAATTTGTATTTGATCTTTATTTCTTAATTTTAGTTTATTATTACTTGTTTTGGTAGTTAATTTGTATTTGAATCATTGATTTTTTTTAGTAAATTACACCGTTGGTCCTTGTGGTTTGTCACTTATTACATCCACGGTCCTTAAACTTCATTTATTACGCTAGGAGTCCATACTGTTTGAACTTTGTAACATTGGTAGTCCCTTCTCACTCTCTAAGCACTTAAAAAGACCGAAATACCCTTCTATTATTAATTTCTTATTTTATAACATTAATTCATTTTAAAAGCCAATTAATAATTACAAATAAATAAATAAATAAAATAACTTTACATTCCCAACTACCAGAAAACTTGAACCACCACATCTGACCAAACCACCATCAACCACCGTCGGACACCCCATCCGACCACCTCTCAGCCTCCATAAAAACAATCACCACTCACCACCGTCTACCCCATCAAGAACACCAAGAACCACCGTCTGCAACGCATTAACACACACACACGCGCAGATCTGAACAAAATATATGAAAAGAAAAAGAAAGAAGAGAAGAAGTGTCGTCAATGGTGGTTGACGTTGTTGGCAGATTTGAACTGTCGACGGGGGAGTTTTGGTGATCTGATGGTGGTTGTCACCGAGAGATCTGAATAGATCTACAGATCCGAACAGATCGTGGACCGGTGGTTGTCATCGACGGATCTGAACTCACACTCCCAAATCTGTGATCTGATGTTCTTACACAAAAAAACCTTTTAGAAGGGGTCTATGCGGCAGTGGGTGGTTAGGGCTGAGAGAGAGGTGGTGGGTAGCGACAGTTAGGGCTGAGAGAGAATGAGAGGGATAGGGGTGACTGGTGAGGGTGTCGCAGGCGATGGTGATGCAACGAGGGGAGGCGGTTGGCGTCGGCGGTCATCTCCGGTGAGAAGGAAGTGGTTGGCGGCGGCGGTCTTCTCTGGTGAGAGGGTGGTGGGTGGCGGCTGTGATGATTAAGACGGAGGGTTTAAGATGGAGGAGGGGGAGGTAAAATGAAGAAGATAAGGAGGATGGGGAGGTAAAAGAGGAAGAGAGTATAAGGGGATTTGTTTAATGTATATTATTAATTAATTAATGTATTATATTAAAATAATTTTAAATTAAAAATAAAGAAAAAAAGTGGAGATAAGGGGTATTATGGTAGTTTAAGTAAAAAGATAAGGACATTTTGGTTTTTTTAAGTGCATCATGGACTATTAGTGTTACAAAGTCCAAACAGTAAGGACTACTAGCGTAATAAATGAAGTTTAAGGACTATGAATGTAATAAGTGACAAAACACAGGGACCAATAGTGTAATTTACTCATTTTTTTTTTGAAAAGTTGTAGAATAAGAAACATATAGTGAGAGTACTTAACTATTGGGATTCAAAGTTCAATTGTTCAAACTTTAACAAAACAAGTATATAGTTTCTTTTATTTTTAATTTCTTGTTTGAGTTATTGATTATTAGTTAATTGATTTGTTTTAGTTACTTAACATCACTTACATACTTCAGTCACTTATTAATTTATTACTTTAAATCACTTAAAATTTAATCACTTGATAGTAACTTTAATCACTTGATATCAACTATCATGTTTGTTTGTGTCACTTATTTGAAATCTTGAAACACTTAAAAATTAGCCGAATATTATTTATAATTAGTTAACTAGTTTAGTAGTTATTTAGTTTATTAGATAAACTAGCTACTTGAATCACTATATCAAGTTAATTTGTGTGTTTTATTGCATAGTTGAGTCACTTGATAACAAGTTAATTGGTTTGTTTACTTGAATATTTGAATCACTTTATAATTAATTAATAAATCAAGTTTTTTAAAATGCATTTATTCTATAATAAAAATAAATAAATAAAGTGAAGAGTTCGAAAACCTAAAACGATCTAAAAAAGAGTGAGTGAATAGATTTATAAAAAATTTGAAAACTTAAACAATTGTAAGTTCCTTATTCAACGTTTTTATATATTTTAGTTTTTTTTTGTATATTTAGTATTTTGAGGGGCTCATTTTTCAGTTTTGCCCCCGATCCCGAAAATGTTTGAGACGGACCTACTTGGATAACAATTACATAAGAACTATATATGATTAAAAGGCTTAAATCATAAACAAACAACTTCTAACATTAAATATTAAGCTTGAACATGATTTGAAAGCCAAACAATAGTTTTCAAAATGATTTGGTTTTCTTGTTTGATTTTTTTGCTTTTCATTTAATTTGATTTTTTCTGCTCACCCTTATGTAGTATACAAACCGATGAGGATTATCTTTTCGACTTCGGGGTCAATTTAGGGTTAGCTCATCACTAGCATACCCATTGGGTAACAATATGCACATAACCTCATAAAAATATTAAAGATCAAAATCCTAATGTCACATATTAAATGTTTACATTAGCTTCACCATGTTATTAGTTATCAAAGTACAATCAATGAAAAAGATTCACGAGTGATTGTAATGATCTGTGCATAACAAAATTAGTCATACGTAACAACTTAATACATTATCAACTTATACCATATACTAACTAGGACTTGTCCTAGTGGTATGAAGGGTTTTACTTCACTGTGACGTTTTGAGTTCGAGCCTCATTGTGGGTGTTTCCGGAAACAATGGAGGAGGGTTTACTCCTTCATGACGTGTGGCTTGGGGCTCGCATACTACCCTATATGGATGTTAATGCGGATCCAGTCCACTAACATAACTTCACTGTTAAAAAAAACTTCTACCATATACTATTAATCACTTATACATATAGTGTACTATGAAATTCCGTTGTGTACAAATAAACTTACTTTCATATATAGCTAATTACCAACATAATTATTAAACATATAACTATCTGACACGTTTCAATCATTTCTAATATATTTGCTTCTACGAAAATAGTTGAAAGTGAAACTTTCATGTCACCGTCTTATTGTAAAAAGAAGGAAAAAGCAGGGTAATGATTTATGCATAATTTTTTTATCATATATTGTGATTATAACTTTTTTTATCATTACCAACCCTCTAAATATTAATCTCATTTACAATTTTATGGATAAATTATTTAAACAACAACGTTTTATTATATACGATTAAAAGTTGTTACACATAAAATTATTAAAAAAATAAGAAAAAGAAAAAGGAAAGCGAAAGGAAAACATGTGAGTTAGGAGTCCACACGCACCCACAAAAGTATGTATTAGCGTGGCAAATGTTCAACCAATCATAGTGTGTTATAAGTCAACGTTTTTGTTGTCTTTTATTATGTACATTTTTGTCGGTTAAATTCATGGTTAATATAATTTAAATTTCCATATTTTTAATTAATATAAATTATTTTCCTCCACAATTCATACTTTTCTTTTCTAAATTCTTTTTTTTCAATAAGATAACTTTTTTTGTCTAGAGAAGTGTATTTTTTATGTTGTATTGGAGGAAATATATGTTTTAATATATTTAAAAGAATGTTATAGACTTTAGGTTTAAAATGTAATAAATTTTAACATACAAAATACAAAATTGCTTTTGTTTACTAAAAAATGGGATACTAAAAATTCACCTTCTTTAAGCTTTTACCTTACACATTTTTGGTGATCTTAATATGTTAAAAATAAAACAACATTATCTTTTTTAAAAAAACTTATTAAGCTTATTTTACATGTTTTCTTACAAAAATTAAAAGATTTAGAGCTTTTTAACTTCGTTCTTTTAAGTAAGTCGGTACTCATATGAAACCCATTTACAGATAAAACTCTATTGTAGTCGATATATATCGAATAAAATTCTATCATATAAGCTTTTTATCGACTAGTTATCTAAAGGGTAAAATGTGCGGAAATACAACAAACTATATCGAAATTGCTATTGTATACAACCAACTTCATTTTGTACCTAAAAATACCATCAACTTTCATTTTTGGTACATTGCATGCAATGGGTAACCTGTTGATCAGGTTGCCCGTTTTTTCTTTAAATTTTTAGTTTTATTTAGGTAAGATATTCATATGTTCTTAGTGTTCTTCAATATTCATGATTATGTTCTTCATCTTTAAACCTAAAACATAACGAAATTATTGATTTATCATCTAATTCCAAACATATGAATTCCAAATCAGTTACACAAAATCGATTTCCATACTAGTTACACAAACCCATATTTGTTTGAGTAGATTTCATTTAATTTAAAAAGAAAAATAGGAAGAAATCGATCGGAACCTTCTGTGAACAAATCCAACCAAGCAATCGAACAAACAAAACCCATCTGCTTATGAATCACAGTAATAGAAAACCTAAACTTTTGAATGAATCAAAACCCATATCTGTAAATGAAACCCTAACTTGTCTAATGAATCAAAATAAAGAAGATGAATGAATCAAAACAAAAAAATGAACCAAGAACTGTTATCAAATTAAACCCACAAGAATAGATTAATCAAACAACCCTAAATCTTTGATCTAAAAGCAAATCCGTACACCCAATGAAAAGAATCAAGAACAGAAACATCCACAAGTGATTACAAACACCCTAAATAAACTGAAATCTGGATCTCAAACCAGATGACCGGAGGAAATTTCAAACCAAATGAAATGATTAAATCTCGTACAAACAAAACACTAACCTTTGGTGCTTTGAATTGATTTTCGAAGTCAAAGATCTCAAACCCCTGTGACGAAGCTCTAACCATCGCAAACCCACAAAGCAAAGATGAATCCCTAAATACAGTGAAGAAAATATAAAGATGAAGTGGAGTAGTGAAGCAAAGACGAATCCTAACCCTCAATTCGATTTTGGAAGATGAAGATGTGGTGGAGAAGAAAGTCAAGCAGATGAAGATGGGGTGGAGAAGAGAAGTCGAGCAGATGAAGATGGGGTAGAGAAGAGAACAAACCCTCTTCTTCTTCATTCCTTTGTTGCCTTCAAGCACAACGAACCTATAAATCGAAATACCTTGAACGTGATCCATGATTTCAACATTTGAAGTCTGAATATGAGTTTCTTGCATAAAAACTATTTTTTAAAATTGAAATTAATTAAAAAATAGTTTTAACCGGTTGGTAACCTTTTATTAAAGGTTAATTGTATATAATGACGCAAATTTGTTAGTTCGTTGTATTTTTATGTACAAAATAAAGTTAGTTGCATACAATGACAATATTAACAAAGTTTGTTGTATTTTCGCGCAATTTGCCCTTATCTAAACTACAACACCGAAAACTTTTTTTATAAAACAAGTTATTATTTATTAAACCCGCTTTTAGAAGTGCGTTACTATTTTATTTTTTTTATTTTTTTTGCAAATAAAAAGGAAAGCACAATATTCTTCTAAATAAATAATCTTTATATTTAAATAAAAAATTAATATTCATATGTAAATTTTAGAAAATTATTTTGTATTGTTTTTTGACTTTGGAAAGTTGTAAAACGTAAGCTGGAATAGCTCAGTTGGTTAGAGCGTGTGGCTGTTAACCACAAGGTCGGAGGTTCAAGCCCTCCTTCTAGCGTTTATTTTTATTAAATTCATGTGTAAAAAAATAGCAAACATATTTTTTAACCTTAATCTCCAATTTTTGCTAATTAAATATGAGTAAAGTAAAAGTTATTTTAATTGATTGTTGAGTGGAATTGAAAGTATATAAATTAATGCTATCGTACATGTAAAATACAATTTATACGACAGAGTGTTTTTTAACGGCAGAACACATATAAATCTACGTATTTTTGTCTATATTGAAATTATAACTTATGATCATATGTGCGTAATACATTTAAAATATTGATTTTAGTTTACACAATATGCTAAAACGACAATTTATTTTTTTAATTAATTTTTATTTGAAAGACACTAAACAGACAAGTTACTAGTTTTACCATTATCTAAGGCTTCCACTAGGATAGTGGTATTGAAATAATTTATGCTTAGTGTTGCTCGTGGCTAACATATTATTTAACCTTAAATAAAGATTAGAAAATTAGTAGTTAGTTGTTATAACATAGGTTACCAACTATATTAAAAGGTACATTTTAGAAATTAGAATATGTCAAGAAGTTTTAAAATATATTGAGCAAAAATTTAAGGTTTTTTTATACAAATATACAATTGACTATTAATTGATTGATGAACAAGTAATTGACGATAATGGATTTAGGTATGTTTGTGTCCTCACATATCACCATCATAGACCAAAACCAATACCGCTACCACTACATTTTGGCGCCACCACTGATCGCTATCATCACCGGTCGCAACCACCACACCATTGTAATTTTTCACACATTCACCACCCTTACTTCCACCTCAACATCCATCACCACCACCACTCACAATCATTGCGACCATCAATCATCACCTGCCACCATCAATTGTCATTGATCGCCGCCTCCACTAATGTCATCTTCGCCACCATCACCACCATCGACACAACCACTACCAACATCGTCATGGATTCAAGTATGTATTGGTCTATCGGAGACCACCACTACTACCATACACTCCACCACTATCATAGACCACCACCATAAGCAGCAGACTTGCAGCAACCACCACAGCACCGATCATCACAACTACCACTACCACCACCTCCACGTCCCGTCGTCACCTCTACGTCCCGTCGCCACCTCTACCTGCTACCACAACTGCTTGTAACAACTAGCGTGGTCAACCACCACACACCTCCACCAAAATCGCTGTGTGCCGGCACCAACTATCAACTATCACCCATAACTGTTGTTGTCACCATCACCAACCATAACTACAGCTTAATATTGCCACTTACAACCACCATCAACACCGTTGTCACCACTAACCATCGCCACCATCATTACTGACTATTGCCACCACCATCTACCTACAGACAACATATATGCGTGTAATGATTACCTATATTAACCAAGTAATATCAATTGTAATGATAATATTGAGGAATACACTTCATAAAATTGGTAAATAACTCATTGACCACTTTATAAATTTGCAGAACGAATTGACACCTTAATCCTATTTTTAACTCTATTCTTTGATCACTAATACCTTTGAACTCATGACCCTCGAGATCAATTTAAACAATAGATAGTTCATCTTTAGTAAATGGTTGATGCTTTCCACAACAAAATTGTTCATACATAACAAATCTACGTTTTATTTAGTATTATTTGCAATTTACTATTTATACATGTTATGCATAAACTATTTTTATTATATACGAATAAACTCTTTTAATAAACATAAAAATACTTGATGAGATTAGCTAAATGTGAGATGATTTATACATGATACTTTTTTGTCATACATAACAAAAAGTGTATTTTTAAACCACAATAGCCCTTAAACATGTGATGGAGAAAAATAGTTAAAAGATTTACCGCGGTAAAAAATCATAATTATTATATAAAGTAAAAAATTATTATGTAGAATAGCTAAAAAGATTAGGTTCTTGGAGCGATGGAAAAACCGTAGTAGGTAAGAATTTTATTTGTTGTTAATCTTGTAGTTTGTCTAATTTCTTGGTCCGTTCCAATTCTCCTTTTTGACCATTTGCTCGTACGTTTTTATATTTTATTGTAAATTTAAAATAGAAATAATTTAAAAGCTTTTTTGCTATTAAAAATTATTTATCATTTTGAATCCAGATTCTGTAATATATGTGGTTTTGATTTTGTCTTATGCTTTTAGAGTGTTTTAATTTTATTTTCTGAAAATGATAAAAGGGAAAATTATTTTTTTTACCTTTTACATTTTTTACTTTAAACACAATCTATGAAAATGGTAAAATACTAAAATAGAACGAATGAATAGAATACTACTATTTTGTTATTACTTAAAAACATATTATTCATAGAATTTTCTTTAGCAAAAATTAAAGTTATTTTATTCTACACCTATGAATTATAAAGTCCATAACCAAATAATAATACCATAACATTTTTATCATTAATAATAATATAATATAATAATATTTGGTAAAAATACATAATCATCTCAAAATTATGCTATAAAGATGATTTATATTTATAAAAAACTTTATGAATAATAATAATAATAATAAATATTTGTGTTGCAACAAAAAAGATAATAATAAATATTTGTATAAATCACGCCTTTTGAAGATGTCAAAATTGAAGGGTGTGCGATTTTCTTTTATCTTTTCTTTTTCAAGATTATTTTCAAGAAATATCTGGAACATATCTCATACACCTCAAGACAACAAAACTCATTACGTAAGCCAAAAAAAAAAAAAATAAATAAACGGAAAACAACCACAGCAATGGCATATAATAAAATCGCCAGAAACACAACACCATAGAAAGTATAATAAAAAATATTCTTGGAATCTTCTCCTTTTCAGTCCAATTAATTGCCCTTTTTCTGATTCTTTCTTTAAACCCATCTCTCATAAGAAAGTTTTTAATTGATCTTTTCCTTTAATCCAATAAATTTCCCTTTTCTGATTCTCTTCTTTTCTGTGTGTTTTCTGTGTTTGTGTGTGAGAGAGAAATCTCTGCTTCGGAGAGAAACTGAAACCAATCCTTTCATCCATTAAATATGTGTGTACAAGACGTAGAAAAGGTCTGTGAAGAAATAGACAATTTGGGTCTCTCAACAGACCATAATACAACTCAGTTTGCTTCTGATCAGATCACTCTTTCCAATTCTTTTCCGGTAAGTGAATCAAGATTCTTAAATTTCTTGTTTTTATTGTCTGCAGCTGTGAATTACCTTTGAGTTTGAGCAAATTTCTTCACTTTCTTTCATGGGTTCCCTCTTGTTTTGCATAATAATTGATAGTTTGAATTGGGTGTTGTTTATTTTAGGTTATAAGTTGCTGTTCTTGTGTTTTAGGGATAGTTTGTGCTGATTTGAAAGTGGGTTGGTTTTTCATATTTTTCCTTGAACTAATTGAAGCTTGATCTGGTTTCCTTTGGGTTTGATTTGGAAGTTTGATCTTTGATTGTTAATTGCAATTAAAAGAGTAAGTTGATTTGATTGCAAGACATATTTAGAAAATTTCCCTTTTTGGATGAATTTTGTAGAAATTTCCAATGGTTTTTGTGGATAGAATTGGGCTAAATTGGAAGAAAGATGAAAACTTTCCTTCTTCCTTTCATGATCTCATGAAAGTTCTAAGTCTATGTCTAGTTCAATTTGGGATACTGGAATCATACTGAAGTAAGTTTGATTCTTGAATTATATGTTTGTATACTGTAGTTGATTAAGTTTATGACTTTGATTTATTTGTCATTGTGCCTATCAATGAAAGTTTCCTTCTTTGTACTTTAAACTGTCTCTTCTTTTTCTTTTTTTTTGTTCTTTTTAATTTACTTGATGAACACATGAGATTATGGTCTTAGATAGCTACCTAGCTTGATTTTTTTTCCTTATTTACTGTTTGAATTTCTTCAATAATAAGGACACAAAAACATTTCCTCAATGAATGTACTACTAAGAATTCACAAGATATGATAAGAATCCTATCAAATACTATGGCTGTAGGCAAATTGTTATAGTTCATAAACATGTTTGTTGTTTTCTGTTTCTTGTGATCTTCATGATCTTCCCATTTATTCTTTGATTCTTACTCTTTCCCCATGAATCGGGCTCACTCAACTTCATAAAAGACTATTACAGATAACTCGAAACCAAATGATAGATGATAACTTCTGTTAATCTTATTGCATTTTCAACAGAAAACTTGAAACTGAAACCAAATGATAGATGATTAGTTTTATTTATTTTGTTGCATTTCCATTAGATGGAGAGCATTTGTGAGAATACTGTTGTTGCAGAAGAGAAATATAATAATTTTACTCCCATGCTTCGGTCTGGAGAATGGTCTGATATTGGACGTCGACCTCATATGGAAGACACTCACATATGCATTCCAGACTTAACGAAGAATTTCAGAAACAAACTTCTTGGTGAAGAGACCATCTCATTTTATGGGGTAAGTTCCATTTTTAAATTTAGATAACGGGGATCAATATTTCCTCTGTTTTTCAAGATGTTTAAAGCTAAAGACCGATTTAATTTTTCTTTTGTGTGGTGGAAAATAGGTGTTTGACGGGCATGGTGGAAAGGGTGCATCACATTTTGTACGTGATAATTTGCCAAGAATCATTGTCAATGATGCTAATTTTCCATTGGAACTTGAAAAAGTAGTCACGAGGTCGTTTATGGAGACGGACGCTGCATTTGCCAGGTCATGTGCTGTTGAATCGACTCTTTCTTCTGGCACGACTGCACTTACTGCTATGATATTTGGGAGGTCTGGTCAATTATCTCTTTAGCATTTCATTTTTTTTATCAAATGACAGGAATACATATCAATAATGACAAATAAGAGGAATCTTGTGGGCATAGGTTGATGACAATTGATAGGTAAATAATGTTAGGTGTGGAAAATTACATAATAAGGTAACTAACCAACTTTTGTCCGGTTTCTTATCTGGGTAGCCAACTTTGGTTGCCCCCAAACCCTCGAACTATCACAAAAAAACTTATAATCTTCAATGTCATAGCAGTTTCCTCAATGACACTTTAGAAAAAGTTAACATGCTCAAACTTACTGCCATTCCATTATCATTGACAGGGTAACTTGTACAGATGACCTTAATTGATCTTTTTTGAAAGTCAACATTCATCATATAGAAACTAAAGTTTGATATTTTTTTCCAAGCAAAGTCTGTTATCTTGTTCTCCAAGTAGCCATTTGATCTTGTTATTCAAGTAGCCATTTGAAAACTGGTCCACACTAAAATCCTATGAAATTGTGTTTTGAAGTCGGAAGTTATAGGTTTCTTACTTTTAACAGGTCCCTACTTGTGGCAAATGCTGGAGATTGTCGGGCGGTTCTATCCCGAAATGGACTAGCTTTCGAGATGTCAAAAGACCATAGACCATGTTATGACAAAGAAAGGATTCGAATTGAATCCTTAGGTGGTTTTGTTGAAGACGGCTACTTGAATGGTCAATTAGCCGTGACTCGAGCCATAGGTAACTGGCACATCCAAGGGCTCAAAGAAATGGGTGACCACAGTGGTCCATTGAGTGCTGAACCAGAGCTCAAACTCATCACGCTTACTAAAGAAGATGAGTTCTTGATCATCGGAAGTGATGGGATTTGGGATGTGTTCAGGAACCAAAATGCTGTGGATTTTGTGAGGCGGCAGCTGCAGGATCACAATGATGTGAAGCGTTGCTGCAAGGAGATGGTGGAGGAAGCAATTAAGAGAAGAGCACTTGACAATTTGACGGTGGTTATTGTGTGTTTTCAGGCGGAACCACCACCACAAGCAGTGGTGCAGAGAGGTAGAGTGAGGCGGAGCATTTCCGCAGAAGGGTTGCTGAATCTCAAATTCCATCTTGAAGGGTAAAAAAGATTTGATTTTTACTCTGTTTTTTTAACCAATTTGGAGATGATGATGATGAAAACCAACTGATAGCTGTAAATATATTGATGTGAGGGAAGAAAATAAAGTGATAGAGGATACTACTTGTGTCTCTAGAGCATGGGAAACAATCTGTACATTCATGAAATGGTTACCAAGTCATTTGTAAATTTATCTTGTTACATATTTCTTAAAATACATGTTTAAAGCAATGACCAAATGAGATTTATAGCCTAGGCGTGGTGATCAGATTCACTACGACAATGAAGATTATGGCGGTCTTCCTTTTTTTAAAAGAACGTTTTTTAACCTGTTTCGCAGACGTTTTCTTCTCTTTCAACAATCCAACTCCTCCAAACGTCTTTTCCCTCTTGTCGACAGCAACCCAAACCTGCCCCTTCCATTTTATCTCGGCAGAAACAATCGCACCCTTCTTCACCAGTGGAAGTTACCAATTATACCTACACAGCTGCGAATTTCTCCCAGCCTTCTCTGTGACCACCATTTGAAGAAGTTTGTGAAGAAAGACAGCTAGGGTTCTAACCCATTCTGATTCAGGTTACACTCTACAAGTATGTTTGATTAGATTGATAATTTGTTCTTGTAAACCTAAGTATGTTTTTTTCATTTGGGTTAAGCGTTAGAGTCCATAAATTTACAGAATTTTGTTTTATTGATTCATTGGCAAATCGGGATTTCACTTGATAAGATTTGTTATCTAATTTTTCACTTGTCTGTCAATCAAAATGCTTGAATTCTTGAAATATGAATTCATAGTTTATGCCAGAAACAGCTTCTTATGATGCATGTAAAACAGGACAAAATAAATAACAATCCAGCCATGAGCTAGGAAGTATCTGAAAACATTAATGCTGCTTGTGCTTTTGTATCTAGAAAAATTTCTTTCTAGTGGAAAACATATACCAAAAGATATATTTATGAAGCTTCTTTTTGTCACCATTCCATATGCAGCGACAGCGCCCCAGAAAACGATCTCTTCTGTAGAAAACGTGTGAGATCCTTGCGGTGTTCTCAAATTTCCTCACAAAGGTTTCCAGTGCCATACAATCAACATTCCCTGCTACATATAGCTTCTTTTTATCTCTGTAATAGCGAACATAGTCAACGCCCTCAAGTCTGGACACTACCTTCTTTACCTTGGAGATTTCACTTTCGTTATTTAAGCGCCGCAGCCAAATTCCCTGAAAAACACACACACAGACACACAGAGGATTGAACAGTAGAACTGGAAAGGAATGAGGGAAAAAAAGGATAACATGCATGCGATATTTACAGCCAGCATTACTATATAAATGGAAAATATTACACCCATAAAATATAGAATATCCTTTAACTATATTACTATATAAACCATTTAACATTCTCTCTCCTCAATTTTAAAAGTTCTTAAATTCAATCAAGACAAAATCTCGGTCTTTCATTCTATCTAAATTAATCTCATCTACTTAATCTTTAACCATTTCATTATCTCCTCATGTATTTTAACTTTTTATTTATTTAAAATATATTTTCCCACACTAATACACTCTCATACAAAAGACAATTATCCAACCACATCAACATAATTTCCAAAATCTTATTAACTTCATAAATATAAATCTTTTGTCTTATTTTAACATCTTTTAAAATTAATAAAATAGTTTATGCAAATAAAAGAAAATTTGGAAAAAATGGATATGTTGCTGTAGAAAACTTTTTCGTGATATTGAATTGCATGAATAATATATCATTACATTCCTGAAAGCGACGTGTTGTAAAGCACAGATTGTTCGCCGCCGCATCATTACGCGGGTTTGATACTGGTCAATAATACGTTTACAGCTAATTACAGACAAATTTTTCATAGAAGATGTAGCCACGTAGGGGATGGATGCCAAGACTTTGTGTACCAAACATATTGTTATGCCCACACATGGGCCGAAACCACTGTTGGTCTTAAGACGTAATAAATAATGTTAGGAAACCAAAAACGTAAAAATGAAAAGATTCGGTATCAAATGTCTCCCTACACACATATAAAACATTTGATGGCGAATTCGGTCTTCCACGTGCGTTAACGTTATTCGAGTTTTCAGTTATATGAAACAGAATTGGTCATAGGATTTAACGAACGTATGAGAAGTGTATAAAACATTAATAATGGTGATTCCTGCCAAAAAGAAAGATTAAAGTATATACGTACTTTGTAAAGGGTGTCTCTATTCAGCTCCGTAGATGATCTCAGATGCATACAAGATGCATCTAAGTCTTCTAACTCATGAGATTTTCTCCATCCTTGTAACACTATATACAACAATGTGTGAATGATGAGTATCTATCTGGATTGGAGCTTAGCCTCAACAAAAAGAATCTAGAATTTGCTCATAGAGGAGCATACCTGTATGGTGAACAGTACCATCAAACAACTTCTTTACCCAAGCATAGGCCGAAGTTTTTGACCTGAAGAAATTACAGCGGCAGAGATAGTAAACTCCTGTGGTCACCTCAAATTCAGATAGATCTCCTCCAATCACCTCTTCCGTCTTCTTATTATTTTCCCACTTTTCTTCTTGATCTAATTCACCATCATTCATATACACAATGCTGGCACCACAACAGCTTACTACAAGTCCCCTCTCCAAAAGGATATCTACACAGATTTCATCACCAGCATCTAATATGTTTCCAATTGGCCAATAGCTTAACCACACAACATCTTCATCAACTTTGGGTTTGCAATACACCACAGGGTTGTATATCCAAGTAACACCCTTGGTTGTGTTGCTGATTTTGGCAAACACATACCACCGATCATTATCTGCGGATCCTGATAATCTGTATAAGGTGGTTACATTTAATCCTTGGATCCTATGTGCCTTCAGATCCAAAGGCAAACGGAAGGATAAGAAGTTGGATGATGACGTATACTCATGTGTCATCATGCTTTGATCCATTATGCCTTGCAGATACGTGCTCCTTATACCATATTCGTACAACATCTATGGCACACAAATTGCAGAAAAAGTGAGTTAGACATACGTAATAATTAGTTTTCATGTAGAAACAAGAGAGAAGAGAGACAACCTGGATATGCCAACTTCTGCCTTCGGTAATCTCAGTACCCACCAGGTTCACCTTATAATCTTCATATGCTTTGATCCATTTCATATGCCCCAGATCTGCTACATCAAGTTTTGCTACTGATACCAATTTAAAAAGGCCTTGAATTTCAGACAGCCTAAAACAACCTTTATACCCAAACTTCTTCAGTCTGAATCGAGCTGATTCGAATGTTATTTTCTCTAGTGATTCACACCCATATGCATACAACTCTTCCAGGGTATTTGGGAGACATAGAATGGACTTGAGGTTTTTACAGGAATTCAAGTTGAGTACCCGCAGCATTTTAATATCAATGTTATTGGGCAAGAACTCGAATAGATTACCTTGTAAGCTTAAGCCAAATAATGATTGGCCATGGATTACAACACGAACATCGCTTCTGTACTCAAGCTCACAGTAATCAAGAAACAAAAACTTCAATGATCGAGATAAAGAAAACAATGGCTGTTCTAAAATTCCTCCACCATTACATAAAGTATTTAGCCTTTTCAGATAATTTACAAACTTCTGCTTCAATGAAACCTTCCACAACTTTTTACACCCTTTCAAGTTCAATAGAGCTAGACTTTTGAGGCCTCCTATGGTTTCACAAATATGAGTCAGACTAGCACAAGTCCGGAGAATTAATGTCTCAAGATTGGGGAGTCGGCTGAAATTGAGGATACTAACAAGCTTGGTACAACGATGAAGATTTAGAATCTTTAGTGAATTAAGAACCTGTTCCAACAATTAAATAAAATAAATTTATCATTTCACATTCACAAGAAGGTCATCTTATACAGAGAAGCTAAAAGGTCAAGTGATAGATGGCACACTTCATTCTTACCATGGGAGCTTCAAACATTTCCAAGCTTCCGTTAGTCAGATCTAAAGACACCAAGCTGCACATTGGGAAGGCAGAAGGTATTGCTTTTAACTGACATCCATGCCAGCTCAACCATCTTAATTCTGGAAAATTCTTGTAGGTCCCAGTCAGTTCCACATATTTGAGCTGGAGTAATTTTAGCTTGTCCATCTTTGCAAGCGACCCTGTTTTAATGGATAATGCCTGCAATTTTAGCATGTAAAGAAAAAAATTACCACACATATTATCCAACAATATCTGCTTAAAATCAAATAAAATGCACCACCGACATCTGAAGGATCATGATTCAAGACATTACATCTTAAAAAGATAATGGATTTCATAAGCATCAATCACGGAGCTTATGTTGTTCCAAAGGACACATAAATAGTGGCAAACACATGTTGTAATTTTGTATTTGACACATACATAGGTTTTTTAACACCTTATTGGAGACATTAAGGTATCCGTAATTAACCTTCGTAAGGTCCTTCCATAAAAACAAACAGTAAAATCAGCAGAAGTTTTGAATGCTGTTTTTGTCATGATGTTAACACCAGAATTTAAAACAAAAACTAACATCAGTTAAAAAAAAGATGTTAAGACCAGCATTTAAAAAAAAAAAGATGTTAACATCAGTTAAATAGCATCAATTAAATAAGGTGTGCATGGGTCAAAGCGAGCCAGTGATGATTCATCCACCCAAACTACAAGTGTGTTTAGAGTTATAAACTCATAATCCTACACATGATATGGAAACCAATGATTCGTATAATATTCATGGGAAGACATCTAATCAAGTAGCAGATTCAATTCCAAGATGCAGCAGTTGCAAAAACCACATTTCAATTGTCATATTTCCCACTTTCACTTCTTAGGTAAATGCTGCAAATAGTGAGGTATACATTATATCTTCAGAATCTAGAACAAGTTTTCCTGCTGATATTGACGTAAGAAAATTTAAAAATTGAGGTCTAATGTGATAGTCTAGATACTCTCATTTCTAGGTACCATATATTAGTTCAACTCTACTTACCTTTGTCCCTTTCTTTAGCTTTCGCGTGTCAAGTGCTAGACCTTCAACTGTTTCTGAACCCTATAGTGAAAGGCATGTAATGAGATTAAGCTAGTTGGAAATAAAGAAATTAGAAATAGATGGTTGTGAAATTGAAAATAAGCTTAACAATAAACATAAAAAAGCAACTTACGTTGCCTTTTGTCAACACACGATAAGCTTCATCACTACACCAGACTCTAGTATGTTTTGCAGGATCTTTAGACTCTTCACGAACTATATTTCTTCCCATGTCTTGAAGCAGCTGATGCATCATCAACTTCTTATTTGGTGAGAGAGTAATAAGACATCTATTTATGAGGGTCATGATCCCAACTTTTGCATGCCAGTCATGCTCCAATATCTTAACCACACAATCCTCATCTTCACCAACAAAGAAAATAGCAATATGTAGAAACAACTCTTTGTGACTCCTAAGTTGCAATGAGTCAAAGCTCTTCCTTAATATACCTTGGATTTTACTATCAAGATTTCCTTTCAATGAACTCAGTGAATTCAACCTACTTCTCCAAACTTCTATTATGCTATTTCTTTCTCGTGGATCTTCAGTACTAACAAATAGAGAAGAACCCAATACTTTAAGAGCAAGTGGATTTCCGCCACAATATTGTGCTAACTCCACTGCAAGGTCGCTAAAACCTTCCATAGGAATCTTGGATCCAAAGGCATGACGACTCAAAAGCTCTAATGATTCATGATCATTTAACAACTTGAGTTTGTGCACATGACACCTCCAAGATATGGACCCAAACCATGCGTTTATATCTAGAAGTCTGGTTGTTATTATGATCTTGCTTTGTGTATGGATCACATTTGTTCCAAGTAAAGCGCCTAGTTCGTCATGTTCATCAATGTCATCAAGAACTATAAGCACTCTTTTCTTGTGTAAGGCCTCCTCAATCTTACTTGTACCCTCGGAAACACAAGACACCCTTTCATCCTTTACCCCTAATATGTCTGTAAGAAGTCGTTTCTGTAGCCCAAGCAAACCATAAGGTTGTTTGTAATGCTTTCCAATATCTTCAAGATAACTGCTGCATTCAAAATTTTGCTTGTTTAAATTGTAAATATATTGGGCCAGCGTTGTCTTACCACTACCTCCCATTCCACAAATTGCTAAAACATTAGTATCGGAGTGCTCATTGTTCAACCAGGAATTTACATATTTAGCACGAGTCTTCATTCCAGTTAGATGGGCCGGGGTACTAATTAGTTTCAAATCCAGTTCATAGTCAATTGCATTAGCAACTTTTGCAATTAATTCTATTTCGGACCTGGAACAAAAGAAGGAAATTGAACAAACTCAGAGCATGAATTATAAACTTATGCTGTAGTTAAGAATTTTTTGTGCTTATTGAGTAACAATTAATCAGTATGAACATGCCAAACATTATAAAAACAAGACCCGCATAACACTTAGATTTATAGAAACAATTCCCGAATTCTGATCATCTCCCCGACATAAATTCCAATTACTTATCAAAATCTAACAATAGCAATCAATAAAGTAAATTAGCTTCGAATTCCTGGTGCATTCATTCAAAATCAATTTTCTAAAGCTTAACTAGAAGAGTGAAGAGAGAAAGCATACCCTGAGGCAACCATGCCAGTCAAATTAGCAACCTCTGTTAGGGCTGACTTCCACCTATTCACGTTGACCGAAGTCCACTTTGACCCTTCAACTCCCTCTTTTGCTTCTATCGCAAAACTCTGTCGCTGGATCCTCACATCCGAGGGATCAACATGATAAAAAACCGGTAGGACGAAGTGATTGCAATCCCTCCTTTGCTCAAGGATCAACAAAAGCTCATCAAGGCACCATCTTGATTTCGCATAGTTTTCCGACAATACAACTACGGACGCCTTGGAATCTTTGATTGCTTTGACAATTTCGGGTTCCAAATGTTGACCTCTGCGGATTGCATCGTTATCCCTAAAAGTACGAATCCCTGCTCGGTTTAACCCAGCATAAAGATGATCTGTAAAAGAATCACGAGTATCTTCGCCTCTAAAGCTTAGGAAGACATCAAACCTGGTACGACTCGGGCGAGAAGAACACATGGAAGTAGAGGTAGAAGTAGAGGTTGAAGTAGAAGTAGAAGTAGAAGCAGCCATTGAAATCAGTACACAAGAGGCTGTGATTTGAATGAAACCATCCCAGGAAATGTATGTGTACAATGCCAAAGAATATAAAGACATGAAAAGTCATGGTCTTCTTCGCTTTTTGACTAATTAGTAAATTATTGTCATCGCGCTCATAATATATAGAAGGTTTCAGTTTAATAAAATATATGTTAGAGTTAAAAATTTTATTACATGTATCGATCTTTAAATTTGTTATTATTATGTATATTTAATTTTTTATTATATGTACTAAATATGTATGATTTGTCCTTTTTTATGTAAATAATAGAGTTAATTACACTATTGGTTCTTTTAGACATGAGGTATTTCACTTTTAGTCCTTTAAGTTAAAATCTTACAATATTAATCCTTTAAATGAGTTTTGTGCACGTAATTAGTCCTTTAACCGTTAACTTTAACGGTGTTGCTATTGAATATTTTAAAATGACTATTTTACCCTTTTTAATATTACATAAATGGAATTTCTTTATTTTTTTTAAATCTCTCCTATATATACATATGTACGTACATACATACACACAGATATATATATATATCTTACTTCTATATAATGTATTTACCATCTAAAAACTCTTAATTTTAAGAAGAGTAAATTTACTAAAATACCCCTTCTTTATACCTCTCCTTTACCCCTCCTTTAAGTCCACAATAATGAATTTAAACAAATAAATATTGAAAACATAACCGACAATTAATGAATTTAAACCAATACTTATAACTGAATTATTTCTAACCATATATTTTTAATATTAACTTTTGATTCATGAGATCACCATACTTATAACTGAATTAAGTCTAATCATATATTTTTAATATAAACTTTTGAATCATGAGATCACCTAAATTCCTATTTTCATTAAATCAAGTTCAAGAGATTTCACAAACACCAAACAAATGAAAGAGTCAAATAGTTGAAATTTATAAACATTGCATTCTAACTCAATTACATAATAATTGGAACTATGAAACATTACACACACACATATACATACATATACATATACATATATATATATATATATATATATGTATATAATCAGCAACTTCATGATTCAGCCATGCGACAAAACTCTTCCAACAAACTGAAAGACAAATAACTCAGAGTTAGCAATTTAATTCTTAATTTAAAAGTGGCTCTCGCAAAGAATCTTCACAAATTCATATTATCTTCATCTCGCAAAGAATCTTCACAAACTCATATTATCTCTTTGTGATTATTCTGCACAAAACTCATCACAACCTCCTCTTTATTCACCGCCGTCGCATTGCGCGGGTACCCCACTAGTATATATATATATATATATACAGAGAGAGAGAGAACTCGCCGGCGAAGGGAACTTGCCGGCGAAAGGAGCTCTTCTGTGGTGATCTCCTTTGCATTACACACACACACACACACCACATCTCTCATCTCTCTCTCTCTTGTGTTTGTGTGTAAAAAAGGGAAGAGCACATTGTTGCTCAAAGATGGGTTTACATAAGGGAGCATGGTCCGATGAAGAAGATAAGCTTCTCACATAGTACATTCAAACCAACGGTGAAGGTCAATGGCACCAAGAAAACCAAATTGTTTATAAGCCATAATAAAAACCCCAAAAGACACCATCTTAACAAAATTGCAAACCCACTTCGTTTTCGCTTCACAACATCTGGTTTCTTCTTATTCTTGCAAACCCGATGAAAACCCTATACACTGATATATGGATAACTAGTAGAGTTTTAGTAAGACCTAATTTCAAGGGTTCAAACCAAAACAAAACAAGGGTTTGCTGAATTTCTCGAAGAGGAATTGAACAAAGAACAATTGGAGATACTCTTGGAGTAATTTGGAAACGCCGTAGAGTAAAAGAATAGCAAAAGCTAAGCCGGCATGTGCCATGGCTATGTAAAGTGTGAGACGTACTTGAGGGTTGCCAGAGAGAAAAGGAATTAGGGTTCTTCAACTTCATTTTTTCATGATTTAGGGGTTTGTTTATAGATCTAGGGTTTGTTGCATATTTGGAGGTTTTGTATTTAGTTTAAAGAATTGGGTTTATATTCTTGAATGGTTTTTGTCTAGTGGTGGTGCCGGTCTCACGGTGGGGTTGGTGAAGAGATGATGATGGCGACGGCGATGGTTCAGTGGCAGCGGCAGCGACGATGGACCTGGTATGCGGGAGGAGGATAATCAGAACATGTCTTGCCACAGCGGAGAGAAGGAGGAGGTAGAATCGGTGTTGGGATCGGATAGTGGGTGGTGGTGGTTCTTCTCTGATGATGATGGCCGGCGGTGGTTCCCTTCGCCGACGAGTTCCCTTCGTCGACGAGTTCCCTTCGCCGGCGAGTTCTCTATATATATATTTGTGTGTGTATATGTATTTATATATAGGAGATATTTAAAAAATAAAGAAATAAAGGACCATTTATGTAATATTAAAAAGGGTAAAATAGTCATTTTAAAAGATTTAACAGTAACACCTTTAAAGTTAACGGTTAAAGGAGTAATTACGTGTAATACCACTTTTTCAGTTTTAATTTAAAAACATTATCTGACGAGTTAGTACCAAAAAGATATCAGAGTCTCTCAAAAATACTGTTTCTAAATATACACGTGCTAACATTTACAAAAGTAGTGTCAAAGTTTACTTCTTGAAACCCAGGAGCTATCCGACTGAACATCGCGCTGGGGCCTTACCCTTGCCGGAACCTGTAACACATGCAACATGCAATACTGAAACATAAGCTAACGCTTAGTGAGCATACTAACTGAAGATAAACAACGTAAGGACGTCTCACATCCAAGCTATGTCATCTGGAGTAAAGTCTCCTCAGGATGTCTTGCATCCCAACTGTATTACCTGCAACCTGCAAATCTGTTACTATACTAGGGTTTATCTACACCATAGCGTAGAATGCCCCGGTGCTTTCTTTGGGTATAAAGAGCTCAATATACCCATTTCCATTCTTTCAGATACAAAGCTACGCTTGCACGTACTAGGTATCCTCTGAACCGGGCTTATCTACACCTCACGGGTGTAGCCTATCCCAGCTGCTATTGGTACACAGTTCACTGTATACCCTGTCTCTGATCTTGTGCATAGTTACGCTCACGACATGACTATACATCTGTACTTGTATCACATATCATATCTGGTCATAACATAACATATCATATCTTCTACTGCACATAAACACATACCGACTCATAGATACTTATAGTGCTTTGGTGTACCGTTACACCATCTGTATGGTTGTATATCATAATATTGTTCTTTGTACAAGGTTACACCTCACACATATTCTGTACCAAGCTTACTTTCATTGTATACATATAACATTCGTAATCTCATAATACAGGTATCATGTTGTTCATCTAAATCATAGCCATATGCTAAACATGCTAAAGGACTAGTACACTCACCTGGTAATTGTGTAGAATCCTAAACATATAACTTGTGCTGTCAAGTCTGCAGATACCTTCCTGTACCAGAGATTAAGATAAACATCATAAACTATACAAACTGAACTGAGAAAGGGCCTACACGGGCCATGTACCCTGCATACTACACGACTACTCTTGCCCATATGCCCTGTGTTGACACATCACCCTACACGGGCCGTGTAACCCTACACGGGCCGTGTACCCTCTATGCTACACGACCATGTATCCCTACATGGCCTGTCACCGCCTTTGACCTCTACACGGGCCGTGTAACCCTACACGGGCCGTGTACCTTACATTACACGACCATGTTCAACTACATGGTCTATCGCCGGCTTGAACTACATGTACACGGGCCGTGTAGACCTACACGGGCCGTGTACACGACGACCTGTAACTTTCTGTCAAGAACACAACTGTTGTTCTTGATCCAATTTCGACCCAAAGTCGATTCTAGCAGTTTTTTGGGTGTTTTCCTGCACCCCTTACATTGAATAAAGAACAACCAATCCATAACTAACATGGTTAGATCCGTGAATCTACTATTGACCCATTAAAACATCAAAACTACAAAACCAAACTTACCTTGAACTTCTATGGATTGATCTGATGATTATCTGAAGCTAATACTGCTGTCGAACTTGATCAATATACAGAGAGAGAAGGGTATCTTGCCTCTGTGCGTATGTATGTATGAGTCTTGCCTCCTATTTGACTTTCAAGTCAAATATATAATCTTAAGTATCAACAATTAGCATAACAGCCCCTGGACTTCTTTAACTTTCGTTTTGACAATTTTAGTCCTTCTAGTTTTATAAACACTCCTAATCTTTAATAACACTAGTCACAACAACTTTTAAACTTTGGGGTGTTACATTACGTACACAAAACTAATTTAAAGGACTAATACTGCAAGATTTTGGCTTAAAGGACTAAAAGTGAAATACCCCATATACTAAAAGGACCAATAGTGTAATTAACTCTAACTAATATAAATACAATAGCAACAAATTAAAAGTTTGATATAAATAATAGCAAAACGTAACAACTTAGGCCCTGTTTGTTCGTGGTATTTCCTGGGATTTCTTGGGATTGGCATTTCAAATCTTGAGAAATCCTGTGTTTGTTTGGAAAAAAGGCAAATGATTTCAAATAATAGAATTTCCTTGAAATCCTACCAAATGCTTTAGACATGTGATTTTTTCAAATCCCATAAACAAGGGAATCTCCAAATTACCATATTACCCCCACCCCTACTACCCCCATCCTACCCTACCTACCCTTACCACACCCCTACCCCACCCTACCCCATCCCTACCCTACCCTAACCCCTACCCTACCCTACTCCTACCGTAACCTACCCTACACTTACCCTAACCCCAACCTACCCTACCTACCCACCCTATCCCTTCTCTACCCCTACCCTACCTTACACCCAACCTACCCTACCGCATTCCCACCACCCCTACCCCACTCCTACCTACCCCACCCTATCCCTACCCTACCCTCGCCCTACTTACCCACCCACCCTAACCCCTACCCTACCTCACCTCACCCCACCCCATCTTACCCTCACCCTCTATCCTACCCTACCCACCCTTTACACTACCCTACCCCTACTACACCCCACCTACCCTTACCCCACCCCTAACCTACCCTACCTACCCACCCCATCCCTACCCTACCCCCACCTTACCCCTACCCTATCCTCTCCCTACACTCACCCTACCCTACCCTAACCCCCACCCTACCCTACTCAAATATAACTGAAGGGCAATTTTGTTATTTGTCACAGAAACAATCCAAATCCTTTGATTGATTTACAAAACAAATATGATTTCAAGAATGCAAATCCTGACAGATTTTATCAACCAAACACAGGACTGGATTCACAATCCTACCAAATGCAAATTCTGTGAAATGCAAATCTTTTGACAGAATGCAAATCCCATAAAAAAAAACATGCGAACCAAACGCCCCCTTAGATATATTTTAGTTAACTAAACCTTGTATATAAATCTTGAGGCTGATATAGCCCAAAGTTTAATTAACGTTGCTGAGCTGGAATGAAATGGTTAGCCCAAAATCTTGTGACAAGTATTTATCCTATATATAACTATATAAGGTTTTGTTTGGATTGTGGGATTTCGAGGGATTTGTTTTCCAAAAACACTTTAATAAGACAAAATAAGCAGTATGCAGAACTCTTGGTCTTGGGCTGAAGCCTTGTAACGCTGGGTTTTCTCGAAAATCGTGATTAACTTTTTATAATCAAACAATCGCAGCAGAAAACATCATTAATATTACCATGTCGACCAAAGCCGTTTAAACCATTAAAAGAAAACACGACATTACTAACTCATAAAATCATTTTCATAGTTATACAACAAGTTGGTAACGGTCTACAAACAATCCTTCTAACTACCCAGCAAAGCTTCCCACCTTACCAAGCAACTCTAAGCACCTATACGAGTACCGGACACCATTTCAAAAGATACAATTCATGAGTCAACGGTAAGCATAGGTTATAAATATCATATTAGAACACCGTTTAAAATCATATTGGGATATTATAAGAAATTCTCAACCCGGGCCGTTCGTGTACTTGACCCATACCCGCAATCATATTGCATCGACTAGTAAAGATCATCAAATCATATAAATTATAAATCGTATCAATCAAATAATCATCCAAACAAAAACAAGCGTAAACAACCATCATATATCATAATCATATCTTTCGTATATAATTCATCTATATCAACCGTTAAATCGTTATCATTCGTTATTAATCAATTGTTATCAACCGTCATTAACAACCGTATTCGTCAATTGTATGTCCTTAGAGTTCACCTAGATGCTGACTAGTCCCTCTAAAGGAAAACCCCGTTCACTATTCACGTGACTAAGCCGACTTGTGCATATAATGGGTAGCTACTACTTTCACGTGAATGATAAATCACTCTACATCAGTGTTTATCATGTGTATAACAGTGTTTATCAAAATGATGTTTAAGTTTCATTTGTTATTCATCATTTATGTGTATAACAGTGGTTATTAGTGTTCATCGTGTATTCAGACATACTTAACTTCATCAGGCTGAAAATGATGAAAACATGATGAAAATGATGGAAACATAAAGAAAAGGATAAAACACTCTTTCAAAATGCAGATGAAGATATATTTCATCATTTATTAGTTCTATTACATACTTTAAGCATTAAAATGATAATGTCATGTTTATTTAGTCAAAATGGGAACATACTGAAAATGATAAATAACTCTACATCAGGTTTTATCATGTGTAAATGATAAATAACAATGGTTATCAAAATGATGATTAAGTTTCACGTGAATGATAAATCACTCTACATCAGTGTTTATCATGTGTATAACAGTGTTTATCAAAATGATGTTTAAGTTTCATATGTTATTCATCATTTATGTGTATAACATGGTTATTAGTGTTCATCGTGTATTCGGACATACTTAACTTCATCAGGCTGAAAATGATGAAAACATGATGAAAATGATGGAAAACATAAAGAAAAGGATAAAACACTCTTTCAAGATGCAAATGAAGATATATTTAAGCATTTATTAGTTTAATTACATACTTTAAGCATCAAAATGATGATGTTATGTTTATTTAGTCAAAATGGGAACATACTGAAAATGATAAATAACTCTACATCGGGTTTTATCATGTGAAAAAAATAAATAACATTGGTTATCAAAATAATGATTAAGTTTCATGATTAAGTTTCTTTGAGAAGAACAAAATTGCTGATTTTGTTGGGGAAGAAGAAACAGACGGTTGTGGCAATTGTATATGGAGAAAGGGACGTGGTTTCGTGATTTTTGAAAGTGAGCGGATATCTTTTCGTAAATTTTGGATATATATGTGGAAAGTGAATTTTTGTTTGTTATGTTGATGACGTTTTTGCCCTTTGGATTACGCCAATATCATTTTTTAAGGATTAATATTTAAATTTCCTCTAATTAATCATGTTCATCCATTCTCAGATCTAAGGGTCAATATTAAGCCTTTAGGGACTTTATATAAGGGGGTGCCTATATTGATCCTAACCCTATATATATATATATATATATAAAAGCTTTGTTAAAATAATAATATATAATTTTAATTTTAACTTGATGATTAAGCTTTATTAATATGGGTTATATATATATATATATCCATATTAAATGGTTTTCTAATTCGAATATATATATATATATATATATATATATATATATATATATATATATATGGGTTATTCCATTCAATAAAGCTAGAAGAATATTTTATAGAGTTTAATAAGTTTATAAAACTAGAAAATCCCCCTCTCCTCTCTCCCCTACATTTAGTTGAACAACACCTAGGATGGTTTCGGGTTTCGTTTGATCCGAGTATTATCACATACAATCCGAGCTTGTGTTTGTTAAGCATCTCGTTGGTAATATCATGCGTGGATTAATCTTGAGCAACCTAAGTAACAGGTTTATCTTATTGTTCTTGTTTATTTATTCTTGATGTATAAGTTCATAAGATTAATAAACATCATTCCTTTTCAGATTTTAAAGTGTTAATCTTTGTTTATGTTTTAAAACCGCTTCCGCTGTGTTATATATATTAAAGTTTCAATTTTATATACTAAATCAAATAAAGATTGTACTTTTGTTAAAACTCTCGTTGGCCGGTTTGTGATTCACAAGGTTGTTTTAATTGATCGAGAATTAGAAGAAAGGAAAAAGTAATGTTGTTTAATCCTTTCAATTAAAGTTTGAATTTTAACCGGTAATTTTAAACCGTTTGTTTAAAGGTTAAAATTTTCACAATTTTAGTTTATAATTTCTGACCCATCTTCTTCCTTTTCTTTTTGAATAATAGAAATTTAGATTGAAAAGAAAAACAAGCTTTGTTTATCTTTTCAAGTTAAAGTTTAGATTTTTAATCATACGGGTTCATACATAAATCATATTCACAAGATCATGTCAATCATACACCAAATAAGTCACATAATCATCTAAACATCATGTATATTTTTATTTCCATGTATTGAGCAATTTAAATAAATTATCCATAGGGGTTTATAAAAATATATTGTCTTGGCACTTAGTTTTGAAAACCTGATGAACTCATCTTAGGTCCCGTAAGTCGAAGCCAAGTGAACCGCTAAGAATCTACCGAACAACTTAAACAATAAATGAATTCTAATAAACAACCAACTAACGAAAACCGAAACAACAATAATAAAAGGAATAAAACCACCTATCCTATTCCAATATCTAGCATCAGAAATCAAATCCCATCCCCACAATCGCAATTCACATGAACATCTCACAATCGCAATCCAGACTTGAAATTACAATCACAAATCTCCTCTCTCAAACTCCAAATCGCAATTCTCACTTAGTCACTTCCCCACTATTCCAATCTTGTCATTCATCTTGTTGTCATGCCATCCTTGCTCTAGCCTTTCCATCTTTAATCGTATGTGAGTGTAAGTTTGTGGAGTTCCAACTCAAAACCAATTAGTTATGAGAGGAGTAACCCAAGACCCTTATAAAGCAGATTACAAAGTCACTTTTCGTTTGATGTGAGACATTACTCAACACGCCCTTTCACGTGTGACCTTCTCTTTTTTTCGCACCTAACACATGGATAATTGTGGGTTACGTAAAGTCCGTGTGGCCATTGACCGACCACGGGTGAACCTTGCTCTGATACCATGTAAGTTTGTGGAGTTCCAACTCAAAACAATTGTTTATAAGAGGAGTATCCCAGGACCCTTATAAAGTAGATTACAAAGTCACTTTTCGTCTGAAGTGGGACATTACTCAAAAGCGAGTGCACCGGAAAAAATGCAAGTCAGATCCTTTAAGTTGGAATCGTAAATTGCTTGTCCATTCTATTCACATGCTTGACCTCGCCATACCATTCCCACCATCCGTAGAACTAAAGGTTGGCGTGGGATCCCCAACCACCTCGCCATCTGAAAATCGAAGGCTTCCATGGCTGCCAATCACAAATCGTTCCACAGACAAAATGAAATCAAAATTTGAAACATCACCACAAGGGCAATCGTAAGTCCCAAACAAAGCGCAAATTCCGTTCCCTATAGTTGAAATCGTAATACTAATGAAGTTCTTGGGACATTTAAGATCGCAAATCATAATCTCAATACTCTCAGTAACAGTCGATGAACAGAGCACCCCCCAAACCAAGTAAATCTTTGATTCCTAATCAAAATAAATCTTTCCTACTCCATTTCTCATAATCAACACCATGATTTAGCATTCAATTTCGAGTTTAAGTAACAAAACCTAAACAATTTATGATTAAAATCGACCCTTTTTCTTGCACTATGTTCGATCAAATGAACTAGCCAGAACAACGATAAACCTTGGAAGTTCTAAGAATTCCGTGAAACACAAGGTTAAAAGTTAGAAGTACTTACAAGATGATTACTTCACAAAAATCAAGATTGAATTCCCAATCTTTCTTCTCTAATGCTACTTGCGAGAACCCCAAACCCAAAGAAAAGCTGTCAACTTCTTTTTCTTTAATTTCCTAGCCTCATAGGGGTTTAACCTCCCTTTTAATAACATTAATCCCTAATATAAATTTACCTTCTAACCACCTTTGGTTTCTCTTTTAATCATCTTAAACCCTTAGGCGGCGATTGGTTCATAGAATGTTTCTAATGGAATTGGAATCTCTAAAGAAATTGGAATTTGCGAGGAATTGGAATTTGAATCTGTAATATGTTTGGTTGGCGGGAAATGGAATTGGAATCCATTTCCATATTTTGTTTGGTTCGCAGACTATGTAGATGAATTTGATTTCAGTCATGTAAAATGACAGAATTACCTAAAAATTAAGAACAAATCAGTCATAATATAACACTCACAAGTTTGAACTTCATTTTTAACAGCAACATAACTTGAAATAACAAATTTAAGCTTGGCCAGTGTAACAAATCAGTATCAAATCCACATTTTTAACGGTAAGATAACTTCATTTTCAACAAAATCAACAACAAATTAGTTTCAATCAATATCAAATCTACAATTTTCCCACAAAATCAGCAACAAATTAGTTTGAACTTCATTGTTAATAGCAACCGTTAACTTGAAATAAAAAACAAGAGAAGTAGCAAGAGAATGGAGATAAAGTTTTGAGTTAGACAACAAACTACTTGTGATAATAACCTAATCGCAGGCGACAGAAGGAGAGAGAACGGACGGTGATTGAAGGCGAAGGAGAGAGGAAGGGAGAGAGAAGGAGAGAGAACTTACCGGCAGATGACCGGAGACGGCGACTAAAGACGAGCGATGAAGACCAACTTGAGCCGGTGACCAATGGAGAGAGAAGCAACGACAAACAGAGAGAGAGCGACCGAAAGAGAGAGAACGAGCCGGCGACCGAAGTAGAGAGAAGGACCGACGACCAGAGAAAGAACGACCGAAGTAGAGAGAACAATCTGGCGATGAACGGCGATGAAGATGCCGACTTCCAATGGCGGCAGAAGGCAGGTTTTCTTTCGAAGATGTGAAGTTGTTGTGAACGTGAGATAATATGTATGGTTTGAGGGTATAGTGGTAATATACCACATTCCTGTAACGTCCCAATTTTTTTTGGAGTATAAATAAGTATAAAAATGCATTTAACTTCGATGATTTAACAAAAGTCAGACAAGGTCCTGCACCTAGGACTAACCGTCATCAAATATATTTAAGTAGCATTACAAATATAGTTCTGATAATATGTTTAAATAATTAAAACAGCGGAAACAGTTGGATAAATGACGAGCCGTCTTCAAACTGCTGGAGTCTTCCCACGATCTGGTCCTGAAAAGAATGAATTCAACAAGAGTAAGCATAAAGTTTAGCGAGCACTCTAACTTACACACCACACTAGGCATGTACATGTAATATCATCAAACATGTAACATCATCAAATTTACAAAAACTTTTCTACTCAATCAGATTCATCGCAACGGAAGACTTTTTAAACATCATATTGATTAAAACAGATAAACCATTTTAAGCATTGATCAAACAAAAACCACCGTTACGTCACAGCCACATCATCGTTTTAACTTTGTTCGTTACACAACCACAAGTTGATAAAATATAACAACACAGCAAAAGTAAATTACCCAATAGCCCCCATCTCACAATGCCACGCACCTAAGCAACCTGCACGAGCACAAGACATATTTCAAAGAAACAAGTGTCAGCTTTCGCCTTGTGAGTGAGCTTAGTTAACATCACAGAATCATCATATAAAATATTCACAAATATATTTAGGTTAAGGTATTAAATCTCAAACCGTAACTTGACCCACCCGCATAGCATCGTAAATCCCCACCTGGTCAAGTATCATCATAAAACATCATATAACATTTTTAAATCAGCATAATCATCTTATTGGGGTCTATCAAGACTATCATCAACATCGCTACCCCAAAAATCATGTGCGTGCTCGGCAACCGCTAAGGTTCCAAGGTCTGTCCGCAAAGATACCATATGCGTGCCTAGCAACTACTAAGTCCAAGGTCCGTTCGCATTGGCACAAGTTCACTAAGCGTGTCCAGCAAGTATGGTACAAGGCAGGGCGCGACTCCCACTTGTACACACACCCCCGTAATCCATTCGCTATAGTTACTCTGACATAAGTCGTTCAGGTAAAACTATAAACAGTGCCCCCAACCACTAGGCCCTCCTTTTACCCGTGTGATGTTTTACACATGACCCTATCTCTTTGGTCAATACATCACTCCAGTGTATGAATACACCATGTATTGCCAAAGTTATCTAGAAACCTGGAAACCAAACATCTCATTGCTAGAAAATCCTAGAAAGCACACTTTTCCTACTAGGCATCAATATTTCATCTCTGAGTATAATTACCCCTTCCTAAATCTTCATGTCCATCATAATCATCAGATCATATATCTATAAGCATATATGCATGCGTCATATTCATCGCATATCACCATTTACATTTGTATATATAGACATTTGTATATATAGATATATCATCTTAAAAACCGTTAATATTATCAAAACAGATTTTGTCTATATGCTCGGTTTTGTAAAACAACTGAACTCACCTTAGTCTGGAAAACGAAACACCCGACCTCAAGGCGACGAGCAACACTCACGAATCAACCAGATCGCGAACTCAAACACCGTAATCAACCTATGAAGGTCACTATATCAGAAACACAATCTCATAGTCTTAAGCAAGTCTAATCTTGCTCAAAACACTAAAACATGCCAAGGGATAACTGCCGACTAAAGATTTACGCGCCACGAGCTTGGAAACTTCATAAAAACGCATATAAACAACATGAATGCGGTCCAAAACGCCAAATAACCAAAATGGAAGCATAAGATTAGTGAAGTATACCTCTCGGCTTCACCCACGCGAAATCACGGTCAAAACAACGCCCGTAGTCGAATCTCCGATCTTCCCGAACCTTAAATATGAGCCCCAAACGAAACCCGACACTCCTACACGACCACACACTCGGGTTCTCTCGAAAAATTGGTAGAGTAACGTCTTAGATGAGAGAGTTTGAGTGAAAAACGGCTGAAATCAACTCATGTATATAGACTGTCGGGAACGCATCGTGACCAAGCTACACCGGCCAATTCTAGTGCATGCAATCCCTGACAGACGGCAGATACCACTGACACACGCAACCTCGCTGACACACGCAACCGGCAACGCGTCGCGTCGCGACCCCTAGACGCGTCGCGTCGCGATCCTTTGAAAATCCGAATTTCCATTTTCTTTTCCAATTGTTAATATTTTATTTAATTAACAATAATATTCCTTAATTATCATCATAAATAAATAAACTCCATAAAATATTATTTATTTCTCCACTAAATAATATTACTATATTTCTAAAATTCCGGTCGTTATAAAACAAATCCATGATCACATATCATTACACATACTACCGACGCAGTGCACTGACGACGATTTCACACTTTGGGTCACAGTTGACTATCCAAGCCGTACCAAGGATTTCACGTGTCCGACTGTGCCCGAGTTACGTTTTCACCACAATATAACGCAACCCTTCACTTCACATATAATCAAATTAGTTACACTTTCACATAGATAGTACATATGCATCAAACACTAATATAATTAGTAAGTTAGTGTAATTCACGTGATCTGCAGCACAAATATAAGCAACAGATTTCACAAGTTGAAAGTTAACAAGTCCAGTCGCGAGGACCTACTTAACAGATATCTCACAGATCAGCTTTAGGTATACTATAGACCCTAAGTCGGATCACTTTCATCTGACAGTCAGACCCCATCCGAAAGTCGGACCAACTCCAAAGTTGGATCACACTCATCCGACAGTCGGACCCCATCCGAAAGTCGGACCAACTCCAAGGTTGGATCACACTCATCTGACAGTCGGACCAACTCCAAGGTCGGATCACACTTCTAGGCTAAAAGTCGGATGGCACACCTCACCCGAAAGTCGGATGGCACTCCTCACCCGAAATTCGGATGGTACATCTCACCCGAAGGTCGGATGGCATCAAAGCCAAAGGTTGGATGACCTAAAACCCAAAAGTCAGACCAAGCATTGTCTTGGTCAGACCAAAACTCAGAACCCTGAAAACTCCATTTTCAAAATCAAAACCTTCCAAAAACTTAGTCATTTTGGTTCTAATCATTTGCAAAGCTTTTCTCCTATTATAAGAACGATTCCTACAACCATTCATTGATTAAAAACAAGATTTAATCTCTCAATCCACCATCTCCCCTCACTTTTCAAACACAAAAACCCCAGACAATCAAAACCCCATAAACAGGTCTAAAATCATACCTTAAAGTATCTATATGATCATATAGAGTTTAGAAGCATTACCTGATAGTTCTTCTTTCAATTCCTTGAAGGTTTTTGCTAGAAAGATCAAGGTTCGGCTCGTACTCAAGAACACAACACCCTCTTTCTCTCTCTAGAAATGAAACAGTGAAAATGGCTCCTTGGGGCTGTACCCTAATCTCCAATTTATATGTATTCCAACAAGGCTTTTAGGCCCAACAGTTGTACAATTTCTAAGCCCATAAGGCTTATTCTTTAATACTTCTATTTTACTTCTCAAATTAATTAGCACAACAAGAATGGTAGCCCAATACTTGTTTACTTACTAAGCTAAATAACCCACCAAATCCAATAAACAACTTAAATTCCATAAACCATTAGCAACTCAAATAAATGTAAAGATCACATTATCCAATAAAACATTCATTTATTTATTATACAGAAATAGGGTATTACAACTTTGCCCCACTTAAACATGATTTCGTCCTCGGAAGCATCACTCAAACAATGTGGGGTAGTTCTGCTTCATCTCGTCCTCTGGTTCCCAAGTACACTCAGATCCCTTACGATGCTCCCACTGAACCTTGACCGTCGCTAGCTGTTTGTTGCGTAGTTGCTTAACTTTTCGTTCCAATATAGCTACTAGTCTCTCAACATAATTCAGTTTCTCGTCCACTATTATGTCTTCCAATGGCACGAACGTGGATTTGTCCGCTAAACACTTCTGAAGATGAGACACATGGAACGTGTTGTGAATCCTAGACAATTCGTCCGCTAGCTCTAACCGATAAGCAACCTTCCCAATCCTGGCGATAACCTTAAAAGATACTATATACCTTGGGTTCAGTTTTCCCCGTTTCCGATATCGAATCACGCCCTTCCATGGAGACACTTTTAACAACACAAAATCCCCAACTTGGAACTCTAGCGGGGATCGCCTTTTATCCACATAACTTTTCTGTCGACTCTGCACGGCCTTCAACCTTTCCCTCACTTGTTGGTCGTATTCTGACGTTTTCTACACGATTTCCGTATTCCGAGCTCTTTCTGACCCACCTCTCCCCAACATATGGGGGTTCTACATTTCCTTCCGTACAACATCTCGTACGGCGGCATACCAATACTTGCGTGGTAGCTTTTGTTGTAGGAGAATTCTGCCAACGGTAGGTAAGAATCCCAACTTCCCCCGAAGTCAATTACATAAACTCGTAGCATGTCCTCTAGGGTTTGTATTGTTCTCTCGCTTTGACCGTCAGTCTGTGGGTGATAAGCCGTGCTAAGGTTCACCCGAGTCCCCAAATCCCCATGAAACTTCTGCCAGAATCTTGAAGTAAATCGTACACCCCTATCGGATACAATGGTCACTAGTACCCCATGCCGTGATATTACTTCCTTGACATACACATCTGCCATTTTCTCTATCGAACAAGCTTCCTTGATTGGAATGAAGTGGGCGCTTTTCTTCAGTTGGTCAACTATTACCCAAATTGCATCGAAATTCCTCGGAGTCTTTGGTAGCTTTGTGATCAAATCCATGGTGATGTGTTCCCATTTCCAAACCGGGATCTCTAAAGGTTGCAGCTTCTCATGAGGTATGTGGTGCTCGGCCTTAACTCAAAGGCAAGTCAAACACTTCTCCACGTATTTCATTACGCCTCGCTTCATCTTCGGCCACTAGTAATCTGTCTTTAGGTCTCGGTACATCTTTGTCGAACCTGGATGGAAAACCTAGACTTGTGAGCCTCCTCGAGCAATATCGTACGCACGTCAGTTATCTTTGGTACCCAGACGCATCCAAATCGTGTCATTAGCCCTCGACTTTCTTCGGAGAACAGTGCTTTCTACCCCTTAATCCACTCCGGTTTCTGGTTCTCGTTCTTTAGTGCCTCATGCTGAGCGGCTCGAATGGAGTCTAGTAACGTCGTTGTCACTGTCAATCTCATACACTGTGCTTGCAGTAGCAAAACACTGGCCTTTCTACTCAAGGCGTCAGCAAACGTTGGCATTTCCCGGGTGATAAAGAATCTCGTAGTCGTAATTCTTGACTAGGTCGATCCACCTCCTCTGCCTCATGTTTAGATTCTTCTAGTGTGCGAAGTATTTCAGGCTTTTGTGATCGGTGTAGATGGTGCATTTAACCCCATATAAGTAGTGCCTCCATATTTTCAGCGCGAAAACAACTGCGGCTAACTCCAAGTCGTGAGTCGGATAGTTGCACTTGTGTGGTTTCAGTTGTCGCGAAGCATACGCAATCACTTTACCTCGTTGCATGAGTACGCATCCTAGCCCCACGTGTGATGCGTCGCAGTAGACCACCATATCATCCACTCCATCCGACAGGGTTAAGATTGGCGCCTCGCATAATTTCCCTTGCAGAATCTCGAATGCCTGCTGTTGTCCCTTGCTAAAACTTTTACAAAATGAAGCAGAAACAAAAGATTTACTTGCACCCGAGTCAAATAAGACTAATGCAGGCATAGAGTTGACAATAAAAGTACCTACAATCACATCTGGTTCTAACCTCGCTTCCTCCACTGTCATTTGGAAGGCCTTGCCTCAAGTCCTCGGCACTTGCCCCTTCTACCCATTCGTGATCATCAAAGGTGGTTGTTGAGCAGGCCTCCCACCTCCCGCAGCAGCTCCCGGGCATTCTGTCATACGATGCCCTGGCTGGTTGCACCTGAAACACACACTCATGCTGGACCGGCAGTCTTTGCTCACGTGACCTGGCCTCGCACACTTGTAGCAGTTCATCTGCCCCAAATGACATTCTCCAGCATGCCCTCTTCCAAACTTAGGGCACTTCACATGGTCACTCCTGCCCACGGGTCGGGAACCCCCCGTTTTGAATCTTTTCTCCGGTGCTTTCCCTTGCGCGGTACCCACTGCCGCTTGCCCTGCAGTCCGCTTTTTAGCCCGTAGTTCCAGATCCATCTCTCTCTTCCTAGCCACCTCAACCATTTCCTCCAAACTCGTGCACCTACCTGTCGTCATGAACTCACGGATATCTTCCTTCAACATTTGAGAATAACGGTGCATATATAGACTCTCATCTGCCACGTAGGCAGGGAAGAATAAAACTTTCTCCTTGAAAATGGCGGTGATCTCATTAACCGTTTCAGCAGTCTGCTCCAGCTTCAGAAACTCATTCATAAACCTCTCTTTCTATACCTTAGGGGCGAACTGGTCGTCAAACAATTCCTTGAATTCACCCCATGTCATGGCCGAAATCAGTTCCCCCTTCCTCTGTCTCAAAAGGTTCCACCAAGTTTTTGCTGCTCCCCTAAGAAGGTTTGACGCAAACCATACCTAGCTCTCATCCGCACAACGACTCGTATGAAAGGTGTTGGGAAAAAATAGGCTTATAAATAAATCCTCTTTTGTTGACACAAAAATATACAACTTGTTTATATAATTGTATGTATTAACATTAACATATGTGCACATATACATATATATATATATTCAATCAAATATATTCTCATCCATAATCTACAAAATAAGCTTCATCAAATGGCCAAGCTTCAATCGTCAAGATCCGAGTTCAAGTAGAAGTCGATGTTGAAGTCTCCTACAAATAAACATTCAAAGTCTATGAGCTTACAAAATAAATAATCAAATGAGTTTAAGTTTTTATAAAATAACTTTTATAAAAACCTTTATAAAAATTGAGACAATTTTTATAAAAATCACAAGCTTGGAAGTCAAAACAAAAATTCCCATTTTGGCAAATACTAAACACAATCTTCTATTGAAATAAGCTAAACCATATTTAGCAAAAGGAATCTCCCAAAGAGGTAAACTTCCAACATACTTTGTGCATTTGGTTTCCAAACTACCATTTTCATGATTAAATTCAAACATAAGAAGTATGACACTTACCCAAATTTTCTAAAGCTTCTTTTCAGTGCATTTTTATAGTAAAAATGGATTGTGTGTGGTTTTGGTAAAAGCCCAACGTCTATTTGCACAAGGCTAAAAAATCTCCAGCAGTGCGACGGTCGATTCCACGGTCGACCGTGGATCGACCGTGGATCGTCTGGACACTTTTTGAGCATCAAACTTTTTCCTTATTTAAAGCAACTCAAGTCTTGTGTTTTACTTACCTCTTGCAATCTGAAAAAAACACAGAATACATAAAAATCTTGTGAGCAAGAGTGAAAGCCTTCAAGTTCATATACTTCATTACATTCATACACATTTGTAATAGTGTGAGGATAATCTCTAGCCTATAGAATTAGAGAGAAGTGAGGATCAACTCTAGCCTTTCCAATTAGAGTGAAGTGAGGTTTATCTTAACCTTGTTTGCAAGAGTGAAGTGTAAAAGGTTTATCTCTACCTTCAAAGAGAGAAGTTAGTGGAGCAACTCTTGGTGGGTGAGGCCAAGGAGTGGATGTAGAGCAAGGTTGTTAACCCTTGCTTGAACCACTATAAATCATTGTGTCCAAACTACTTCATTGGTGATATCTTTCTTCCTTAAACTCTTTAATTACTTGCAAATATTTTTAAAAACTTCAAAAAGTGGGCATATAACCTATTCACCCCCTCTAGGTTCTAACAAAAGGCTCTTTCCACCTCGGAGATCTACCGAGCGCTCTTAACGGGGTCCATGTCCCCCTCAAAGATCGGTGGCTGACATGCCGAGAAGTCTCTGTAGCTGCCACCCTGATGTGCCTGATTTGCTGCTGGGGTAACAATTGGTATAGCAGTCTCCCTAGCCACTCACAAAATGCTCAGTTTCTAATCCATCATCTTACCCATGTCTTCCTTGATCTCGGCAACAATTCTGGGCAGCATCTCTCTTAGTTCCTTCATCACATCTGTCGTCACCCTGGCGGTTAGAAAAGCCTCTCTATCTGGCTCTTCCTTATCAGTTACCGGAACCACGTTCTCCGGAATCACTATTCTGGGGTTAACATCCCCATACTCCTCATTCAGTATTGGACCCTATTCGAAAGTCGGACCAACTCCAAAGTCGGATCACACTCATCCAACAGTCGGACCCCATCCAAAAGTCGGACCAACTCCAAGGTCGGATCACACTTCTAGGCTGAAAGTCGGATGGCACACCTTACCCGAAAGTCGGATGGCACATCTCACCCGAAGGTCGTATGGCATCAAAGCCAAAGGTCGGATGACCTAAAACCCAAAAGTCAGACCAAGCATTGTCTTGGTCGGACCAAAACCCAGAACCCTAAAAACTCCATTTTCAAAATCAAAACCTTCCAAAAACTTAGTCATTTTGGTTCCAATCATTTGCAAAGCTTTTCTCCTATCATAAGAACGATTCCTACAACCATTCATTGATTAAAAACAAGATTTAACCTCTCAATCCACCATCTCCCCTCACTTTTCATACACAAAAACCCCAGACAACCAAAACCTCATAAACAGGTCTAAAATCATACCTTAAAGTATCTATATGATCATATAGAGTTTAGAAGCATTACCTGATAGTTCTTCTTTCAATTCCTTGAAGGTTTTTACTAGAAAGATCAAGGTTCTGCTCGTACTCAAGAACACAACACCCTCTTTCTCTCTCTAGAAATGAAACAGTGAAAATGGCTCCTTGGGGGCCGCACCCTAATCTCCAATTTATATGTATTTCCAACAAGGCTTTTGGGCCCAACAGTTGCACAATTTCTAAGCCCATAAGGCTTATTCTTTAATACCTCTATTTTACTTCTCAAATTAATTAGCCCAACAAGAATGATAGCCCAATACTTGTTTACTTACTAAGCTAAATAACCCACCAAATCCAATAAACAACTTAAATTCCATAAACCATTAGCAACTCAATTAAATGTAAAGATCGCGTTATCCAATAAAACATTCATTCATTTTTTATATGAATTATGTGTTATTCATGCTTAATGTATACCGGTTATGGTAAACCTTTCTTTGGTATTGTGTTATTTATGTGCAGAGGTTTGAACTCGTGCATTAGCTATTGTTTGTTGATGGCATGTATTGCCATTGAATTAAGATACAATACTTGGAACTATTAAGTTAAATGAAGTGTCAAGGTTGTTAACAACCTTGAAGGCTTGAAACGGGATGATACGATTTAGGTCATTGTTGACCAACTGATATAAGAATGATTTCATTTTGTGACGCTTATGAGCTTACTTAGCCAACCATGTAGGCAAGTTCTTCATGGTTATGATTGTGTCAAGACATGGAAACATGATATTCATCTTTGGATAAATATTCTTAGTGTTACTTTAATTTTTGGGGAAATGTTCATGAGGAACACTTATGTTCAGGCGCGGTTTGCTTTCTCTTGCACTCGGATGGGTTAACTAAAGCTGTGTTTATATTCTGTCAAAAAAGTGTAGTGGGGCTTCCATTAATCATTTCCATTCTCAAGTTTGCTTGATGTTGCCTTATTGTTTGAGAAATTGGAATAATTCCAATTGAGTTAGCGGAAAGGTAATGTGATTACCCACTTGATGATTTAGATTAACTAAGGAATAATGGGCTATGAGATATATTGTAAAGAACCCTTATGAGCTGTTGTGGTAATGGAGAATCAAACAGTGAATGGTAAATTCACTAATTAGTGTGATTAATTGCTAGTCATGGGGATAGATGACTAGAGAGTCATCAAACTTGGGTTATTGGTATAAGAACTTCTGAAGGTGCAATTGGAAGTTAATCTTGAACTCTCTTATGGTGAGTTACTAGGCTATTTTAAAAGGTCTAGTTATAAGGATTGATTTTAGTTTTGATTTAGAAAAGTTATAAAAATGGTTTATACCATTGGATAAGTGCATTCAAATTATAAGTAAAGTTTGAGTCTAGTTAAGAAATTGGATGGCCTTATAGAAAGAAAGATTAAGAGATTTTGAAAATGGTTTATACCGCTAGCTAAGTTATTTGATCCTATCTAGGATCTTAGCACAAGATGGGTTATTGTGTAAATTCGTGGATTGATCCGATTCCGAGGATGGAATCTTTTTAAAGAGGGAGGAATTCTAATATCCTCATTTTTGAAATAGCAATTAATTGATATATTAAGTGTTTTAAGATAGTCATTGAGAATAATTAAGATTATGATTTGATAATAACGATATTGGTTTATTTAATTTATAAAAATTTGATAAACACATACATATATAACTTGACTTGAGTATTAAGTGTTAACAAATGTTATTAGTCTTTATATTTGAGTGTGGGTAATGTATTAATATTGAGGATTTAAGTGCCAAGCCTTGATATTGTAGGGGCTTAAATGAAAATTGTTTTATTTATATATATTTGACCAAAATAAGGGTCAAAGACCTATTTGGCTGGGGAAGAAGGATTGAGAAGGAGGGGAGGAGAGCAAGGAGAAGGAGAAATCCAAGATTTAAAGAAGAAATCAAGAGAAAACCTTGTAGCTTGTGGTGTTTCTAGTTCCTAATGTGTGTTTTAACACTTAAACCATGATCAAAGATTGGGTTTTTGGACAAGAAAGAGCAAGAAGAAGTTGTTTCATGATCAAGTAAGTTTTAGCTATCTTTTATGTTTGATTTTAGTTATGCATAGTGTATTTGGTGATTAATTGTTGAAGTATGTGAATAATGTTAGTAAATGGGTTAAAAGTTGGAAAAATGGTGAAATTAGGGTTTGAATCATCAAGAATATGTTATATGGTGATGTTATGGAGTTTTGGGGTGTTATTTGAGTCCTTGTATGCTGCAAATACACTTTGGTTACACAAGTTTGGAGTTTTGGCTGATTGAGCATTAAAACCAAGCAAACAGTTACTGTTTACGAAGGCTCGCGGCGCGAGCCATAGGCTTCGCTACGCGAGGCCTCTGTTCTGCGAAGGTTGAGTTTTCCAGGGATTTTCTCCCAGCGCGAGACACCTTGAAACCTCCAAAAACTATGTTTTGACCCCTTTTGACCTTGTATATGATTGGGGTTTGTTTCCATTGGTTATAGATGGTTTATATGGAGTCTTTTATGACCCGTAAGAGTGTCTAAGTATAGTATTGAGCTTATACTCTTAAAAACCTTGTCTTTGGTTAACTTATGCAAGTTGACCTTGTGTTTTGTGATCATAGGTTTATGGTCAAGTGTTTGAGCTTGGTTTTGGTTAGGGTTGTGATCCTCATCACACCCTCAGGTAAGTACACCCTATAGATACCTAACTTTTGTTAAAGTTTATAAGTCATCATAAACGTGTTTATATGTTTGGCAAAGTGTTTTATGAAACTTATTGAATTAAAGGATGTGGAAATTGTAAATTCATTATTTGATGTGTTTTAACAATGGTTTTCAAAGTAAGACCAATGCTCCACTTAGGAGAAGGTCTATATTAATGTTGTGCTTTTACTTGATGGTTTCTTGAAACATGATACTCCATGAAGGAGTCAGTTTTGATATTGTAACAAAACATATGATTTTAAGTTAATCAAGTTATGTTTACACCTAGAGTGTATTGTGGGCATTGTGATGCCAAATGTGATATTGTTTGTTGAGCATTTATGCTCAATAGCTATGAGTTATATGACACTTATGTGGTTATTGTAAGCTTAATTGCTTGAGTTACTTGGCCTTTATGGCATGTGCTTTATGTGACCCTTGTGGTTTGAGTTTGGTCCGGACCAGTGTTTGAGATATAGTACTTTGAACCATGATGGTTCCTAACCATTGGGTGACGTGTATTGGTTCATGTGGCTTCGGCAATTGAGGAACCTAGATACACGGGTGGTTAAGAAATTGGTGCAAAGGGTGGAGGGGGATGATAGTACCCATTATGAGAGTGTGGTTCATTGGGCTGACGAGCCACCGAACCAAAGCAACATGAGTGGACTTGGGGAACACGTCATTCATTCCAGATAACCGTTGTATGGTGGACTGTGTCGTGTTTCCCCCACCTTGACGGAGAGATGTGGTTATCCCCCATGTGGGCACGTGTCGACCGTGGCTAGCTGCCACGTGAAGATATTGTGGCTCAATGGACATACCCGCATCCCTATGTGCTTATGTGGATACTATTATAGTATTTTTGTTGCCAAACTTGTATTTTCAAAAGATAATGACTTGGTTTTGAAAGACTAAAGTTTTTTGTTTTACTCACTAGCTATGTTTATAGCTAACGTGGCGAATTAAATGTTTTGTATCCGCAGGATGTCTAGAGGCCTATGTGAGGTGGGTAGATGCCTTGGGCATAGCCATGGATTGAGTTAGCTTATGCTAATCTTGGATTTTCTACTATTTCGTTTATGGTCGTGAGATTGACTATGGTAACACCAAAAGTCTTGGGTCGTATTCAATAATAAAGTTTATTGTTAAAATGATACGGTTTTTTGTTGAAATACTTTAAAGAAATTATAATGCTTCCTCAAATAGTTAAAGAGTTTTATATAAACTATGTTTTAAATTGAGTTTTGAAAAGTTTAAATTTGTACCGAAAACCAGGGTGTTACAAGTTGGTATCAGAGCCCAAGTTTGAGTAAATCATGCCCTCGAGTTAGTGTTTGGTCTTAAACCAGGCCGACCATTAAAGGAAATCCATTTGAGCTGGGAGGGTAACTTGGGTTAGGATAAGATTTGCCTGAGTGTTAGATAACTCAAGTGTGTTGCTACCCATATGTTACTAAGTCTGACTTCAGAGACGAGTTAAGCCTTATGTAAAAGCCTACCTTAGGTAGCAGTTTAGAAATAAATTGTACTGTTGAGTACTAAGAATAGTGATCCATGTTCAGATTGAACCGTGGGATAGTGATAGAAAGCTATTTAAGCTTGTATATTGAGACATTTAGTACTCTTAAGTCCTTGATGGACTCCTTTGTAATGATGTACTAGTTTAGAAGGAAAGATTTCCTTGATGAGGTAAAAGACACTTTGAGCACTAAAATGAGAAACTAAGTCTTATTAAGATAAGTTTTGCGAATAGAAACATGAGATTATGCTATTAAAACCTTGTTTAGTATACCTTAGTTAATAAGGTAAGCAAGTGATGAACTTCATAGAATGAAGTTGGATCAGAAAAGTGCCATTTATCTTTGGTTTAAGGAGGAAGACACCTTATGTGAAGTAATTTAAAAGATTATGCAGTCTATAGAATGAACCCTTTATGCGACTACGGTTGCGGGTTTGGATCACTAGTGATTATGGATAAAGTTATCTATTGGATAAAGTTATCTTTTTTGGACGAAGACCGGTCCGAAAAAGACCGGACCGCCCAAAAAACGAATGGTCTTACGCGAGAACCAGTCCGTTGAGGACCGGGCCGGCCCCGCCCCGGACCAACCCCGAAAGAGTACAAGACCGGTCCAAGACTGAATTTGTTCACCTCTAATATAAACTATGTTTTAAATTGAGTTTTGAAAAGTTTAAATTCGTATTGAAAACCAGGGTGTTACATTACCAATTATTGTGTGAAAGAAATTAGTTAGTTGAATTAATTGTTGAGAGATAATTAATAAATGGTTATTTATTATTTATAACTTATCTCGTTGAATATTGGTTTAATATTTAAAGGTTAATAAGTTCATTAATTAATTAAGACGTTTGAGATAATTAGTAAATTATTCAAACCCAAGGGATTGGTTTTGTATTGATTAAAAGTCTAATTAAGTTGGGTTTAATCTTAATGGGGTTGGGTTTGGATTTGTTTATATATAGGAAACAGATCTAGTTAGGATCATAACTGCAATCAAACCAAAACAACCATCCTCCTCCTCTCTCTCTCTCGCGCGCGCGATCACACGCCAAACCGATGTAATAGCACGATTCCTTGTGTGCCTTCACCATTGAAACACACACACATATACACTCGGGTGATTCCTTGTGTGGTCTAATAGCACGATTTGTGGTGGTGTTGTACCGGTGTAATTTTCATTAGAAGTCCAAGCAACCTCGAGTTTGATTAAAAAAAGGTATCATCTTTGTATTTTCTCCTAATTGTCTTCTATTGGATAGATTGGATCACTAGTGAGGTTTTTTATATAAATTAAAGATTTTTATTCCGCTGAGTTAAATAATTTATTTTTTGAAACCTTTAAGAACCCAACAATGTTATGATTTTTATTGTTTGATTTTTATAGATCCGGATATTTTAGTAATTGTATATTTATCATGTTTTGCTTTATTGAAGATCCATATGTATTAAAATTTCTGTCTATTGACTAAGTTTGCATAGGATTGATGACCGTTATGCAATGAAGATTGAGTCTCGAATGATACGAATTAATAGACTAGTTATGAGGGTGATTAATGCCATGACCATTGCTTAACGTTCTCATAAGGTTAGTAAGTCAAATCAAGAGATCTAATCTTATTAAAAATCGGTATATGATGAATAAATCCATTGCACTTCTATTAAATCGACTATAAACAAGGGGGTAATCGGATATAAGTGAATTTCTTGTGAATTTTTTTCAAAATTACAATCTTTTAACAAAAAATTAGCAAAAGTAAGTTGTTTTTTTTAATATCAGTTGTATAGTATTCGGGAATGGGATTCCCGATTTCTTTCTTAAAATTGACACATGGCACACTTTACTGGAGAAGAAGTCTATGTCTCTCACTAACCGGGATTCCCATTCCCAGTTTCTCAAAAAGTAGACTGCTTTTGCTTTTCTTGTGGTCCGTGAATGGGTTGTCACATCTTACTGACTAACCGGGAATCTCATTACCAGCTTGTCAGTGCCATTGACTGCTATTTTTAAATTTCACCGTTAGAGAGCATTCAATTTTTAATAATTAGTGATTTTAGTTAGTAGTTTAAATAGTGGTTTAGGTTAGTGGTTTTAATTAGTAGTTTAGGTTTTTTAATAATAATTAGTGGTTTAGGTTAGTGGTTTTAATAGTGGTTTTAGTTAGTAGTTTAGGTTAGTGATTTTTTTTATATTAGTTAGAGTTTTTAATAATTAAAGTTAATTTTGTATTGTAATTAAGATAATTATTTTGTTTATAATATAGATTTATAAGTTAACTTTATTATTCAAATGAATTAGTTGATAAATAATATTACAACATATAATTGATTTAACTTTAAAATAAATAAAACGTTACAAGTTTAAATTTTTAAGGATAAGAGTTTGGGCAGGTGGTTCTGTTATGACCGGTTTGTTTGCATAATCCACATCTTCTTACAATGTGCTCGTTAGGATCATGGACGTCCATCTCGTTACGTATTCTACGTGCGCGTCTCCTACCTTTAGCCGTTGAAAGTCTTGATGTGTTGGCTCTAATATGCCAACCTGGGTCATTCCAATAAGCAACATGAGGAAGGGGTGAAAAGTCACTACGGTATTTCCATTTGTATGTATTCGTTGTGTACACTTTATTGACAAGTGTGTGTGGGTTTTCTCCCCTATGACGACAAACGGCAATTCCATGTGAACATGGGAACCGTTGCATTTGCCACTTCCCACATGTACAGTCACGTCTACCGTACTCAACTGTGCCGTGGTTTCCTCCAATGTCATTACTTTGTAACCTTGACACCACTCTGTAGACACTTGAGGTGTAGTCAAATTCAGTAATGTCGTGTTACTGCGCATATTGGTCGCGTTGGTTGAGAAGACGCCACATGCGTGGGGTAGCAGCGTCTCGCAATTCATTGCAATTTCCTTGTGCTTTTCTAAAATGCTGCACGGTTCTATTGAATGTGAAATCGATTAAATCCTTAATAGGAAGAAGCCTAGCACCACGTAAGACATTGTTCAAACTCTCTGAAATATTCGTTGTTAGGTTTCCCCAACAACGATGTTTTGTGTCATGCAAAAGTGACCACTTAGCCGTACCAATATCTTTTAGATATTCCCACGCATCAGTGTCGATCCCTTTCATTTCTCATAGAGATTCCCTATATTTTTGCCTCTGAGTCGTGCATCCCATTGCCCAACAAAGTTTCTTCAGTCTATAGTTCTTGAACCGCTTCATGAAGTTGCTTCTTACATGACGGAGACAATACCGGTGATATGCCATTGGCTCCTTCCAGTCGTCAAGATGGTTCATTGCATTAATAATCCCATTGTGTCTACCAGAGATGACACAAAGTTGTCTGTCACAGTTATTGGCAATGTACCACCTTAGGTGCTCAAAGAACCAAGACCAGCTTTGCACGGTCTCCCTCGTCAATTATGGCATATGCGAGTGGTAAAATGTAATTATTGGAGTCCTTTGTTACGGCTGTAAGCAGCTTCCCCTTATAGGAACCCTTTAAATGGGTCCCGTCCACACAAATCACTGGGATGTAGTGGTTAAAAGCTTCAATAGCGGGTCCGCCCAGAAAACATACTTAAAGGTAAAAGCATTGGACGAGCTACTCGGGTGATGCATCCACTAAATAACTATATTAGGGTTAGACGATATCAAAGCACCAACGTACCTTGGCAACTCCTCAAAGTTGCTCTCCCAACTCCCATATATACTTTCTATAGCCTTCTTCACTGCCCTCCATCCCTTGATGTAAGATATATCAACATTCATGTTGTTTTTTATATCTGTTAGGATTTGCTTGACTGGGTAGGCAATATCTGCACGAATTGAGTGCATGATATGAGAGGCTATAACCGATGACTTCAAACTTCTATTATTATTACCAATAACTGTCCCGTAGCAATTGTGACCAGCCACCCATCTTCTAATTTGCCACAACTGTTGCTTCTTCTTTTTTATTGCACGAACACACCATTTACATGGAGGGGTGCTATCAAGAGGGTTTTCGGTGTTGTTTCTTTTGTTCTGAGTATAGCAAACAGCTTTCCACAATACAGGTGTGCTTTCAACAACCACAAGCTCTCTATTTCGGGATATATTCCATCTCCTAAGGGCATACATCAACTCTTGCTTGCTAGAGAAATACATACCAACCCGAATTTCATTTGACGACTCTACATAGAAATCCATTTCTTCCTCGTCATCAAATACGGGGCCTGAATTATCTGCCTCCGAATCTAGATGTGTATTCCATTGACTAAAGTCATGTAAAGAAGGTGAAGTACCTTCCTCTACATGTGCACCTTCATCTTCATCAGACTCTTCCTCTTCCCCGATATCGTGGAATTCGTCTCTCGTCTCTTCACTTCTTTCCGAGATGCATTCATCGGATCTGTCAAACCCACCATCATATTCGTCATTGTTGTCATGACCACCAAAATCCAGTGGTTCTATATAATCATCTAAGCGTGAAGGTGATGTCGATGGACCCGTCATGTTAAATCGTTGGTCATGCATTGAACCTTCTACATGAACATCTAAAGGGACAGTATCAGCTTCTGTTACAGTGAAATTTTGCAACATCTCAACAAAGCTTGTATGTTGGGGTGGTGGCACCATGTACTCGATCTTAACTATAATTTGACCCTAGAAATTTTCCTAGAGACTAGCTACATAGTATAATGTTTCTAGGCTTTCCTCACCTAGTATTTCAGATACATTTGAAATACCTTGAAATTCAAAACATAAATACAATTTTAATCGATACTCTTCTTTTGTAACCCCAACATACAACAAAATCTTCATAATTCAGTTTGTGTGTAAAGACAACAAAACTTATTCTTGGGGGCTCATCATAATCATACTGCACCCGCCCATTCTTATATTGCAGGTTTGCACCCCAATACAAGTTTACAGCGAAAGGACGACTTAAAACCATATTCGTAGTAACTAAAATGTATATTAAAATTTTGTGAAATGTGGTATATAAAAACACTGATATGAGGTATATATAAAAACTAAATGAGGTATTTATTAAAACTCAACTGAATAAGGTATATATAGGGACCTAAAGTGTCTTGAGTAGCTTATTACCGGTTACTAAAAAGGTGCTACAGTAAAATTCCCACTATACCGTCATTTCAAAGTGTTGAGTAGCTCGGAATGAGATTACTGAAAAGGTGCTACAGTAAGATTCTCGGTGTACCTTCATTTCAATGTCTTGAGAAACTGGGAATGGGATTCCCAATTAGTAGGTACTATAAATAGTGAACTAATCTGAACAACATAAACACATCCGAAATTAAGTTTTTTTCCAATCTTAATAAATGTCTCGTCGACGTCAGAGAATTCGAGAACTTCAACTACAAGTTGAGGAGGTACAAAATACAATTGAAGAAATTCAGAATGAGTTGGATGATGAAGAAGCGATTGCTGATGAGGCCCGTAAAGACGATTATCACTCAGAGCCTACGTTTCCAACCACCCGTAGGATGCGATATTCAAGGAGACGACGTATGAGGGATACTCCACAACCGACAATCACATTGCAAGATAATCCAATGCTAGACGTGGTTGATCTGGTTGCTGAGCTCGGATGGGCCCTTAGTGTAGACGAGTTTTACCTACACGGGGATAACGGTGGGAATGACACATATTGTCATATTGCACTCTTTGGTCGTATGCAGGTACCAAGGGACTTTTGGAGTTTATTGATTGGGGTGTTTTCTAGCGGTGATTTATGAAAAATGGTACGTAATTACATATTGTATTCATAAATTTAAGTAATTATTAGTAAAACATAATAATTGTATATTCCTTACAGCACATAGATGGTTGGATTAGAAGATGGTTAAGATATCGGCAATACCTACCTAGAGGAAGTACACAAGAGATACGGTGGACCATAATGCCAACTAAATTTGATTCTCTGTTACTACCGCCTCAAGGATCAAATGTTGTTAAATATGCCCATGGCAATTATGCACCGTATCCCGCTTGGGCGGATGTTGATGTAGTTTATATACTGTTATGTGTAAACGAAAACAACTGGTTGCTTGTGCAGATGAATCTAGATACTGCAGAGACAACCTTCTTTTCTAGCAGTCGGCGTTCTATCAATTTTGAAGACCTAAAATCAATCCTAAAACGTTGGTCACAAATAATGCCCGCTTTTCAGGAGAGTTTTTCGTACTTTGAAAGGTCAAGTCGATTCAATACCCTTGCACCAACTATTAAATATGCTAAAGACGTACCTCAGGGTAGGGTAGAAGACTCTAGTGTGTTTCTTTGTATATTTATTCATAAATTGATTGAAGGGAAATCAATCGTCTTACATGAAGGCGTACTTGCTGACCAGGCTGCTGCGGATTACCGATGACTTATGGCTCGTGAATTTTATAGTTATCGTTACACAGGAATAGGGACAACTTTACCATTTAGACGTTTTGTTGTGTTTGCCCCGTTGGATTAAAGTGTTTGGATATTTTAAATATTGTGTAATATTATCACATGTACTTAATAAAACCATGTTTTTATTAGTCACCTCGTCAACAAAATTACAATTTACAACCAAAATATTATAGACATTGAATGAAAATTGATGTATAATAAATTATAATTCAACGATTTAATACAAGTTAAATAATTAAATAAAAAAATACAATTTACATTTTTTGGATAAAAAATAAACTAATGATGAATGAAAGTGTTTGGATATTTTAAATATTGTGTAATATTATCACATGTACTTAATAAAACCATGTTTTTATTAGTCAACTCGTCAACAAAATTACAATTTACAACCAAAATATTATAGACATTGAATGAAAATTGATGTATAATAAATTATAATTCAACGATTTAATACAAGTTAAATAATTAAATAAAATAATACAATTTACATTTTTGGATAAAAAATAAACTAATGATGATTAAAGTGTTTGGATATTTTAAATATTGTGTTATATTATCACATGTACTTAATAAAATCATGTTTTTATTATTAAACTCGTCAACAAAATTACAATTTACAACCAAAATATTATAGACATTGAATGAAAATTGATGTATAATAAATTATAATTCAACGATTTAATACAAGTTAAATAATTAAATAAAAAAATACAATTATATTTTTTGGATAAAAAATAAACTAATGATGATTAAAGTGTTTAGATATTTTAAATATTGTGTAATATTATCATATGTACTTAATAAAACCTTATTTTTATTAATCAACTCATCAACAAAATTACAACTTACAACCAAAATATTAAAGATATTGAATGAAAATTGACCCACTAAATAAAAAAAACAATTTAAAAAATAAACTAATGATGATGACCTAACATACCTCATGTACCACAACTAGGTGTTCTTCTATTTCTTCTTCGTCTAACTTCTTCTTCTTGTTGTGTTTCATTTCCTGTACACGGTATATTAATATCTAAATCTAAAGTGCCAAAACTTACTGGGGAATTATTTCTATTTGCATTTTGAACAAAAGGTGAGGAGGGAGGTTGATAACTATTTCCTAATATGTTATCAAACATGGAGGAATTCTGAGATTGAAACTGAATATTCGGAGGGGGTGTCATATATTGGTACGGGTCACTAGGCGTTTCAAAATTTAAAATGTTTTCTTGAAACTGCATATTTGTACCACTGGTTTTACCCATGTTTTGTATATCTGCTTCAAAGTTAAAGTTTGAAGTACCACCGGGTGTACCATGATACGAAGGGACCGGTTCATACGAAGGTGTGCGTTCACCCCGGTTCGAGGGACCCGCTTCATCCATTTGCGCACGCCTATGTCCATCTCGCCTACCCCCTCGTCTGGGCATCCTTTGTAGCCGGTTTATATTAGGGAGCACATCTGGGACTGCAGTATTTGCGTCTACCACATGTGTAGACCGGTACTGCATACGGTCATCTGCATGAGTTAGATGCAAATATTGCTGAGACATGTCATAAAATTCCTGTATGTACAGTTGACTCTGTGGGTTAGTTCCCATCATGCTCCCCATACCATGATATGTCCGGCTAATACCGTCGACCTACATTCAGTTTATATGTTAACGTTTTTATTAATAATATATTTGTATTGACAACAAAACATTAAATAATAAATTTATATATACGTACTGCAATTTCAAAATTTCCTCCGAGGTTACGAAAACGGGAGGAGTTTTCATCACCGGGACCTGGATTGGTAACAAATATTACCGTACGAGACAAGTACCATTCCATATATCCATTCACGGTTATTGGAGCATGGGAAAAATTCCCGTTAATGGAATGTTCACTCCGATTATTCCATTGGATTATTTGTGATTGATTATGATTCCTCAAGTCTTTCGTGGTGACCCCTCGATGTGTGATCCTGTGTAGCGCCCTATGTTGTGCTACACTTGATAAACCGGTTGTGGGAGGGATTGTTTGGACTAAATGAAATTGTCTCATTACCCTACTGGGTAAACACTCCTCAACAATTTCCCAAAATATTATATAAGTATCACACAACCAATTTGCCTGATCACTACTACAAATAACCGGCAGTTTATGTAGAACATTGTCATAGGGAGTCTAGATTAACTGCAAAAATTTGTTTGATATTTTAGCTTTCACATTGACAAGTAAAAACCCGTATTATATAAACTCAGAAATACCTCATTCTCCTGTAATGACTGCATGTGAGACCGAAAACCAATCAACATTGTAGCGCACTTCTATTTTCATAAGTATAAGAAAATAAATATTACTTTCAAATTAGAAAAAAAGAGTTTCATATATGGCACGTTTTTTATAAATAGTTTACATACCTAGCACCATAAGGTTTGCTGGTTAATTCATCATTATTTGCGGGCAAAATCGGGGAGGTGCCCGGCAACCTAGACCAACACCACAGCTGCAACAACATATCTGCTTCTAGTGATGTAGCTTTGCACAGATTTCTATACAAACATGCTAGAACAGCACTCCCCCAACTAAGTCGGCTACATGTGTCTAAATCTTCTATAAGACCTAACATAAAAATATGTACATTTGTATCTAAAGAATCAGGGAAACGAACACCACCCAATAAAAGTAGTATGTACACCCGGGCTCTTTGAATATACACAAAGACAGGAGCGTCATCCGGTACTGGCTTCTCCAACATCTTACGTAGATATTTTGATTTTATCTGCCCACCTCTAGAATTACTAGGCTGTGGTTCAAAACCAAGCAATTCAACACACTTGTTATGCGCATTATTAAAATCCCATTTTTTTCTTTTCCCATTATTGCTTTACCCTCAACTTGTAAACCCCACATTACCTGAACGTCTTGGAGGGTAATAGTCACCTCTCCAATTGGTAGGTGAAATGTGTGCGTTTCAGGACGCTATCTCTCTACAAGCGCCATTATAAGACCGTGGCCAATTACCTTGTAACCACAGTCAAACACACCACCGAACCCCGCTGCACGTATGAAGTCCATCACCCTAGGCTGAATTGGGTGATTTCTTATAATTGACCACAAATTTCGGCGAGATCTTCTCACATTCAATGTACTATCATTTGATGAGTTGTAAAACAAATGATACGCCCTGTGTTTCCACTCCAAAAAATAACTCGCTGTTAATTGGACCAGGAGTAACTCTCATATTCTCCATTTTATAGCAAACAAATAAATTTTAGAACTTAAGAAATAAAAATTTAGAGAACTTTTGAAGTTTCAAAAAAAAGTATATCAAATGAAAGTAGGATGTGGGTTTTAAAAGAAAGAATAAGAATGTGGCTATTGAATTAAAGGAGGAGATTGATCAAATGAAAGATGTAGAAGCCTGTGGGTTTTAAAGAAATAAAAGTTGTTGGCTTTTGTTGAAATGAGATACTCTAGGCGTGGTGGGTTTTAAAGGGAAAAAAAGTAGCTGGCAACATTATTGAAAATGGTTGGTTGTTGTATTGATATGTGTAAAAATTAAATGGGTGTTAATGCGTTTACTGACAAACTAGGAATGATATTCTTGGTAAGTCAGTCGATTGGACAGCTCGTACACGGATTCAAAGAAAAAAATAAAGCATTCAAATAAGCAGTCAATAGGAGCATTAATTACACTGACAAGCTGGGAATAAGATTCCCGGTTAGTCTGTAAGATGTGACAACTCATTCACGAACCACAAGAAAAGCAAAAGTAGTCTACTTTTTGAGAAACTGGGAATGGGAATTCCGGTTATCGGGAATCCCATTCCCGAATACTATACAACTGATATTAAAAAAAACAACTTACTTTTGCTAATTTTTTGTTAAAAGATTGTAATTTTGAAAAACAATTCATTTCTTGTCTTTTTTTGGTCTTATTTACTGTTTGAATTTCTTCAATAATAGGCAAATTGTTATATTTCATAAACAGAGTTTGTTTTTTTTTCTGTTTCTTGTGATCTTCATGATCCTCCCATTTATTCTTTGATTCTTACTTTTTCCCCATGAGTTGGGCTCACTCAACTTCATAAAAGACAACACATTCCTTACAATAACTCGAAACCAAATGATGGATGATAACTTTTGTTAATCTTATTGCATTTTCAACAGAAAACTTGAAATTGAAACCAAATGATAGATGATTAGTTTTATTTATCTTGTTGCTTATTCATTAGATGGAGAGCATTTCATTTTTTTTATCAAAAGACAAGAATAAATATCAATAATGACAAAATAGAGGAATCTTGTGGGTATAGGTTGATGACAATTGATAGGTAAATAATTTTAGGTGTGGAAATTTACATAAAAAGGTAACTAACCAAGTTTTGTCCAAGTAGCCATTTGAAAACTGGTTCACTCTAAAGTCCTATGAAATTGTGTTTTGAAGTTGGAAGTTATAGGTTTCTTACTTTTAATAGGTCGCTACTCGTGTCAAATGCTGTGATTGTTAGGCGGTTCTATCATGACATGGGCTAGCTTTTGAGATGTCAAAAGATCATAGACCGTGTTATGACAAAGAAAGGATTCGAATTTAGTCCGTATGTGGTTTTGTTGAAGACGGCTACTTGAATGGTCAATTAGCCGTGACTCGAGCCATAGGTAACCGGCACATCCAAGGGCTCAAAGAAATGGGTGACCACAGTGGTCCATTGACTGCTGAACCAGAGCTCAAACTCATCACACTTACTAAAGAAGATGAGTTCTTAATCTTGAAGCGTTTTCGCAGAAGGGTTGCTGAATCTCAAATTCCATCTTGAAGGGTAAAAAGATTTGATTTTTACTCTGTCTTTTAACCAATTTGATGATGATGATGAAAAACGAAGTGATAGCTGTAAATATATTGATGTAAGGGAAGAAAATAAAGTAAGAGGGGATACTACTTTTGTGTCTAGAGTCCTAATCCAATTCGTCAAGACAAATTCGAATCATATTCAACATGCATATTACAGAAATATAAAATAAATAAGACATGGTGGAAAGGAAATAAAGATTGTGAATCTTTTAAATTAAGAATGCAGAAGGTTTCATACATAAATTTGGGATGATATTTAGTTAGGAACCTGACTGAAATTATAGGGTTCTTTTAATGTGTTGTTAACATGGAACATTTCCTCTTCTTTCTATGCAAAAAACCTCTTATGAAGTTTTGGTCTCATGATGCATGTAAGAATAAATTATAATCCAGTCATAAGTCAAGAATCTGAAAGGGAAAACTGCACATAAAGGCCATTATTGGAAGACCAAAAAAATCATTAGAAAAGGGTCTTGAAGGAGACTTTCAACCGGTTACCTGTTGAGTAGGTAAAAAATTCACTTCTTTAACCAAGAAAAAGAATTGAATGCCGTAAATCGAAAAGATAAAAAAAATATATACCACAAATGGGAAATTGCAATAAGTTTCTAAAAACATGTTACCGTTAATAATTTCCGAAATAATGCCCACTTATGCCTTTGTATCTAGAGAAATTTCTTCTTAGTGGGAAACATATAAATAAACCTATATTTATAACTGCTTTTCTCATTTTTCCATATAACAATCTTCTTGTGATAGTGCTTCAGAAGACGGTCGCGAATGTAGCAAACATCTAAGATGCTTAATGTCTTCTGAAGTTCTTTCACACAGGCTTCCAGTGCCATACAATCAACATTCCCTGATACAAATAGTTCGTTTGTATCTCTAAGATAGTCAACAAAGTCAACACCCTCAAGCCTGGATACCACGTTCTTTATCTCGCAAATTTCACTTTCACTATTAAAGTATCCCAGATAAATTTCCTGAAACATGTACAGACACAGAGGATTGAACAGTGGAACTGGAGAAGGAATGAAGAAAAAGAAGGATAATATGCAATAATAAAAGAAGACCCTCTTGGTTGAACCGATGGAGCTATTCATTAAGCTCTTCACGGATTTTGCATTAACCTCAAGTATTCAGTTAAGTGAAACAGAATTGCTCATGGGATTTAAGGAAGTTTACAAAGGCGAATATTGGTGATTCCTTCCAGAAAGAAAGAGTAAAGTATATACATACTTTGTAAAGGGTGTCTCTATTCAGCTCCATAGATGATCTCAGATGCATACGAGATGCATCTAAAGACTGATGAGATTTTCTCCATCCTTGTAACACTATATACAACAATGTGTGAATGATGAGTATCTATCTAGATTGGAGCTTAGCCTCAACAAAAAGAATCTAGAATTTGCTCATAGAGGAACATACCTGTATGGTGAACAGTACCATCAAACAACTTCTTTACCCAAGCATACACCGAAGTTTTTGACCAGAAGAAATTACAGCGGCAGAGATAGTAGACTCCTGTGGTCACCTCAAATTCAGACAGATCTCCGCCAATCACCTCTTCCGTCTTCTTAATATTTTCCCACTTTTCTTCTTGCTCTAATTCACCATCATTCAGATACACAATGCTGGCACCACAACGGCTTACTACGAGTCCCCTCTCCAAAACAATATCCACACAGATTTCATCACCAGCATCAAATATGTTTCCAATTGGCCAATAGCTTAACCACACAACATCTTCATCAACTTTGGGTTTGCAATGCACCACAGGGTTGTATATCCAAGTAACACCCTTGGTTGTATTGTTGATTTTGGCAAACAAACACCAACAATCTCTATTCCTGGATCCTGATAATCTGTATAAGGTGGTTATATTTAATCCTTGGATCCTACATGCTTTCAGATCCAAAGGCAGTCGAAAAGATAAGAAGTTGGATGATGACATGTACTCATGTGTCATCATGCTTTGATCCTTTATGCCTTGCAGATACGTGCTCCTTATACCATATTCGTACAACATCTATGGCACACAAATTGCAGAAAAAAATCAGTTAGTTGTACAAATGTTAATCAATAATCAGGTGGAACAAGAGAGACGACCTGGATATGCCAAATTCTGCCTTCGATAATCTCATCACACACCAGGTCCACCTTGTGATCTTGATATGCTTTGATCCATTTCATATGCCCCAAATCTGCTTCATCAAGATTTGCTATGGGAACCAGTTTAAAAAAGCCTTCAACTTCAGACAGTTTGAAACAACCTTTATATCTAAATTTCCGCAGTCTGAAACGAGCTGATTGGAATGTTACTTTCTCCAGTGATTTACAATCATATGTATACAACTCCTCTAGTGTACTTGGGAGACATAGAATGGACTTGAGGTTAGCACAATAATTCAACTTAAGCACCCGAAGCATTTTAAAATCAATGTTATTGGGTAGGAACTCAATTGGATTATCAGTTAAACTCAAGCCAAATAATGATTGGCCAGGGAATACCATACGAATATCACTGTTATACTCAATATCACAGTAATCAAGAAACAAAAACTTCAATGACTGAGGTAAGGAAAATAATGGCTGTTCTCGAATTCCTCCACCATTAGATAATATATTAAGCCTTTCCAGGTGATTTACAAACTTCTGCTTCAATGAAACCTTCCACAACTTTTTACACCCTTTCAAGTTCAATAGAGAAAGACTTGTGAGGCTTCCTATGGTTTCACAAACATGAGACAGACTGGTACAAGTCCTGAGAATCAATGTCTCAAGATTAGGGAGTCGGCTGAGATTGCGGATACTGACGAGCTTGGTACAACGATGAAGATTTAGAATCTTTAGCGAATTAAGAACCTATTCCAACAATAAAATAACATAAAATTATCATTTAGAGAAGCTAAAAGGTCAACTGATAGATGGAACACTTGATTCCTACCATAGGCGGTTCAAACGTTTCCAAGTTTCCATTAGTCATATCTAAAGACACCAAGCTGCACATTGGGAAGGCAGAGGGTATTGTTTTCAAATGACATCCATGCCAACTCAACCATCTTAATTCTGGAAAATTCTTGTAGGTCCCAGTCAGTCCACATATTTGAGCTGGAGCAATTTTAGCCTGTTCATCTTTGCAAGCGAAACTGTTTTAATGGATAATACCTGTAAATTTAGCATGAAATGACAAAATTAGCATACATTATATCGACCATTAAATGCCTTAAAAGTGAAAGTTGAATGCACCAACGGCATCTAAAGGATCATGAATTCATGATATAAGACATTACATTAAGAAAGATAATGAATCTCAGAAACATCCATCATGGAACTTATATTTTTCCAACGGTTATACACAAAGTCGCTGGCACATGTTCTATATTTGTACGAGGAAGGTATACAAAGAAAAGGTCGGTTTTTAAAACACCTTAATGGAGACATTAATGCTTCCCTAATTAATTTTCTTATGGTCTTTGCATAAAATCAAACATTAAAATCAGCAAACACTGGACATGTTTGAATGCTGTTTTTCTGGTCATGATGTTAACACAGCAAGACATGTTCTAAATGTTGTTTTTCTCATGATGTTAAAACCATAAATTTAGAACAAAAACTAGCATCAATTGAAAACGATGGTAACACCAGCATTTTAGAACAAAAAATAGCATCAGTTAAAGTAGGTGTGGATGGGTCAATATAGAAACCAATGATTGCTATGATTTGATAGGAAGACATCTAATCGAGTTGCAAACTCCACTCCACGATGAAGCAGTAGCAAAAACTACATTTCAATTGTTACATTTCCAATGTTCACGTATTTATTACTTATTAGGTGAATGGCTACAAAAATTAGGAATACATTAGATCTTCGAGACACAAAACAAATTTCCTGCTAATATTAGAGTATGAAAATTGTGGTCTAATGAGATAATCTATGTTACTCTCAATTCAACTCGACTTACCTTTGTCCCTTTCTTAAGCTTACGCATGTCAAGTGCCAGACCTTCAATTGTTTCTGAACCCTGGAGAGATAAGCATGAAATGAAATTTATATAGTTGAAACATGTGGTTGTAAAATAGAAAAATAAGCTTAATGATAATTGATAAACATAAAAAGCATCTTACATCTCCTTTTGTCAACAAACTATAAGCTTCATCACTACACCATACTCTAGTATGTTTTGCAGGATCATTGGATTCTTCACAGACTATATTTCTTCCCATGTCTTGAAGTAGTTGATGCATTATCAATTCTTTATTTGGTGAAATGGTAAGAAGACATCTGTTGATGAGGGTCATGATCCCAGATTTCACATGCCAGTCATGCTCCAATATCTTAGTAACATAATCTTCATCTTCACCAACAAAAAAAATAGCAAGGTGCAGAAACAACTCTTTGTGACTCCTAAGTTGCAATGAGTCAAAGCTCTTCTGTAGTATACCTTGAATTTTACCATCAAGATCTCCATTCAATGAGCTAAGTGAATTCAATCTACTTCTCCAAACTTCTATTATGCTACTTCTTTCTCGTGGGTCTTGGGCACTAACAAATAGAGATGAGCCCAATACTTTAAGAGCTAGTGGATTTCCTCCACAATACTGTGCTAACTCCATGGCAAGATTGCTAAACCCTTCCATTGGAATCTTGGATCCAAAGGCATGCCAACTTAAAAGCTTTAATGATTCAAGATCGTTCAACAACTTGTGTTTGTGCACTTCATACCTCCAAGATATGGACCCAAACCATGCGTGTATATCTAGAAGCCTGGTTGTTATTATGATCTTGCTTTGTGTACCCATTGCATTTGATCCAAGTAAAGCGCCTAGTTCGTCGTGTTCATCAATGTCATCAAGAACTATAAGTGCTCTTTTCATCTGTAAAGCCTCCTCAATCTTTCTTGTACCCTCAGAAACACAAGATATCCTTTCAGTCTTTCCCCCAAAAATGTCAGAAAGAAGTTGTTTTTGTAGCTCAAGCAAACCATAAGGTAGTTTGCAATGCTTTCCAATCTCTTCAAGATAACTGCTACATTCAAAATTTTGCTTGTTTGAATTGTAAATATATTGGGCCAGTGTTGTCTTACCACTACCTCCCATCCCACAAATAGCTACAATGTCAGTATCGGAGTGCTCATTTTCCAACCAGGAGTTTAAATCTTTAGCGCGAGTCTTCATTCCAGTTAGATGGGCCGGAGTACTAATTAGTTTCATATCCAGTTCAAAGTCAATTGCATTAACAATTTTTGCAATTAATTCTGTTTCAGACCTGGAATAAAAGAAGAAAAATGAACACATTCAGAGCATGAAACTAAAACTTCTTCAGATTTTAAGTAATTTGAAATATCAAATTGAATAAATTCCCTTTACTAAACAGCATTTAGTCATCCTGCACTCCTTTATGCATAAACGCCAAGCAATATAAACAGAAGACAAATACATATACTACACACACACACACACTCTTAAATTTTTCTAAAAAATTCCCTAATTTTATCATCTCCCAGGCATAAACTCCAATCTGCTTATTAAAATCTTACAATAGAAAGCAGTAAAGTTAACCAGCATCAGATTCAAGTTGCGTTAGTTTCAAATCTAGTTCGTCGTTGATTGCATTGACAAATTTTGCAATTAATTCTTCTAAAGATATATTACATGGAATAAGTTCACTTTTTACTAAACATAGTATGCTTATTGCAATTACTTGGATATTTCATGTGATTATACAGTAACAACCACACACAATAACATTTAATCATCCTGAATTGCTTTTCACATATACTTAAACATCAATAAACAATTCCCTAATTTGATCATCTCCCAGGCATAACTAAAGTTAATTAGCATCGGATTCAAGTTGCATTAATTCAAAAGCAGATTCATTAAGCTTAACTAAAGAGTGAATAGAGAAATTAAAGCATACCCTGAGGTAACCATGCCAGTCAAATTAGCAACCTCTGTTAGGGCTGACTTCCACCTATTCACGTTGACCGAAGTCCACTTAGATCCTCCAACTCCCTCTTTTGCTTCTATTACAAAACTCTGCCTCTGGTTTCTCACATCTGCAGGATCGACGTGGTAAAACACAGGTAAAACGAAATGATTAGAGTTTTGCCTTTGCTCAAGGATCAACAAAAGCTCATCAAGGCACCATCTCGATTTCGCATAGTTTTCCGACAATACAACTACAGAAGCCTTGGAATCTTTGATTGCTTTGACAATTTCGGGTTTCAAATCATGACCTCTGCGGATCTCATCGTTATCTCTAAAAGTACGAATCCCTGCTCGCTTAAACCCAGCATAAAGATGATCTGTAAAAGAATCGCGAGTATCTTCGCCTCTAAAGCTTAGAAAGACGTCAAACCTGGTAGGATTTGGGCGAGAAGAGCCCATGGAAGCAGAGTTTGAAGAAGAAGAAGCCATTGAAATTGCTAAACAAGACGCTGTGAAGAAAGTCAACTTCCTAGATACTTAGTACAGTAGTTACATAACAACTTTCCATTTAATATATAAAAAGTCTTTGATTTGGTTTTTTTTAAGTTTCAAATTCTATCCTTAAAATACTATTTTATTATAAAGGCGGTTCTTTCAAACAGTTTTCATTAAGGCATATGGGTACAAGGCTATTTAAGTCCTTTTACTCTTTTTTTTAAATTTTAATTGATTTTGAATATTCGATCTTTTTTTAAGGATTAAAAAAAATCAGAAATTATGTATATCCTTAAAAAGTATTTAAACCAAAGGTTTTATTTAGATGATGCAAGACTCCTAACAACCACCACCCATAACCACGAGACACCACCACCCACCACTGTCTAGCACCACCTGAAACCACCAACCACCACCATTTATGACCACCAACTACCACCTACTCACAAGTCGAAAACCACCTAGAATAGTCAGAACATTACACTTAAATCAAAACCCACCATTGAAATCAAACCCATGAAACCATCAACCACCTCATACCACCACCAGAAAATCAAACCCACCACCAAAAATCAAACCCCACGACCTAAATCGAAAACCCACCCCCTCATCAGAACCCTAGATCGACCATAGATCTACAACACGCACACAAAATTGGCTATGGCGACGGTGGCGGTTTGCGACCCTAAATTGGCTATGGTGACGTCTGAAACCATCAACCACACACACAAAATCGACCATAGATCTATAGCACACACACAAAATTGGCTATCGTCTCAAATCATCAACTACTTAAATCGACCCTATATTGGCTATGGCGCGGCGGCAGTTTGAAGATATCTTATATCCACATTTGCGGAGGCGGCGATGCTGTAAGGCGTGATGCACGATGAAGGTGGTCGCCGCCTAAAATACCGGTCAGCGCCGAAATCAAAACCTTAAATGTTGGCAACGACGGAGTAAGATTGTGGTGCGCAGCCGGTGGTGGCGATGGTGTAAGGCCATGGTGCACGAGTGTGGTGGAGATGGGAGGTGGCAACGGTGGTCTTTTCTGGCGGAGGAGGGAGCCGGTGATCTTCCCCGACAGGGTGAGGTGGCGGCAGTGTTAAAGAGAGAAAGTAAGTGAGAAAGAAGGGGTGGGGCTGTGTTTATATAATATATGTGTTTATTAATAATAAATTAATACTAATAATAGTAAAAATGATTTTATTATTAAACAAGTAAATAAAAAAGTATGATAAGGGTATAATAGTCAATTTACAAAAGTTAACAGACATGGTTAATGGAAGTAGTTAGAAAGGATTGTCTTTGTAACAAAATGATAGTTTAAGAATAGAGTTTGCAACTTTTTCAAAAAAAGAACCAGATCTGTAATTTGTGAATAGTTAAAGGACCATTTATGAAAGGAATTATATGTAGAAAATTAGTCTCATCACTTATAATGTAGGCAATTTTGACCAAAACCCGACTCGAAAAAAGTGACATGAATAAACCCGAAATAGCTCAAAAGTAAGTCGACATAATAATAAACGGGTCGGGTTAGAGTCAACCCGACAACCAAAAATATCTCTATAAGGGTAAAACTATAAAATTATAAAATTTCCTTCAATGCTTAAAGTTTAAATTTGAAAAGGGAGATTGTGAATTCAAAGAAGTGAGTGACATCTTAAGCAATAAAACCTGACAAACAAAAGTATAAAACCCTTAAAAATTTAAAACTTAAATAAGCAATATAAGATTTAAAACTAAACAACATTACATCATTTTAGAAATTGTTAATTAGATTATATGGTTTAGGTACAATGACATCTGTCTACTTGGTACGAAGTACTTTAGTATTTTGGATTTGCTTTGTAATTGTATTTAATGATTTATTATTTTTAATTTTATTTCGGTTGTTTAATAACATTAATTATTTGTACTGGGTAGAAGTGTAGAAGATCATATTGTTTTGTATATTCATTTATAGAAGACAATATGGAATTAAAAAATAGAAAATATTGAAGTTAAAATCTAAATGAAAATCATATCGAAGAAACAAGGAATTAAAAATGAAAATTGTATATGAAAATTGAAAATATATTTCCCGAATTCAATTTGGTGAAATGGATTGACACGAAACAAGACCTGAATCCAACATGGAAAAAAGTCACGACACTAACATGACATGAAAATAAATAGGTTGAAAATAAATCGACACAAACACTAACAATACAAACCTGATAACTCAAACCGAGTCAAATTGTCAGACTTAAATACTTACAGTTTCAAGCATAAGTACTTGCTTTTTGGCATGCGATGTGGAAAATTGGTCTCATCTCTTAGGGGGTGTTTAATAGAGAGAAAAGAAATGAAAATGGGGTGGTTTCTCTTGTTTGGGAGAAATGCTTTTGATTTTAGACGGAAAAATAGTTTCTCCAACCATTTCCCTTTCTCCTCTTTCTTTATATTTTCATTTCTCTACAAATTGTGGAGAAATGACATCTGGTTGTGATGTGCCGACTTAAACTGTCAACATCCAGTTCGATTGAACCCTAAACCGGCAAGGCCGCCTTATATCGCCGTCTGATGCGATGTGTTTGCGGCGAGGCCGCTGTTAGTCCCAGATGGATACTACAACAAATGTTTGTACAAGAGGGGTTGAATACAAACTCTAGCTTTTTAAAATTAAAGACACAAAGATATACTTTTATATAATTTTTATTGATATGAATCAAGAATTACATGTACTAGAAGCGGAAATTCTAAGTACAATAAAGGTGGCAACTAATTTATCTAACACATAGATAAGCTATTTCTAAACAACTTATGTAAAGAAAGTTCAACACATGAACGAGTTTGTTTCTACACAAAGATGCTAACTTTACAAACTTGTTTTTGCTTAAAAGTTTGAACTTGCTTCTAAAATAATTCTTTAAGTGCTGTGTAGATCTCAACGTATGAGGTGGTTTGCATGTCCAACATGCAAGATTATATATAGAAGTCCTGACAACCGGTTTGCAAAAAACGAAGGAGACAAAAAGGACTAAGGAATATAATATTTAGTTATAAAGTTAGTAGATGAAAAATAAACTTACTTTAATCAAGGATTGAATAAAGTAAATGTACTTTTCTAAAAAAGTACAACCTATTCATAATATAATAATATTAAATCTCATACCTTTTGTCTTGAAAGTTTAACCTTCTCTGTCCATACTTGTACTTTTATCAACAGTCATGCTTTCTTTAAATTTGACTTTATCAATTATATAGTTGCCAATAATAATTAGATATTGAAACAAATCTTCGAGATCTTCTTATTCTAAAGTATCTTTCTCATTTTTCAGAGGATAAGATCAATCCTTTTTGTCTCGTACTTGATCCAAAAAGTACTTACACTTTTACAAAGAAAGAGCTAAAGACATAAAAGAACAACACATATTTTACCTTTGACTTAAGAATGAATACAAAGTAAACAGTGAGCTGAAATAACATTTTTCGCGACTTAGCTGACAAAATGTATTAAATTGCAAATATAAGTTTGTTCAACCTAAGGGTAGGATGATCAGATGATCATAACAAGGACTCAATTGCTAACAGATAGTCAGCTGATCATAGAAATGCTTAGCTAACTAACTGTTAGACTTAGGTAAGGTATAAGCTAATCTACTTAGATGATCAGTTGATCAAAAATGCTTAGTTGATCATTCAGAGTGATAAGCTTATAGAAAATGGTCTGTGTTGTAAAGTTTACTTAGCTGATGTGAGATGGCCTCAGCTGATCAAATGGTTGGCTCAACTGATCAAAGTCACTACTCAGCTGATCAGAGTTATTGCTCAGTTGATCGTTGTAAATGCTCAACATATGGTCTTCTACACTTGTCTTTTCTTCCCGGCTGACCTCAAATGTTGTCCTTCGGTTGATACACAGTATTTACAACGATCAGCTGAGCTTCAAATGTGATTCAAACAACACATGTTTGAAATCATTCTAAGTCTTACTCAATGTATGGTTTTGTTATCATCAAATTCTATGTATTTCAATAGATGGATTTGATTATTGGGATGAAGTGATTATCTCCCCAACAGTGGCCTACCCCGCAGCCATCGTCGTTGTTTGTTGCTATTGAACCCTAATCGCCACCGCCGCTCTTCGATTGAACATTAATTCATCGTAGTCTTCTGTTGCGATGCGTTTCCGGCGATGCGGCCAATGTCGTAGCCGTCATCGTCGTCGTCTGTTGCATTGAACCCTAACCTAGTTTCTTGAGATGATGAGTAGTCTGGTGTTGGCAAGGCGCTGTGCCGTTTCCACTATCTGGCGACCTGAGTCACCATTCGCTTTTTTATTTCTTTGATCATACCAAACAAGGGCGTTCTTCACTCATTTTCATTTCTCCCCCATTTCCATTTCTTCTCTTTACCAAACAACCCTTATAATCTATTTAATCATTCTTTTGACTCAAACCAACTTGAATCAACTTCTATCACTAATCACCTACAAGGCTACAAGGTACAAATATGAAAAATATTGCTTAGATAAATAGACAATATTCTATACAAATATTTTATAAATAGATATGTTTGGGCTTAGACACACTTTGAAGTGACTAGAAAAAATTGCTTTAAGTTATCATTTATTTTTTAATATAAAATATCTTATGTCGTATTTCATGTCTTGAGAAGAAGAAGAGGTTTAGAAGGTATTAGGTTTGAGAAGGTATGCGAAAAGGAGATGTATTTTGTTGCTTCTCAGGACAAGCAAAAATAAGACAAATAAGGTTATATGTTTGCGAGAAAACAAACATGCTTGTTGAAAACATTTTTTTTGAAGAACAAATAAGGTTATATGTTTGCGAGAAAACAAACAAGCTTGTTGAAAACTTTTTTTTTTTGAAGAACAAACAAGTTTATTAGAATCGTCTACGCGCCTGTAGACATTTCTTAATAATGAGACTTTATTTTAAGAAAAAAATAAACAAATCCTAAGTCTTTTAGCTCATTTGTAGAGAAAATGCATTTAAGCTGCAAGCTGATGCTTACTATAAAACGTATTAAGCATGATGTGGTCTTGTCTACAAAGGGCAGATTATATTATTGCAACGACCAAAGGGCTTGTACCCTAGCGGTATTAAGGTGTTGGAAGGTGTTTTCTATACCTGGTCATGGGTTCAAGTCTTGCTATGGACAAAAACTGTAGATTTAGGACTAAATTAGTGTGTGTTTATGATCTGTTGTTAAAAAAAAAATATTATTGCAACGACCACCGAATGTCTAACCAACACAACATTTGGACCAATTTACGACCAACAAAGGGCAGAGTATATTAAGAGCCAAACGTATTCTATACCGTAGACGAAAATTGTACATAACTAGTCCTGGTCCAATTTTGGTTCGATTTATCAGGTTTCACACTTTGGACCATTTACGCACATCACTCTTAGGTGAGGCATTAGAGCGGATTTATGTGAAGGGGTTAAGGCTAGATAAACGAGCATAATTATGGTAGTTTGAACCAAATACAAGCAAAACCGAGAAACTTGGAACGGAATTAAAGCATAATTAAGATGATTAAGGATCAAGGAACGTGATGAGAATGGCACAAAAGATGAAAAAAGAAACATGATTCGACGAGCTTATGGAAGCTAAGTACAGGAGTTTGAAGCAACACATCTCAAATAGGAGGAATTGAAAGCAACTAAGGCAGATCACTACATGAGTGTGAGGCAGCAAGTCCATGAACAAGATGTCCAGATTATGGGTGTGATTCCAAAATGTTGCTCAGCAGAAGGAGAAGATGGGATCACTGGGGTAGGCTAATTAAGAGGATCACTCTCATTTGGTTATAGCATAGGCATATCACAAGTCTATGGTAGTGTGGTGGGATTCAACATTGCTAGGATTAAAAAAGTTAACAAATTTAATTTAAATTTTAAGAACTATAATAAAATGGAACTCTAAATTACCATGATAGTGAATTTCAATTACATATATTCTTTTAGTGTTTATATTTTTCAGTATATTAGTGTTCTTTTAGTTTATAACTTAGTTTTCACAGCTTCCATTGTTTTTAGAAGTTCAATTACATGCATCCTCTTTGTCAACAAGTGTAGAAGATGCATTCAAGTAGCCCATTTGAAAACTGATTCATCCTGAAATCATATGAAATCATGGTTTAAAGATGGAAGTTAAAGTTTTCATACTTGTATCCTGCTCGTGGCAACTGTGGGAGATTGTCGGGCGGTTCTCTCTTGACATGGACTGGCTTTTGAGATGTCAGAAGACCATAGATCATGTTATGGTAAAGAAAGAATGTGAATTGCATCCTTAGATGGTTTTGTTGAACACGACTGCTTGAATGGTCAATTAGCGGTGACTCGAGCCATAGATAAATGGAACATCAAAGGGCTCAAAAGAAATGGGTGGCTACATTGGTCCATTGAGTGCTGAACCACAGCTCAAACTCATCACACTCGCTAAAGAAGACGAGTTCTTGATCATTGGAAGCAATAAAGAGAGGAGCACTTGACAATTCGACGATGGTTCTTGTGTGTTTTAAGGCAGAACCACCACCACAAGTGGTGGCGTAAAGAGGTAGAGTGAGGGGGAGCATTTATGAAGAAGGGCTGCTAGGGAAAAGAGATTTGACTTCTACTCTTTTATTAACCAATTTGGAGATGATAATGATGATGAAAAACCAAGAGCAGGGGGAAAAATAAATTGAGGTTACTATTTGTAACCTTAGCAGGGAAAACAAAATGTAAGTTCATAAAATGGTGAGTGGATTCATTTTAATGCCAGAAACTACTTCTCTATGGAGTTTTCAAGATACATGTATAACTGGACAAAAGAAATTAAAATGCAGGCATAAGTTAAATATACAAAAAAAATATTCCATTAATACTTGTCCAAAACGAACAATGCCGCTTCTCCGTATAATGATTTTCTTTAAACAGTGCTCCAAAAGACGCTCGGCCTTGTAGTAAACATTTAAGATCGTCTAGAAAAATTTCTTTTGAGTGGAAAATATATGCCAAAAATAGAAGTTGTTTTTGTCGACTTTCCATATAATGATTTTCTTGAAACAGTGCTCCAAAAGACGCTCGGCCTTGTAGTAAACATTTAAGATCATTACCGTCTTCTCAAATTCCCTCACACAGGTTTCCACTACCATACAATCAACATCCCCTGAAACATATAGTCTATTTGTCTCTATATAATGGTAAACAAAGTCAACACCCTCAAGCCTAGATACCACCTTCTTTATCTTGCTCATTTCGCTTTCACTATTAAAGTATCCCAGCCAAATCTCCTGAAATGTACACACACACACACAAAGGATTATAAACAGAAATACCAAGTTATATGCATGCAATATTTACAGCCGACTTTTCTCAAGTATAGAACCTAAAAGGCTAAAATAGTGGTATAAAACGTAAAAATGAAAATGTACGGAATCAAACGTCTCCTTCACAGAGTCGTAAGTTATGCAGAAAATAGAAAAATGTAACAATTAAATTAAAACATTTGATGAATAACCGCGATTCCTGCCATAAAAATAGATTTAAGCATATACTTACTTTGTAAAGGGTGTCTCTATTCAGATCCTTCTTTGTTTTCAGCTGCATACAAGATGCATCTAAGTGCTGTGACTGATGAGATTTTCTCCATCCTTGTAACACTATATACAACAAGGTATGATGTGATGAGTATCTATCTATCAATATTTGGATCAGAGCTTTATCTCAACAAGAAGAATACAGAACTAGCTCATATAGAAAATTTACCTGTATAGTCGTCAATGACATCATTAAACCATTTCTTAATTAAATCAACAGGTTTTGACTTAAAGAAATCACGGCGGCAAAGATAGTAGACTCCTGTGGTCACCTCAAATTCAGACAGATCTCCTCCAACAACTTCTTCCCCTTTCAACATGTTTTCTTCTTGTTCCAATTCGCCATCCCCCATATACACAAGGCTGGCACCACACCAGCTGACGAGGAGTTTCTTCTCTGTAACAATAGACACCAGGACTTCATCACCGGCATCTAATACATTTCCGATTGGCCAATAGCTTAACCACACAACGTCTTCATTCACTCTGGGTTTGCAATAGACCAAAGGATTGTATATCCAAGTAACATCCTTGCTCGTATTATTGACTGCGGCAAAGAAAACCCATTTATCTTTATCCTCGCACCCCGATGATCTGTATGAGAAAGTTACATATAATCCTTGGATCCTACGTGTGTTCAGATCCCAAGGCACACAGAAAGATAAGAAGTGGTTTGATGACGTATAATCATATATCATCATGCTTTCAACCTCTATGCCTGGGAGATACGTGCTCATTATACCATATTCGTACAGCATCTATGACACAAATTGCAGAAAATATACAGTTAGTCATATGTATATCAATCAGTATCAATCAGTTTTCAGATATGTGTTTTGCATGCATTTGAAAGAAATAAAGATAACCTGTATATTCCATATTCGGCCTTTCGTAATCTCATCACCAGCCAGGTCCTGCGTATGATCCTGATAAGTTTTGATCCATTGCATATGTCCCAGATCTGCTTCATCAAGTTCTGCTACAGACACCAACTTAAATAGGCCTTGAACTTCAGACAGTTTGATACAACCTTTATATCCAAACTTCTGCAGTCTGAAACGAGCTGATTCAAATGTTATTTTCTCTAGTGATTTACACCAATTTGTATACAACTCCTCTAGTGTACTTGGGAGACATAGAATGGACTTGAGGTTTTCACAAGAAGTCAAGTTGAGTACCCGAAGCATTTTAAGATCAATGTTATTGTGCAAGAATTTAAATAGATTACCGAATAAACTTAAGCCAAATAATGATTGGCCCTTGAACACCTCATGAATATCATTGTCATCCTCAAGTTTGCAGTAATCTAGAAACAGAAACTTTAATGACTTAGGTAAGGAAAACAACGATTGTGGAATTCCTCCACCAGTACATAATGCTTTTAGTCTTCGCTGTTGATTCATATATTTCTGATGCGATAAAACCTTCAGCAGTTTAGAGCACCCTACCAAGTTCAATAGGGAAAGTCTCTCAAGTCCTCCTATAGTTTTACAAATACGAATCAGATTATTACAGTCCCAGAGGATCAAAGTCTCAAGATTAGGGAGTCTGCAAAGATTGTTGATACTGACAAGTCTCTCACAAGCTTGAAAGTTTAGAATCTTCAGTAAATTAAGAACCTATTTCAAGAAAAGCAAGTTTAAATTATGATTGTACATTTAAATGAAGATCGTCAAAATTGGAGAAGCTAAAAGGTCAGCTTATAAATGGAACAATTGATTCCTACCACAGGCGGCTCAAACTTTTCCAAGTTCCCATAACTCATATCTAAAGCCACCAAGCTGTTCATCAATAAGCCGGAGGGCATAGTTTTCAAATGACATCCATGCCACATCAAACATCTTAATTCAGGAAAATTCTTATAGGACCCGGTGAGTTTCACATATTTGAGTTGGAGCAATTTTAGTTTGTCCATCTTTGCAAGTGAACTTGTTTTGAGGGCTAGTGCCTGCAAATTTAGCATGAAGTGACAAAACAAGCACACCTCATATCTAGAAATGGACTAAATATAAAATGAATACACCAAAGATACATGCAATATGCTGTATGCAATATCACCATTCACGACATTGCATGTAAAATAGATGAAAACTCTAATAAGCATCGGTTAAGCAATTTATAATCTTTCATCAGGTAATATGTCAATTTTGGTGTTTAATTGGTCATGAGAGTCTTTATCTTTAGAATCAATATTTGATAGGGTTTAATTCAAGCATCAACTGGGAGAGGTAGGCCTACCTCTCACAAGTAGGTCCATCTAGTGAGATGGTTGCCTTTCAAAAGCAACCACTTGGCAGAAAATTAATCATAAGAGATGTCTCTTGCTTATATTGATGTATGAAAATTGGGTCCAATAAGATGGTCTTAATTACTCTCATTTCATAAGTACCACACATTAATACAAGTATACAACTATGCTTACTTTTGTCCCTCTCTTCAGCTTTCGCGTGTCCAGTACTAGGCCTTCAATTCTTTTTGAACCCTATACAGAACAGCATGAAATGAGAGTAAGCTAGTTAAAAAGGGTGGTTACGAAATGGAAATATAAGCTTAACGATAACATAAGAAGCATCTTACATCTCCTTTTGTCAACAAACAATAAGCTTCATCACTACACCATACTCTAGTATGTTTTGCAGGATCTTTAGACTCTTCATGGACTATATTTCTTCCCATGTCTTGAAGCAGTTGATGCATCATCAATTTCTTATTTGGTGAAATGGAAAGAAGACATCTATTGATGAGGGTCATGATCCCGGCTTTTGCATGCCAGTCATGCTCCAATATCTTCACAACATAATCTTCATCTTCCCCAACAAAGAAAATAGCAATGTGCAGAAACAACTCTTTGTTACTCCTTAGTTGCAATGAGTCAAAGCTCCTCCTTAATATACCTTGGATTTTACTATCAAGATCACCTTTCAATGAACTCAGTGAATTTAATCTACTTCTCCAAATTTCTATTATGCTATTTTTTCCCCGTGGGTCTTCAGCACTTACATATAGAGAAGAACCCAATACTTTAAGAGCTAGTGGATTTCCTCCACAATATTTTGCTAACTCCACTGCGAGGTCGCTAAAACCTTCCATCGGAATCTTGGATCCAAAGGCATGGCAACTTAAAAGCTCTAATGATTCATGATCCTTCAACAACTTGAGTTTGTGCACATGACACCTCCAAGATATGGACCCGAACCATGCGTGTATATCTAGAAGCCTCGTTGTTATTATGATTTTGCTTTGTGTATGGATCGCATTTGTTCCAAGTAAAGCGCCTAGTTCGTCATGTTCATCAATGTCATCAAGAACTATAAGCACTCTTTTCTTGTGTAAGGCCTCCTCAATCTTACTTGTACCCTCGGAAACACAAGACACCCGTTCATCCTTTACCCCTAAAATGTCTGTAAGAAGTCGCTTCTGTAGCCCAAGCAAACCATAAGGTTGTTTGTAGTGCTTTCCAATCTCTTCAAGATAACTGCTGCATTCAAAATTCTGCTTGTTTAAATTGTAGATATATTGGGCCAACGTTGTCTTACCACTACCTCCCATTCCACAAATTGCTAAAACATTAGTATTGGAGTGCTCATTACTCAACCAAGAATTTACATCTTTAGCGCGAGTCTTCATTCCAGTTAGATGGGCTGGAGTACTAATTAGTTTCAAATCCAGTTCAGAGTCAATTGAAGTTATAATATTTGCAATTAGTTCTGTTTCAGACCTGAAATAAAATATGGAAATTGAACACATTCAGAGCCTGAAGTAACAGTACTCCAAATAAAACTGATTTAGCAAACATAAGTTTCTTCCTGCAACTACTTAAAAATTTTATAAGAATGAATTGGAAAAGCGTACCCTGAGGCAACCACGCCAGTCAAATTAGCAACCTCTGTTAGGGCTGACTTCCACCTATTCACGTTGACCAAAGTCCACTTCGACCCTTCAACTCCCTCTTTTGCTTCGATTGCAAAATTCTGCTGCTGTTTCCTCACATCTGAGGGATCAACGTGATAAAAAACCGGTAAGACGAAGTGATTGCAGTCCCTCCTTTGCTCAAGGATCAACAAAAGCTCATCAAGGCACCATGTTGATTTCGCATAGTTTTCCGACAATATAACAACGGAAGCCTTGGAATCTTTGATTGCTTTGACAATTTCGGGTTCCAATTCTTGACCTTTGCGAATTTCATCGTTATCCCTAAAAGTACGAATCCCTGCTCTGTTTAACCCAGCATAAAGATGATCCGTAAAGGAATCACGAGTATCTTCGCCTCTAAAGCTAAGAAACACATCAAACCTGGTATGATTAGGGCGGGAAGAAGCCATGGAAGTAGAGGTTGAAGTAGAAGCAGCCATTGAAATTACTACACAAGAGGCTGTGATTTGTATGAAATAAGCCTGGACGTAGAGGTTGAAGTAAAAAAGTCATGGTCTTCTGCGCGTTTTGAAAAATTAGTAACTTAAGACTTACAATACAACGGTTGAGATCAGCGAAAGTTAACGGCTTAACGCCCCTAACGCTCTGTTCCCGAGTTTTATTTTATTTTATAGAGAAAAAAAATCTAAAAAAATAGAATTTTTTTTATGTTTTTCGAGTTATTTAAAAAAAAGAAAATAATTTGGTTAATTTTCTCATTTAAACTTTTCTACCAACAATAAATAACTGAAAGGAATTGATTCAAACAAGGTATTATGTATTCCGCGCTTTGCGACGGGGTTAAATTATTTTTATTTAAAGTTTAAATTATGTTATTCTTGTTAAAGAATACCAAATACGAATTCGGATATACAATCACGTTTTTTGTGACCATCTTTCATAAGCCAAAATAAGGGCAAGTCGTAATTAATCTTTATGTTGTACCCCGAGTTAAAATTAGGAGAGAAGATAAAAGATTTAGAAAGAAAAATAAATTTTAGTTATGTTCCTAAGTTTGTTAGGAAAGAAAAAAATTTGAAAGAAAAATTACCCTTATCTTCTTTCCTGATTTTTCTCTCTTGATTAGAATATTTTAAAAGGAAATTAAAAAAAAAACACTTCATATTTCACTCCAACCTCTCCCCAATTCATATTTTAAAAGAGACATACTCTTTATGAAGCATTAGTGTTTATACTTTACTCAAACGTTGTCCATGTGTAAACGGTTTTTCCACTTCATAAAGGAATATAAATCATTAAATCATGAGATATCAATGCTTAAATTACATAAGACCTTCCGCATCGGCCAAGCTACCCGATGTTGGGTTCCATGGGGTAAGATGGGAACACCATCACCCTTTGTTGGGTTCCATTGGGTTCTTAACCCAACTAGTCCACCAACCCATTGGGTGTTTGAATTTTTTTTTAATTCTTTTTATTGTTGGAAAGGTCTATATATATATATATATATATATATATATATATATATATATATATATATATTCATTTTTTTCTCTCCTATAAATACCATTCACACCTATACATATTTTACACATCTTCTCTTCTGTACTATATTTTATACACTATCTTCTAATCTTTCATTTCTCATACAATACACTATCTTCTAACTTCTCTCTACTATATAAATAACATTCACACTTATACATATATACATTATTTTGCGGAAAATATGAGTCTACTTTTATTTATAATGCAGTTGCTACAGTCATAGATAAATTGGAGAAGCTTAGATCTTATTTTCTTGGGAGGAGACTGTAAAATTAACCGTAAAATAAGTTGGATTGTTTGGAAAAGAGTTCTTGCACCCAAGAAAAAGGGCCAACTGGGTATCAATAGTTTGAAAGCCTTGAATTTCGATCTACTTGCCAAATGGTGGTGGAGACTAAAAACGGAAATACAGTTGTTATGGCGTAAGGTGATCTTCTCTCTTCATGGTTACAAAAGAAACATACAAGATAATCCATTGCTATTAAAGAAGGTGGGATATGGGGCTCAATCACATCGATTCAGAATCAGTTTCATGTGTTTAACATGTACCTTTCTGTTTTGTTTCAAACAAACTCGGTTACTAGCTAGTTCAACGTGGAGATGGACTTTAGATAAATATGGCTCCTACACAGTCTCGTCTTTAAGGCATTGTGATCGACTCCATTAGGATTGACAATGGGGAGGGTTCGGGGCGGGGATTGGTCCCCCCATCCCCACTTAAAAATCCGCGAGAAAAACCGCGGGGAAACGGGTATCTTATTTAATATAAACATATGATTAAATATGTGTTTTTCACCGCAGAGATACCCTTTAAACTAAAACTATGATTTTTTACTACAAGGATCGTCACCGTTAAGATTTTACCACGAGTTTTAAAAACGATTACACTAAATTTCACGACACTATCGAATATAAACATATCTCAGACGTAATTAAGTCTTAAAGAGTTTAAATGCATCCAAAATATCAAAACAAAATAATTCAAATAAAGACTATATACATATATATATAATATTAAATTATAATCGGGTATGTCAGATAATCGAGACAGAGATCATCAAACCCGTCCCCGCCCCGTTTATATCGGTTTTCGGTTTTTCCCGTCATTTTTTATTTTTCTTTGCCATCCCTAGACTCCATGTCTATTAAATCAGGAGGCTTGCAACAATGTGGGCATTCTAGCAACTTGCTAGTGGGCATTTATTATTAGTATCTCTTCTTTTGCTGCTATTCCAAAAGAAAGTATTGTAATTTTATTTTTGGAATGATACTTAGAAAATTTGTCTGAATCTTTTATCGTTTGTCTATTCATTCTTTTGAAGTTTAGCCCACTCGAATCGACTTCTATCACTAATCATCTACAAGACTACAAAGATGGAAAATATTGGCTAGATAAATAGACAATACCCTATACAAAGCTTATCTGCAAGTTCTTAAGCTAGGCTTTAGACCGTGAGTATCAATCCCCTTCTTCCTCTTGTCGCATTAGCATCACAACATTTTTTCCTTCCATCACTTTTATCTCACTAACTCTGACATCTATCCCCCTCAACCATTCTCTATCTAAAAAAATATAGAGAGATGAGAGAGATTGAGAGAAAAAGAGAGAGAAGATGGGAAGAAAGCGTGAGTGAGAACCAGCTTAGTGAGTGAAGGGAGAGGGGCGATGGTATTTATACATATCACGCTTCATCGAGCGCCTCACCATCTAGACTTAATACTTTTATAAACAATTCCCGAATTTTAATCATCTCCCCAACATAAATTCCAATTGTTTATCAAAATCTAAATAGCAATCAATAAAGTTAATTAGTATCAGATTTTAGCTGCATTCAATCAAATTCAGTTTTCTAAAGTTGAACCACAATAGTGAAAAGAGAAAGAACATTGGAAGAAGAAGCATTATTAGGATGGTACCCGGATTAAGGTCGGGAACAAGATAGACGTTGTTCCTTCGCAAAAGCATAGACCGACCTCCAACAAGAGTCTGGAGGGGTGAAAGGTGGTGATGATGGAGGCCATGTACTCGAACTTCTTGGATAAACTGTTAATTAACCATATAAATGACAAGTTCGTCTCATCGATAGGTTTGTCGATGCTTTGCAAGAGATCGAAAAGGGACTTGATCTTTTGAAAGATTCGGCTACGGTGGAATCACCTAGAGTGATACTGCGCAGATCACTATGAAGTTGGATAGCACATGCCTCTTTGTTGTCTCGAAAAAGATTTTCAAGACTAACCCACACCGTGCGAGCCGAAACATTCTCCTTCAAGATGGTGGTCAAGATGGTGGTCAAGAGGGATGGAGAGATCATAACATAATCCATAGCTTCACGAGAGAATCAAGACGTCTCCACTCAAGATATGTTTCGTAGTTCTCGCAACGCACCATAATTCAATTCGTTTAGGTCAAGCACAAGAGGAACAAATTCATTGATGTTTGTGCAGCCAAAAGCTTCTAAGCTTGGTCTCGTGATACATGTAAAACAAAAGAAAATAAACTATAATCCAGCCATAAGCCGAGAATCTAAAAACATGCTACCATTAATAATTTTCCACATAATGTTGCTTGTGCTTTTGTATCTAGAAAAATTTCTTTCTACTGGAGAACATATACCAAAACCTATATGTATACATTTTGCTTTTCTCATTTTTCCATAAAGCAATCTTCTTGTGACAGCGCTTCAGAAGACGGTCAGTAACGTAGTGAACATCTAAGATCCTTAAGGTGTTTTGAAATTCCCTCACACAGGTTTCCACTGCCATGCAATCAACGTTCCCTGATACGAATAGTGCGTTTGTATCTATAAGATAGTCAACAAAGTCAACACCCTCAAGCCTGGATACCACCTTCTTTATCTTGTAGATTTCACTTTCACTATTAAAGTATCCCAGCCAAATTTCCTGAAACATACACACACAGAGGAGTGAACAATAGAAATATGACAGGAGTTGTGGGAGATGGATATAAAGTCTTTACATTAACTATAAATATTGATGAAAGGGACTTTGGCCTAGCGGTATCAAGGTGTGTACGTTGTTACTCCTCCTTGAGGTTGAGGGTTCAAGTCTCATTTAAGAAAAAAGGTGTAGATTGTAGGGTGTTTGTGGGTTTGCTGTTAAAAAGGCCAAAAAATGATGCAGATAAAACATTTGATGGCAGCTTTGGTCTTCCACATGCATTAACATACCTCAAGTATTCAGTTATGTGAATCAGAATTCATCATGAGATTTGAGGAACATGTGAGAAGTGTATAAAAGACGAATAATGGTGATTCCTGTCAAAAAGAAAGATTGAAGAATATACGTACTTTGTAAAGGGTGTCTCTATTCAGCTCCATGGACGATGTCAGATGCATACAAGATACATCCAAGTGCTGAGACTGATATGATTTTCTCCAACCTTGCAACTCTATAAATGACAATGTGTGATACGATGATTATCAATCTATCAATATGTAGATTGGAGCTTAATCTCAACAAAAAGAATCCAGAATTTGCTCATAGAGGAACTTACCTGTATGGTGAACAGTACCATCAAACAACCTCTTTACCCAAGCAAAGGCCAAAAAACTTGACTTGAAGAGATCACGGCGGCAGAGATAGTAAACCCCTGCGGTTACCTCAAATTCAGACAGATCTCCTCCAATCACTTCTTCTGTTTTCTTATTATGTTCCCAGTTTGCTTCTTGCTCTAATTCACCATCACTCATATACACAATGCTGGCACCACACCAGCTTACTATGAGTCTGTAGTCCAAAATGATATCTACACAGATTTCATCACCAGCATCTAATATGTCTCCAACTGGCCAATAGCTTAACCACGCTACATCTTCATCAACTTTGGGTTTGCAATACACCACAGGGTTGTAAATCCAAGCGACACCCTTGGTTATGTTGCTGATTTTGGCAAAGACAAGCCACCAATCATTATCTCCGAATCCTGATAATCTATATAAGGTTGTTAGATATAATCCTTGGATCCTGCGTGCACTCGGATCCAAAGGCAAACGAAAGGATAAGAATTTGGATGATGACATGTACTCATGTGACATCATGCTTTGATCCTTTATGCCTGAGAGATACGTGCTCATTATACCGAATTCGTACAACATCTATAACACAAAAATTGCAGAAAAATTCAGTTAGTTGTATTCATATTAATCAATTTTCAGGTGGGACATAACTATGTGCTTTGCGCGATTTTGAATGCATTTGAGAGAACAAGAGACAACCTGGATATGCCAAATTCTGCCTTTGGTAATATTGTCACCCACCAGGTCCACGTTATAATCTTGATATGCTTTGATCCATTTCAATTGCCCCAGATCTGCCTCATCAAGTTTTGATATGGACACCAATTTAAAAAGGCCTTGAATTTCAGACAGCCTGGAACAACCTTCATACCCAAACTTCTTCAGTCTGAAACGAGCTGAGTCGAATGTTATTTTCTCTAGCGATATACACTCATACGTATACAACTCCTCTAGCGTACTTGGGATACATAGAATGGACTTGAGGTTATCACAAGAATTCAACTTGAGCACCCGAAGCATTTTAAGATCAATGTTACTGGGCAGGAACTCAAATGGGTTATAGCATAAACTCAAGCCAAATAATGAATGGCCATGGAATACCACACCAACATCATTGTAATACTCAATATCACAGTAATCAAGAAATAAAAACTTCAATGATTGGAACAAGAGCTGTTCTCGAATTGCTCCACCAAACTTCTGCTTCAATAAAACCTTCCACAACTTTTTACACCCTTTCAAGTTCAATAGAGCTAGACTTTTGAGGCCTCCTATGGTTTCACAAATATGAGTCAGACTAGCGCAAGTCCGGAGTATCAATGTCTCAAGATTGGGGAGTCTGCTGAGATTGAGGATACTAACAAGATTGGTACAACGATGAAGATTTAGAATCTTTAGCGAATTAAGAACCTATTCCAACAATTAAATAAAATAAATTTATCATTTCACATTCACAAGAAGGCCATCTTATACAGAGAAGGTAAAAGGTCAAGTGATAGATGGAACACTTAATTCCTACCGTGGGTGGTTCAAACACTTCCAAGTTTCCATTAGTCAAATCTAAAGACACCAAGCTGCACATTGGTAAGGCAGAGGGTATTGTTTTAAAATGACATCCATGCCAGCTCAGCCATCTTAATTCTGGAAAATTCTTGTAGGTCCCTGTCAGTTCCACATATTTGAGCTGTAGCAATTTTAGCTTGTCCATCTTTGCAAGTGAACCTGTTTTAATGGATCGTACCTGCAAATTTAGCATGAAATGACAAAATTAGCATACATTAGACGCATTAAAACTGAAAGTTAAACGCATAGTCACAGAAAGTCAGAAACGTGATGTTCTATATTTGTATGTGGAAGGCATGCAAAGAAAAGGTTACACATCTACAAAGTATAGGTTTTTTTATTATCTTATCGGAGACATTAATGCTTCCCTAATTAACTTTAGTATGGTCCCTCTGTAAACGAAACATTAAAATCAGCAGACACTATACATATTTGACTGCTTTTTTTTATCATGATGTTAAGACATGCACATGTTTTGAATGTTGTTTTTATCATCATGTTAACACCAGAATTTTAGGGGAAAAATTAGCACCAATAGAAAAAGATGTTAAAACCAGCATTTTTGAACAAAATATAGCATCATTTAACAAGGTGTGCATGGGTCAATCGTCAATATAGAACCAATGATTGCTAATTCGCTATTACTTTGATATAAAGACATCTAATTAAGTTGCATACTCTACTCCAAGATGAACCAGTAGCAAAAACAACCTTTCCTGTCACATTTCCCATTTTCACAAATTTATTAGGTGAATGGCTGCATAAATGAGTGAAGAATACATTAAATATTCAAAAACTAAAACAAACTTTCCTGCGTACATTGATGTATGAAAATTGTGGTCTAACGAGATAATCTATGTTACTCTCATTTCATATGTACAACACATTAATTCAATCCTACTTACCTTTGTCCCTTTCTTTAGCTTTCGCATGTCAAATACTAGGCCTTCAATTGTATCTGAACCCTATAGAGAAAGCCCGAAATGAGATTAAGCTAGCTGAAATAGTTGGTTGTGAAATGGAATATAAGCTTAACAATAAACATAAAAAGCATCTTACGTCTCCTTTTGTCAACACACGATAAGCTTCATCACTACACCAGACTCTAGTTTGTTTTGCAGGATCTTTGGACTCTTCACGAACTATATTTCTTCCCATGTCTTGAAGCAGCTGATGCATCATCAACTTCTTATTTGGTGAGACAGTAAGAAGACATCTGTTTATGAGGGTCATGATCCCAGCTTTTGCATGCCAGTCATGCTCCAATATGTTAACCACATAATCTTCATCCTCCCCGACAAAGAAAATAGCAATGTGCAGAAACAACTCTTTGTGACTCCTAAGTTGCAATGAGTCAAAGCTCCTCCGTAATATACCTTGGATGTTACTATCAAGATCTCCTCTCAATGAACTTAATGAATCTAATCTACTTCTCCAAACTTTTATTATGCTACTACTTTCCCGTGGGTCTTCAGCACTAACAAATAGAGAAGAACCCAATACTTTAAGAGCTAGTGGATTTCCTCCACAATACTGTGCTAACTCCACTACAAGGTCGCAAAAACCTTCCATGGGAATCTTGGATCCAAAGGCATGGCAACTTAAAAGCTCTAATGATTCATAATCATTCAACAACTTGAGTTTGTGCACATGGCACCTCCAAGATATGGACCCAAACCATGTCTGTATATCTAGAAGCCTCGTTGTTATTATGATCTTGCTATGGGTATTGATTGCATTTGTTCCAAGTAAAGCGCCTAGTTCGTCATGTTCATCAATGTCATCAAGAACTATAAGCACTCTTTTCTTGTGTAAGGCCTCCTCAATCTTACTTGTACCCTCGGAAACACAAGACACCCGTTCATCCTTTCCCCCTAAAATGTCTGTAAGAAGTCGCTTCTGTAGCCCAAGCAAACCATAAGGTTGTTTGTAGTGCTTTCCAATCTCTTCAAGATAACTGCTGCATTCAAAATTCTGCTTGTTTAATTTGTAGATATATTGGGCCAACGTTGTCTTTCCACTACCTCCCATTCCACAAATTGCTAAAACGTTAGTATCGGAGTTCTCATTTTTCAACCAGGAATTTATATCTTTAGCACGAGTCTTCATTCCAGTTAGATGGGCCGGAGTACTAATTAGTTTCGAATCCAGTTCAAAGTCAATTGCATTAATAATTTTTGCAATTAATTCTGTTTCAGACCTGAAATAAAATATGGAAATTGAACACATTCAGAGCCTGAAGTTACAGTACTCCAAATATAACCGATTTAGCAAAAATAAGATTCCTCCTGCGACTACTTAAGAATTTTATAAGAATGAACAGAGAAAGTGTACCCTGAGGCAACGATGCCAGTCAAATTAGCGATCTGTGGTAGGGCTGACTTCCACATATTCACGTTGACCAAAGTCCACTTCGACCCTTGAACTCCCTCTTTTGCTTCTATTGCAAAATTCTGCCTCTGGTTCCTCACATCTGAAGGGTCAACGTGATAAAAAACCGGTAAGACGAAGTGATTGCAGTCCCTCCTTTGCTCAAGGATCAACAAAAGCTCATCAAGGCACCATGTTGATTTCGCATAGTTTTCCGACAATACTACAATGGAAGCCTTGGATTCTTTAATTGCTTTGACAATTTCGGGTTCCAATTCTTGACCTCGGCGAATTTCATCGTTATCCCTAAAAGTACGAATCCCTGCTCGGTTCAACCCAGCATAAAGATGATCCGTAAAAGAATCACGAGTATCTTCGCCTCTAAAGCTAAGAAACACATCAAACCTGGTATGATTTGAGCGAGAAGAAGCCATGGAAGTAGAGGTTGAAGTAGAAGCAGCCATTGAAATTATTACACAAGAAGCGGTGATTTGTATAAAACAAGTGTACATGTGTATAATGCAAGGGTTGAGAGTTTTAATCGATAAAAAACATTTTTTTATTGTCTCTTTCCCTTTTTATCATAAAATCTTTTTTACTTGATCTTTACCCTATATATATATAGTGGAGGGTTCAAACGAGAACTGTTTTTCGTACGAGAACTGCAATCTTAGCCGTTCATTTTGGATAATGGAGTTCATGGATGAAGAGTGTGGGGGATTGAGTGTGACAGGGTGCATCATGTGTGGACAATCTAATTGAAGGAAGAGGAATTGGACGGCTAAGATTGGTTCTCGTATGAAAAACAGTTATCGTATGAACTTTTGCTTATATATATACACTAGCAATGTACAAGCGCAATTCTGCGATGGCAAATAATTTCTACTTTACATTATGTTGATTTTAAAAATGTAATAATATGTTATTCGCGCAATTCAATGTCACGAAAAAGTATCGTACAATGTCAGTTTTTATTAATTTTAAAAATAAATTCTAAAAAACATTAAAATAAGAAAAAGATTTATATTTATGAAATAAGAAGGGAGAAGTTAATAAGATTTTAAAAATTATGTTGATGTAGGGTGATAATTGTGTTTGTGTGGGAGAATGTTTTAGTGTTAGAGATATATTTTAAATAGATAAAAAGTTAAAGTAAATTAGGAGAGAGAATGAAATGGTTAAGAAGGGGTATTTTATGTATATATATATATAGGCAAAAGTTTAAACGAGAACTGTTTTTCGTACGAGAATCGCGAAAACCAATCTTAGCCATCCAATTCCCCTTCCTTCAATTGGATTGTCGACCCATAAATTCCTTACATGCACTCTGCCACACTTAATCCCCCACGTTTTTCATCAATGAACTCCATTATCTAAAATGAACGGTCAAGATTGGTTCTCGCAGTTCACGTACGAAAAACAGTTATCGTTTAAACCCTCCCCTATATATATATATATATATATATATAGGGATGGGATCAAATAAAAAGAAAATTAAAGTAACAAGTGTAAAAAAGATGATTATTTGATCATTTTTCGGTAAATATATCAACTGATAATCGTTAGTTCATCATTTTTATTGATTAAAACTAGTTCTTTATCAATTTTCTTTTTGATTTCAAATACAGATTTTGAAAACAAAATTTTGGAATAATTTGTTGATGAACAAAATACTTTCATCTAAAAAGTGATGAATATGTTGGATTCATCAAAAAGAAATTGATGAAGAACTAGTTTTAATCAATAAAGATGATGAACTAACTATTATCAGTTAATATATATACCGAAAAATGATCAAATAATCAACTTTTTTACCTCTTTTACTTTAATTTTCTTTTTACTTGATCTCTACCATATATATATATATATATATATATATATATATATATATATATATATATATTCTTTCAATAAAAATTCAAAATTCAAAATAATAACCCAAGTCTAAACGAGCCTTAACGATTCGAGCTGAGCTTAAGCTCAAGATTAAAAAATCCTAAACGAGCCCGATTTAATAAATGCCATGTTCAAACTTGACACAACTCATTTACATCCATTACATACCACCTACCAAAAGCACTTATAGCCCGGCCCAACAATATCTAGTTTTCTTAGTAACTTACAAAATTGTAATTCAAATCTCGTAACCAACAAAATAACATAAAATTAGATTTATATTTAAACAGTATGTATTTTACCATTAAAAAAAGATACATACCACATTACCACCTTCTATCTTGAGAATTTCACTCTCATCCTTAAAGAATCCTCAAATAAATTTCCTGAAATGTACACACAAACCACAAAAAGAAGGATTAAACAACTGCCTACGGGAAATTAAAAAGATGTGAAAAGAATAATAATCTTTTAATAAAAATAAAAATAAAAAATTAACTTCAATAAAATCTATTAAATCATTCTAAATATTAAATTTAGATAAAAAAATTCAATTATTAAATTTTAATATATTTTTTATAATAATTAAAATTCAATTTTGACTTTTACCGATCAAAACTGGATTCATTTTTAACTTTAATTTAAATCAAAATTATTTGAGATAGTTTTATATATACCCGCCTTAAACCCTAAAAATATTATATTTGTCCACCTTATTTTACAAATATCATTTACCATTTATAACAATTTAAAATATCATAATTAACAAAATTCTTAATTTTATCATTCTAAAATATTTTATAATCATTTTAATTTTTTTATTATAACCAATACATATTTAACCTTATTTCTCTCTAATTGTAATAATAGTGATCGATGATTTGTATAAGAAATACAATCACTTCTCTTCGTATTATGATTATATGTTTCTGCTGTCACATATGCCCTCCCCTTCTTATCGACATTTGCACCGCTGGTTTTAGTGTTGACTTCGTCTGTCGTCGTTTTTTAAATGCTCATTCTATTCGTATTTTATAATTATTTAATATTTTTTTATTAATTTTACTATTTTTTAAACCAACTCATTTACACTAGATTAGATATACATAATATTACCACTAATGTCTCAAGAATAGAGAAATTAGTTATTATCGGGTTTATGGTGAACCGCCCCAAATCCAAATCGACTGGCACTAAGCTTGAAGTCTCAATAAGAAAGCCTAACAAAGTGGTCGGCCTAAAGACCCAATATGGTTTTCAAACAAGGAGGGGAAAAGAAAACATGTGTGAATTATTATATCTTATTGACAGCGCCGACTCTGGGCCTGGGCTACAAGGGCAGCCGCCTAGGGCCCCCACTTTAAGGGCCCATTTTTCATGCATCAGTGTGTGTATATATATATATATATATATATATATATATATATATATATATATATATATGTGTGTGTGTGTGTGTGTTGCAGGTCTTTTTATTTCACTTATTTGGCCCATAGTTGAGCCCAACAAACACACAAATAATACTACGGAAGGAACGCTCATTGCCTCATTCCGTCATTCGCCAGACGCGAGACACCCAATCGCCATTTCGCCGGTTCCCCATTCGGAATGATTTCGGAGCAATCAAAACGACGCCATGGAGAAATGGAATCGTCGGCTCGTTGCCACTCGCCAATCAACGCCCTGTTTAGTGTTCGATCGAGATTCAAGAATCGAGACATCGATTGTTACAGTCTCAGTGTCTCACAGTCGGTGTTCCAACTTCCATTCTCCATTTCTTCCAAACTCCGGTGAGCAACCCTAATTCGACGCTTCGAGCAACCCTAAATCGACGCTTCGAGCAACAGAGCAAGTGAGCAACCCTAATTCGACGCCGACACAAACCCTAACTCTATAGTTCGAGACTTCGAGTGTTCTTAGTTCTGTGTTCGAGTGTTCGACTGATCGACTGAGTCACTAAGGCAGTTCCACAGACCACAATTGGGATTTGGGGCAAATAAACAGATTTGACTATTGAGAGTTACACAACCATAGATGGGGCAAATCCTTCAAGGCTTCAAATCTTTAATCAGGTGTATTACTTCCTATTTTCTAAGTTTTTAACTTTCTTTAAATCTTTAATCCTTCTTTACTTCATTAGTGATTACTGATTAGTGAACCATTCGTAGACAATTCGAATATTTGATTTTACGTAAAAATTATTCGATTCGGTTTTTTCTCAAACCAGCTTTTGTGAAACCGAACAGGCAAACAATTTAGGCGACCGGTTTTTTTACCGGATAAAATCCGGTTCGGAAAAACCGGATTCCCTTATCACCCCTCCAAACCGGTTAAAATTCGATCCGGATTTTGTAAAAACCGGTTTCATTCGTAGATGAAAAACCGAATTGATCTTAAACCAATCCCGATCGGATTAAAATCCGACTTTGTGCACCTCTATGATATATCATATAAGGAGGAGAAAATAAAAGGTGTGTGCATGATTGTGTACATTTTGTTGATGCTATATCTTGTAATGAGGAGAAAAGTAAAAGGTGGTGTGCATGGTTAATTGATTATGTTTTGCTGATGATATAAGATCGTATATTTCCAACAGAATATTGCTATTTTTTGGGCTATTTCAAGAATTGTAATTTTATTTTAGTAATTTTATTCTTTGGAGTTTAGCAGACTTCATTAAGCTTCTATCACTAGTCACCGGCTAAAAAAAGAAAAATATTACTTAGATAAACAATATCCTATATAAATTTGTTAGCTGGCATATTTTAGAGTGTTTATTCTTTGATGTACTTAATAGGTCAACCACATTTTGAAGTGAACTTGTTCATGTTACGTCGGGGGTTGTGTCTTTGGATCAACTGTACGTAGTTTAACCGGTATATATTCTTGATCATTTCTAAAGCATCTAAACTCATGATACTTGAACCCTTGACCACCCTTATAGAAGCAAGTGCTCTACTCGATAGGCTATCATGTGATAGTTTCAAACACACTTTGAAGTGATCAAAAAAATAATTAAGCATTTTAGCCCATTTGCACAGAAAATGCATTTATAGCCACAGGTAGATGCTTATTTCGAACCCAGAACCTATGGTCGTCTTTGTCTATTTGAGGAGAAAGGGTTGATCTATTTGGATCCATATCATAGAGGTAGACATGAGTAATCTTTTTTATTTGAGACGTGATATATCTTTATACTTTTTCCTCCTACCTATCTTTCTACTGACAAGATCAACACAAATGTCAAAATCAATGGAGGAGATTAGGAAACAGAATTAATGGACTCCATATGTCATATTATGGTGAGTAGCAGGATGAAGTAGGAGGATATATCATTTATTTTAATTATAAAAGAATTCTTTTTAAAAGTATTATAAATTATGCAATAATATTTTTCAATTATATCATACAAAAGTATTATAAACTAATTATAGTCTTTTTCAATTATATCTTTTCTTTTTAATTGTAAAAGAATTCTTTTTATAAGTATTATAAACTATTTATGTAAACATTATATCTTGTTATTTTAATCACAACATAGATAAATAGAACGAATTACGACTCATCAAATAATAAAAGTGAACACTGTATATTCATACTTAATCTCTGACATATATCAAAGGTGCAACAGAACTATGTGACATAAGTTGATTAAATGATTCGAAACGTGAACTATACATAGTTTCCATGCAGACATATACAAGCTTCTATGGGCATTCCAATACATTATTATAGGAAGCATTGGGTAATTTCCTATGGTTGTCATTCACATGCGCCAATGTAATGGCTTGGTGGTCTTGAAACTCTTCAAGACCTCTCAAAAGCGGGTAATAGTCATAGATTATTTGCATAAACAGTGAACGATCACACTAAACCTATTGGCAATCAAGTAACCCGTCAAAGGCATATTTATCCGATGCTCCTCTTGTGATTGTGATTCTGACCAACAGATAGCTTATATAGCTCATTGAATCCGTAAATAAAAACATTGCCGTATGTGTAAAACTGTCTGCTTTATTCTTCAAGCAATTGATGTTGAATGTTAAGCCATTGCTCTTCACTATGCCCTAGACAAACATCAACCGCTCGAAACCCACAATTCTCATCGCCCATTACATCTTGTATATATGTGATGTAACAATGAAATACATCTGGAATTCTTTTCATTATGAATGAATTGTGGCTCGGCGGTTCATCATTTAAGTCGAAGGCAGGTTCATTTACTACAACAAATATGTTGATTTTTCACACTTTTTCAATAATATTTTCACATTTTAAAATGTAAAGAAATATAAATAAGTATGAAAAAAATATGGTGTAACAATTTTTTTTAAAGTTCACATGTAAAAATATGATAAATATAGTTAAAGTATCGCATTTATTAATGTGAACAAATAATTAAAGTTTTCACATTTTTAAGTGTGAAAATATTGAAAACATCTTTATGTTATAAAAGTTCATGCTTTTAAGCGTGAATTTTTCTCAATTTATATTAATTACTATTTTTACACATTTAAAGGTGTGAACTTTTAAAATCAATATTATACATTTAAAAGTGTGAGCTCTTTTTGTTTTTACCTACATTTGTTTAAACTATTCTACACACTTTTAAGTGTGCATTTTTTGAAAATTATACACGTTTTTGATAAAGCGTGAGAAAAACCCATATTTGAGTAGTGATTGTTTAAATTGAAAGAAAACTATGTCTTCCAGGTTCGTTATTTAAATCAAAACTAATAAACTCTGATGTGGTTGACCGACTGTATCTACGAGGAGCTTGATTTAGAGGATTGACATGCTCTTTTTGTTGTTTCTTCACACTTGGTCGTCTACAAGTGTTTATTTGAACCACATGTTCTTCGATGATAGTTGTACTCTGATCAAATATATCTTTTAATTTTCTGAAAAATCTTTTTTCCTGACTTTTGACCGGTTGTTAGAGCTTTCTTTAAACTTTTATAATTCATCATCGCAACAAAATATCGGCATCTTCTATAAATATCGTTGGTGAAAGATCAAGCTTCTTCCAAAAGATATCTATTGAATACAATGGTATACTTTTACCTGCATTCAAATAAAAAATAATTAATATTTAAAAAAATAATGTATATGTTGTAGTTGAATATACTAACCTGAACTCGAATACCTTTAAAGCATGCAAGCAAATGATAACCCACAACTGCTACGAAGTTGACAACTTTAAATTTAGAACACTCAACCTTTGAAGTTAGTAGTGACTTCAAATATCTCTTTAACTTTGCATATGCACTCTCAGCTCTATTGGTTGTTTGATTTGTAACAATATTACAAATTTGTTCATACAAAGTTTTGTACGTAGCATCTATTATTAACACGTGTGGAAATGCACTCCAGATCTTCCACGACATTGGATAAAAAAAGATTTTTTAATTCATTAGAATCGCCGGTAGTGAACTCATATACATACCCATTGGTGTGCAAAAGGGACATTAGAACTTGCATTGGAGTTTGACCTGCTTGCACAATCATGCGAAGTTTTGTTGTGCATTGTATATCGTTTTAAGTGTCGACACATTTTTTTTCTTTTTACTCCTGCAATGTTGTAAGAATATCACGTGCCGCTACGTTCTTTCTTGTTAAGTCAGCCACCAAACGATTCTCGTCAACACATAACCATCTTAAAAAGGGATGACCCTCCAAATATTGTGCAAGTAAATGATTATGTTCATCACATATAACTCTAAGCATCCATCGGTCATATTCTTTTAAATACTTCCCTTCTAGTTGAAACTTACGGTTAGTCTTTTTGCTTCCGGATGCTCTGCTTGTGTCTTTAGGCTTATACTCTCCCCCAAGATCATATTTAAGTATGACTTTATACATATGTATAAAGTCCTCACGAGACAAATATTGTGCAAGTAAATGATTATGTTCACATATGTGTCTTTGATTTTCGAGTGACAATGACAAAACCTAAAGATCGTGCTATGTTTTGTGTCCACTCTAACAATTCCTCACGAGACACGAACATTTGAAATTGAATTTTAAGTGTTTTAGTGTGTGTGTGTGCGTGTGTATATATACATATATATATTATCTTTTTTATACACCATAAACTAGTATAACCATATAACCTGATGAGTGGAAATTTTTGCTGATCTAATGAAAATTTGTTCATCTCCGGCAGACATGTCTATATATGAAAACCATAACAAATAAAGAATTAGAATATTATCAAATATAAAAATGACAAGCATATAGAAATAAAAACAATACAAAAATAGAATTTAATATTTAAGCTTTAATATTAAAAATACATATAATTTAACATATTTAAAATATTAATACTAAAAGAATAAAAATTTATTTATTTTTAATAATAAAGGAATTAAGAAGAGTGTTTAATAATATTTATAAAACTTTATAAAATAAATTTTTTATTTAATTGTTAATATTAATAAAAATATAACAATCCATTCATATACTCATCTCTCTCCCATTCCCATTAAATAATCAAGTTCTAACACATTTCCGCATCACCACCCACCGCCACCCTCCTCCGCTGCCACCTTCACCTCTCCTCCGCTGCCACCTTCACCTCTCCTCCATTGCTGTTGTCTACCTCTCCTCTGCCGCCGCCAACAACATGTTTGCCTCTGCTTTCCTCCATGCTGCTCTCCTCCACACTGCTCTCTTCTTGTGCGGCTCTCTGGCGAGTGCTTCTCCTCCTCCACTCCTTTGTCCGATAAGTTTGTAGATCTAAGTGTGTGCATGTGTGTATGTTTTTTTTGCTTTGTGTGGGTCTAGATCTAGGTTTCGTTTTGCGTGGGAGTAGATCTAGAGTTGTGCTTTGTGTGGTAGTAGATCTAGTCTTGTGCTTTGTGTGGGTGTACAACGAACCGGTGCCGGAGATTTGTGGCTAGAGTAATCTTTTTTTATTTTGTGTGGGTGTGCATCGACAGCATGGGCAAAGTTATGGTGTCCGGCCGGAGTCATCTTCAAGATCATTGTAGGTGGCCAGAATTATACAAGATTAAAAAAGAAAAAAAGAAAAACTGTTGTTGTATATGTATGTTAAAAACTTACTTGATAATTGTTGTGTTTAATTATACAATGTTATTTGTTTATAAAGTATATGAATGTTGAAGATGACCGTAAAAAAAGACTTAATTACCAATTTTCAATACATAATTAATGTTGGTTGAAAGTAATCAGTTGTATGTAAAAAAAAACTTAAATTCCAGATTTCAATGATTGACCATTATTTTACTAAAATTTTGGTTTTCAATACAAAGTAATATGTGTAAAATTTAAAATATTTAAAAAAGACTTCACTTTTATTGGGCAGACCGTTTAAATGGACTAATTAAGAAGGATCATACCAATAAATTTATTATTACGGGGTTAACTAGAATAAGGAGAGTCCAAATAGGAGGATCTAAGGAGAAATCATAGAAAAAATTGACAAACACAACAAAGGGCCGAGTAAATCGAACTAATAATTATTATATTATTGCAATGATTGGCTACTTTTTTTTGAATCACAAACACACGGACTCACCTAATTACCTATATGTTCACACCGGAACTTGACCCTCAGCCTCTTAAAAGAAAGAACACCCCTCTTAGAGGGAGGAACACCCGGTGGCATAGTTGGTTAACACGTAGGTCCCATAGCATAATGATTGCCAACTGGTCAATAAAAATTTGAAAAATATTGGAACCAAGAATTGTAATGTATAGTAGTTGCTCCATGCATGTCAGTTATGTAGCAATTTAGAATTTGCTCAATCCCAAACTTGGCTGGGAATGAGACTCAAACTTTTGAGTAGGTAATTCAAGCCTAATTCATTCTTTGAATGATACACATTCAACTTAATTTGGACTAGACCGAAACCATGAGTACATAACAAGATCAGACTAACAGCCAAACTTTTTCTATATCGTGGACCAAAACTGTACACAACTAGTCCTGTTCCGGTTTTAGTTCGATTGGTAGGATTCAACATTGCGGAGACTATATATATAGAAACGATTAAAAAAGAGAGTTTAGAGAGTGATTAGTGAAATATTGCATACGCGTATCTTGAACAACCATGTTTTTCTTTTCTTTTATGATCTCTCTCATTGCACCATAGTCAATAATCGCATACACTGTTTATGAAAAGCATAACATCAGATCGTCTTAACTCTCTAGCAACTAAATTAATTATATTATTGAACATGAAAAGGAATGAAGAATCGAACTCTCCCCTTCCTCTTACTACTGTTCTACATATGATCACCATCAAACTTTCATCCTCCAATTATCAACTATGGAAGAATCGAATGTTACCCCTTCTTGCCTACCAAAAAGCTTACTGGTTACATCGGTGGTTCCCTCTCTTCTCCTTCATCCACCATTGTTACCACCAATGAAACCTCCCCTTATCCCGCCTATACTTCATGGTTTGCTGCAAATCAAAGGGCTCTTATTCTTCTTCAATCATCACTTTCTGAGGAAGCCATGGCTGAAACTCTTGGTCATAATACAAGCCCTTGCTGTCTGGTGTGCTTTAGAGGCAGCTTATAAACCATGATTCGGTCGAGCATATGCATACTCTCCGTGATTCACTAAAGCATCTTCAAAAGGGTTCTTCTATGGTTGCTGAATATAGTCGTAAATTCAAGGTGTGAATCTGAGTAACGGTCTCTATATTTTTAGGCTATTACACTTACTCTATATTTCTAGGAGGGAACCTTGTCTCTTGGAGTGCAAAGAAACAACCCACGGTTTCAAGATCAAGCTGTGAATCAAGTGTCGGGCCTTAGCCAACACCGCTGCAGAAATCGTTTGGATTACACACCGTCGTGTTACATGTTTTACCACCTTCTTGGCCCACTCTTTTATGTGATAATCGAAGTGTATTGTTTCTTAGTCAAAACCCAGTCTCACACAAACGTGCCAAACATATTGACATTGACTATCATTTTGTTCGTGAACTTGTTTTATCCGGAAGACAATATACTAAATTCGGTCCTACCAATCTTTAGTAGCAGACATTTTCACTAAGGGCTTCGTTGATTTTTGTGATAAGTACTTATTGCGGGAAAAACATTTTAAAATAAGTTAGTTTGTTTTTTTATTAGAGTGGTTATAAGCACTTCCATCCACTTATTTGAGAAGCGATTATTTTACCTCTTCCTAGCATCAGACATACCCTAGAGACCCACGTCCACTTAACTCTATCAATAGCAAACCCCATTGACCTTCTCGTCGGATTAACAACTGTTCTTCGAATCGACAATTTTTCTTCATCGGCGAAATCAACAGAATCGGAGATTCATTAGCGAAATTGACCATATCAGGTTTGATGTCATTCATCTTTGGTTACCATCTTGTTATTCTTCATCTTCCATAGTATTTATTTGCCGCTACTTTTGGGCGAAATCAATAGAACTGCATCTATGACTTTGTGTTGGCAATATTGCCCTAGTTGTTGTTGACAAATACTTGTTTATGGTGCTTTGGGGTTAAAAAGATTTGATAATTTTACCATATAACCGTGTTTCATGGAAGTAAGTTTGTAGGCCTAAGGATCAAGGGGGTTTGGGTTTAAAGTCATTAAAATCTTGAAATGAACCTCTAATGGTTAAAAATACGTGGAATATAGTGTTTAATAAGAAGACCATTTAGATAGACTGGTTTAAGGCCTATAGGAAAGATGTGTCTTGGAGATTCCTATTAATGACATGAATACTTACTTGAGTTTGGCAAGAATATATCAAAATACCACCAAAACCAATTCTAGTTCTCTTTCTCTCTCTAGATCAATTTGAGCAGGAGACCAAGAAATGAAGTGGGTAAATATGGTCAAAAAGGTAATTTGTATTTACCAAAAGACCACTTGCTTAATCAAGTTGTACAATAAGCTTAACAATTTATAAGATGCCATACAACTTCACTAACTCAGTTTATACATATCACATATTCACATTTGTACCTCAAGTGTAGAAATCTATATCTATAATATTACTATATAAATCATTTAACATTCACTTTCCTTTTTAATTTTAAAAGTTTTTAAAATTCAATCAATAAAAAATCTTGAAATTTCATTCTATTTAAATTATTTAAATTAATTGCATATACCGATACACTCAATCTTTAACTATTTCACACAAACTTTATATTCATTTAAAATATACCCCCACCCACATTTACACACTCTTTCACACAAACACAATTATTCACCCATATCAACATAATTTCCAAAATCTTATTTACTTCTTTCTCCTTATTTTATAAATATAAATCTTTTTTCTTATTTTAATGCCTTTTAAAATTTATTTTTAAAATTAATAAAATAGTTTATGCAAATAAAAGAAAATTAAAAAAAAATGGACATGTTGCTATTAAAAACTTTTTTGTGACATTGAATCGTGCGAATAACATATCATCACATCCTTGAAAGCGACATGTTGTAAAACAGAAACTATTTACAGTCGCATCATTACGCGGGAACGATAATTCCACACCAAATTCATAAATTCAATTTTCATCAAATAAACATCCTCAAAACCTAATTAATTTAAATCCTCAAAGTTTGTTTGATCATTTTACATTCAATTTGTCACGCTTTATTTTATCATTCTACCCTTTTGGAGTTATTAGAAATCTATCACAGTGGTTTATATTCTAACAATTATCATATCAATTCTTTTGTTACTTATAATTGTTATGTACTTGTACATTTGTTATTTTTGGAAGAGAACGTAAAAAGAAAACGAGACAACGCATCGGTAATGTCCGGACATCAGTTTACTTTGGAATTGCTACAAGGAAATGAAAGATAATGTTTCAAGCCTCTACGTATGTCCCGAGATTCTTTTGTCCAAGACAATATGCTAGTTGAAAACAACAATGTACAAAATCAAGATGATAATGATTATGACCACATGGAAGTACAAAGGATTGTAAATATATAGTTTATTTGCGAGATCAAATTGCGCAATAATTGATGGAATTTTAGTGACTTTTTAATTAAGCAAATTGTGGAACAATTTTTTTTTAATTTTATGTTTTGGATATTGGATATCTATTTTTGAACCTAAACATTTGATTATTTTATTCAAATTGTTGAATTTAGTTTAAATTTGCAAAGTTATAGTAAATAAAACATTTCTTAAAATTTAAAAAACAAATCTTTTCTTCACCGACCTTCGTAGACATAAGAACTTTTAAACCACGTCTTATCATGTAGACATGAAATAAAAAATAAGACATCTTATGTCTTCGAAAACAAACAAAACCTAAGAGTCTTTCTCGGGCTCTCTTTGAGGATTTTCATGGCAAGCTTCTTGTTGGACTCCTCCACTTAGCTTTTGGGGAGGGGGGGGGGGGGGGTGGGGGGTTATAGGCCGGGATTAACACATAGTTGTAGATAGTCTAGGAGTTTGTTTGCCTTATCATTGTACTTGTATTATATAACACGTTTAATACACATCACACAAATTTAAGATGTCTGGAAACTTCAATCGAGAACTGTTTTCTCTTTAAACTTTCCCCTTCAAAGTGTTTTCTCATTAATTCTTAAAATTACCAACACCAACATCACTTACAAGGATGATCCTACTATTTTTGTTTCGGAATTGATTAATCAGTCTAAACACGAATCTTGAGTCTATTGCTCATCTTCTTTTTTTGCAAGGCATTTATTTTCCTAATAAATTTCTTGATTATTATTAATTTTTGATTCTTTTATTCATTTGAAGCGCCTTTTATTCATTAAGTTGGTGCTGCGTAAGGGAATATTTTAGTTTTAAACTTGAGAGTATGTTTATCGTGTGGTTTCTTGTTGATTAGCAATCAATGCTAGGGATGTTAACGGGGTCGTGGGTATCGGAGATCGCCCTCCCCATCCTCATCCCTGTTTCCCACCCGCAGTCCCCATCCCCATCGGGAATTTACTTGCATTCTCATCCCCGTCCCCGTCGGGTATCGGAGATCCACGCGGGGAATCGGAGATTTTCTTCGTCTACAAGATCGAGTTTTCTAAATAGACATACACGAGATTTTTCATACAAATCTAAATTAACCCTTCCAACCAGTTCACAACAAATATAATCAATTAAGTATTTTAATAGTTTCGTAAGATAGATAATATGTTTAATAAAAGACATAATATATTTACTAAATCGTTGTATAATACACATAACGTTATCAATCAATAGATGATTACTCTAACATATATGTCCATGAAAAACTCTTATAATTCTTTCATAGATGATTCTATAAAACTATATTAGTATGAAATGATCATGTTTAAACAAAGAATTAATTGTTTTTTTGGTCCTTAAGGTTTCACAAAGATGCATTTTGGTCCTTTAGTAATCGAAAGTACATAAACCATCCTTTATTTGAGAAATTTAGAGCAATAGTAGTCATTTAGCAAACTTCCGTTACACTTGTTTCTTAACTATCATCATGTGAGGCTCACGTGAGGGTAGTTTAGTCAATTTCACTCACACACCGGAGGGAAAAACAAACATCGGGCACCTAATCTTCTTCATTGCTAGCTTCACTGGGTAGGAAACAAAACCCTAAATGCAACTCATGCCATGATATTATGCAATTGTGGTAAGGTTGTTATTATACGTGTAACACCATAAATTTCAAGCCATTTTTTTTAAAACACGGTGGAAGCATTGCAGTAAATATTATACAACAACACCCACAAATAGAATACACACTGTTACAGAATACACACTATATCGTTTCGTGTTACAAGAGTTTACAAAAGATGGCTCATCGTTTTCAAATTATATGAGAGCGATGGTCAAACTTTCCCCAAACACACGAACTCCCAACTAAACAGCTGTGCTTACCAAAACCTGCAAAAATGGAGTTAAAGGTGGGGAATTAGCACAAAGCTAAGTGAATGAAAGCTAAAATAACAAGCAGTAATTAGCAACAACCACAACGATTACAACAGAACCAAGTAATCACATAAATCCAGAGGACCGGCGGTTCGACGCATAACCTATAACCAATGCGGGCCAAAGCAAAGGTTTACCGATAGCCCTTTGCTACTTGGCACAGTTAGACCCCTTCAGTTGCAATGAATGCATCAGAAGATCTAGAACTGTTTAACCAATAGCAAACGAGCCCAACCCAATTTTACACATAGCTGACATCTATCAAAAACCATGTACACATTATCATACCATGTACACATTATCATACCATGTGCACATATCTTGGACTAAAAAATTAATTAACACATAACCAGCTAATCAATCATCATCAAACTAAACAATTTATAAAGGCATCAATCATAACAATTCCATATAACCATATCAGTTACAACTAATACCACCCTTGAGTTAACGTCCACTCACCTTTGTTCTCAATCATCTAAGTTAGTTATCTAATCTCACTGAGTCTTTGCGTTGCTTGAGAAAGTAAGAATACCAGAATCAGTCTTTGATTCATAAATATATGTACATATATTTATATCACTTATAATAATTAACAACAAGTTAGAACAATATATGAAGAAAACATATAGCATGCAACAATAAAAGCTTCAAAACAGAACCCCCCCCAATGTGACGCGTCGTGTCACGAACAACAAACTCAAAGTCGGATCAATGCATAAAGTCGGACCAATCACCACCCATAAGTCGTACGACTTACTAGTAAGTTGGACAAGGGCTCAAAAGTCGGACCTAAGGGGTTCCTAAGTCGCATGGGGCTTAAAACCAATCGTACATTACAAATCCAACTCGTACGGCAAAGATTTCGAACAAACAAATTCAGATAGGAGCAATAAGTCATACCTACCTTCCCACTCAATGCGTACAACCTATGGGATGTCCCCAAGTCTCACCACCCCTGTCGAGGTCTTCTTCTTCCCGTGTTCTTGCTTCCTTCTAAAACCAAACCAAAACCACAACACTTGAATTTGTAAATCCATAAGAAATACTTCCAAAACACCTTTAATCATTTACAAACATCATATAATATGTCAAGAATCATCAAGAACACATCAAAACCATTTAAACATCAAACATTCAAGGATTCAAGTTTGGTTCAAGAGCTTTCTCTAGGTTCTTCTTCTTCAAGCAAGAATATAAACATACATACACACATACCCATATGAAGAAGACTTCACACTGAAGTAATAACAAGTTTGAGTCGGCTGGGAATTTTAAAACATCTATATACAGCACTGAATACTGCTTTCTAACATATAGTCAATCAATTAGGCAGTCAAACACAATTAATTAACAACTAACAAGGTATTATTCGGGACCATCGTTTTAAAATGAATTTAACGATATCATAAACGCATGCGATATAAAACGTATATTTTATCACTAATAACACACAGTTCGATTATTTATTCTAATAATCATCAATATAAACAAATAAACACATAAACAATTATTAAACACTCACCACTGACACGATTACAACTAGGCCAGAAATGAGGATGTTACAATACGCACTTCATGGACTAACCAACACCCCGGTAGGAGGTTCTTTTCATGCCAAGAATAGGTACGTGTCTTCAATTTTAGTTATAGGTTTTGCTTTTTTGTTTTAAAATTGATATCCCTAGCTTTTACAGGATAAGGTTGTCGTTTTTTTATTCGTATGATCCGGTTATGTGTGATCGTGCAAAGGATGTAATCCCTAGACTATTGAGGGCAAAAATTTCACTAAAAGTCAGACTTGAAGCTAGTCAACAAAAAGCTTGGATATTGAAGATGATGTTGATAGCTAGTTGGGTAAGGTTTGTTGCTTTTTTAATGTATCTATGAAGCCATATGTATTAGGCCTGTCTTATTTTGGGGAAATGGAATTTGATACGGAATAGTGATGTGTGTTTTTGTTGTTTTCTAATGCAAAGGGAATATGATTACTTATCTCATTTGATTACATAAGCTTTTTGCAGCAATGAATGATGTATCAATATTTGGTGGATGTAATGTGCAAATGTATTGGTATAAATACCCCTTAAAGGTTTATAGTCTTCCCATATAAGTTTGTTGGCAGGTACCCCAAGTCTTTATTTTTTGCAATTTGAAAAACATATCATGTAGAATGGCCGAATGGTATTGCATATAAACACTTTCTATTACTATTGTCTTTGGTTATGTTATGTATTTGTAATTTTGATGTGTATATGTTGCAGACAATATATTGTGACACCCGAGACTTTATTGAAATAACTCATTGATTTTATTTGTATACATCAGAGTTTTCGGTTATAGCGGAAGCTAAGATAAAATAAAAGACAAGAGTTCAAACTAGAACTTTATTAATAACTAAAAACAACATCTCCACGCGTCATCCGGTTCCATTATTTTAATGTCCGAAATCCATGTTTTTCTCTAATGGTTATATCCTGAGATATATATGTAAATGCACAAGCCTAATGGCTTAGTGATCTCGTGTTTTGTGTACAAAAATATCACATGCATTCATGATAAACATGAAATATAAAATATAGAAAATACGTTGAGATCTCGGAGTTTTGGGTAAATTTATTATCTCATTTCCAAACCATTTTCCGACATCGCAAGCATGCATGCTATGCGTGCCATGACTTCTATACAATGTACTAGAGGAGCTAAACATGTCTCTGCCGGTAGCGACTTAGTAATAACGAGATGCCTCCCGCGCACTAATCATAACAAAATATATTTATTAGCGAGCAACCATTACGTTCCTACTTTCAATTATACATCTGCGAACAACCATTATGTTTTTGCTCTTTTTATTATTTACCCAACAACACATGTAACATCCCGTATCTGGGCCTAGTAATTACCTAGGCTTTGGTAAGTTAATATGTGATTACTATTTGTTTAATGGTTATTTAATTATTAGTAAATATACTTTTAATTAAGTATTATATATATATATATGTTGGTTTATATATATATGTGTGTGTACGGGTGTGTGTGTGCATGTAATTGAAAATTAGGAGATGACACCTCCTGCTTTATTTCGATCAATTATGCATATGTGGGTTTAAGTGATTAAACATTGAAACCTTGTAAGAACCTCCTCACTTAAAATCTATTGTGTGTGTACTGTGTGTGCCGAGAGAAAAAGAAGAACAAGAATCGGATTTAGGTTATTGAAATTATTGGATTCAAGTTTAGCTTGGTAAACTTCTTTTATATGTTTATGATTAATTCATGAATCATGTTTCATACTATAGTTTTGATTAATAACATGCTAGGTTTTGTATATAATCACCATGGATGAACATGATGCAAACTTGTTAAATGGGTTTGATTGGTTGGGTTATATTCTTGGGTTTTTATGGTGTTCTTATTGATGATGAACATGTTTTATATCGTTTAAACATGTTTAGGTATGATTTCTGGTAAGTTTATGTTACTGGATACTTGGTTCATATTATGATTGAAGTTGGCGGATTGTTCAAATATAGAAGATGATGAATCCGATACTTATGAATCCGATAAGATGAATCCGGTAGAATGAAATCCGGTTATCATTGAATCCGATGGTTGAATTCTGATGGATGGATTCCGATGGTTGAAATCCGATGGGGGATGGAATCCGACATTTGCATCGTATTTTCTTAAATCCGACAAGGGTAGCGGTTTTTCGCTCAAATCCAATGGTTGTATCGGATTTCCCTTGAAATCCGATGGTTTTGGCTGTTTGTTGATTATTTGATGCTATATGCTAAGTGTTCATGCATATGTGACTTTAGTTTGATGTTTATAACTAAAGATGATATATGTTTGATATATATTTATGAATCAGATACTGATTTTGATTTATTGTGTTCTCAGGAACAGACAAGGCTCAGTAAAATTAGATCACTGAGTGGAAAAGATGAGAACTCGAGGTGAGTGGATGTTTACTCACATATGATGTTAGTTGTAACTGGTTTGGTTGCAACTGTTTATGGTTTGACGCATGGATAGATGTTATATCTGATAATTGATTAACTGGTTGATTGTTAATTAATTGTTGCGTCAGTGATATGTATACATGATATTGGGAAGTCAGTTACGGCTTGGCATATGGGCTAGGTTTGTTTGCTATCGGCTAATCAGTATTGGGATCTTCTGATGCATTCGTTGCAACTTAAGGATAATATTGTGTGAGAATAGCAAATGAACTATCGGTAAACCTTTGCTTTGGCCGGCATTGGTTGTAGGTTCATACAGAACCGCCGGTCTTCCCAGGACACGATTGTTTGTTGTTTGTTGTTGATATCATGCGGTTCTGGCTTATGTATTTGTTGTGGTTTAACACCATTCACTTAGCTTTGTGCTAATCCCCCACCTCTCACTCTTTTTACAGTTTTTGGTAAGTCAGCGGCTCGGCTGAGAGTAATTAGCTTGGGGAGTAAGTGTCTAGGCCTCTGATGTGTTTATTTGTGACGAGCCGTAATTTTGTAATACTGATATTTGAACTATGGTTGGTTGTAGAAACTGTTGTATGTTTTCAGTTGTAAATGTTGTTAGTATTTTAAATCGCTTCCGCAGAGTTGTATTTTAAAATGAAAATTTTTGGGTTGAAAATACGGTGTTACAACTCGAATATATATATATATATATTATATATATACGCATAAAAACAATATGCATGATATAAGGCATGAAAACGTTAAATATGATAAACATGATGCATGAGGCAATTAGACATATAAGCACAATATATATCACATATATCTTAGTTTTGTAAAGGCGTCACGAAACTCACCTTACCTTGCTAGTATCACTTCAAACTTTTTCACCCTCTTTATTGGTTCTGAGTGCTCCTTTTATAGTGTCTTTTATAACTAATTATTCATTACTTTAGTATTATAGTAGTATTGACAAATATTCTATGTTAGAAACGTGGGTTCTTCAAATTGAAACAAGTAGTATAGATACATTTAGTCTAGGTACACATATATATAGGCATAGGCAAAAGTTCAAACGAGAACTGTTTTTCGTACGAGAACCGCGAGAACTAATCTTAGCCGTCCAATTCCCCCTTCTTCAATTGGATTGCCCATCCATGAATTCCTTACATGCACCCTGCCACACTCAATCCCCCCACGCTCTTCATCCATGAACTCAATTATCCAAAATGAACTGCCAAGACTGTTTCTCGCAGTACTCGTACGAAAAACCGTTCTCGTTTGAACCCTCCCCTATAGGCATATATCTATTGCTATAAATCCTTTATGTTCAACTTTCATTTGTACTATATTATATGAATTTTTAATCAAATAGTACTACAGGAGTACATGTTATGCTACTTTGAAATTTTTTAGATTTATAAAAATTTATTACTAGTATTATATTTTATTATGTTAAATTTACTATATTGTAATTAAATTTTACAAAAGTATAGTATGCATGTTGTAAATTTTTAATGTTTTATACTCAAAAGACCTTGTTGTATATCATTAATAATTAGTTATAGTTATCGGAATATATATTAGAAATACGGGTGTTACATATATGTTTCCTTTGTAAGAATGTATGAGCTTCAAAATCACACTTGTTGCATCCTTGAGATGAATGGGTGGAATTACCCAATGGAAATATGTGTTGTTGTTGAACCTATAATCCCTAATCAAGTGAGTGATAATGTGGTTATCAAAGGGGAGTTTGAGTGGTTCAAGCACCATAACAATTTGCCAAATAGTTGCTGGTTGAAATTTGAAATTGACAAAGATGCTTTAAGGGATTATAATCATGTAGTGCTTGAAGCCACTTTGGTTTCATGAAATGGATGTGAGTGATCTTAGATATGTATGAATTCAGTTAGGATGAGAGTGGTCATGTAGTGTTTGAAATAATGGTTGTAAGGAAGGAACTTTATGTATGGTTTATGTTTCAATCTTTAATGTAATGTTTAATGTAATGTGAATGCTTTGTACTAATCAATTTCTATTTTGTATGAATAACTCCATAACCAAACATAGATTCATTAACCACACAGATTCGTTACATATAACAAACTAAACACATAATTAGTCCTAACAAAAACAGTCAAAACAGGAAACAACATTGTTCATAACAAAATAAACACAATACATAAACCAACATTGTTAATAAGATACAAAACAACAAAGTCAAAGTTTTGTTGTTGACTCTTTTCCCTTGCATGTCCTCTGGTTATGCCCTTTGCCACCACACAAGCCACAAGCAACTGACTTCAATTTCTTTTTAAGTCTTCCTCCTGAAACAAGATCTCCATTAGCTCTCCTTCTCCTCTTTGTCTTTGGCCTACCAATCTAAGTGTGATGCTTTGGTGGCAACAACTGTGTTGAAACAAATGAATTTTTCCACATTGACACCCCAGTAATTAGATTAACTTTGAAGGTGTACACATGTTTCCATCTCTCCATGTTGTAAACAAGGCTTACCCAGTGTTCGGATTGTCCAACTTCTTGACCATTCAAGGCCATATACCAAATTGTTGCTACCAAATACTTTCATGAGATACCTGTGAATTCCCATTTCCTACAAACACACACCTTCTGTTTCACATCCATTACACACTGCTTGTAACTTGATATTTATCCCACCATTCTATAGTGCTTTGTACTTTGTAGCTTCTTTCTTAACACCTTCTAAAATCTTTGTAGCAATTGGTATAAGAGGACCTCCATGCTCGTCTATTGAGTGTAACACATTCACTATCCTTTTGATTAGATATTCCCTAATGAATTCTAAGGCCATGACAATTGGTTTGTCTCTCCCATCTACAAGCCGTCTATTAAAACCTCACACATATTATTCAACAGGACATCACATTGTACTCTTCATGCATAATGAAAGCAAATTAAACAGATTCCCAATACTAGAAATCACAAATTAAACAGAGACTAAACCAATAAACTGATACTAAACTGATAAACAAATTAAAAACCACAAATTAATAATAATTAAAAATAGATTCGGAGCTAATGCTTAAACCAATCTAGCCTAATGCTTAAACAGATTCATGGCCTAATGCTTAAAAATGCATAAACCACAAATTAAAAATAAATTTGTACCCGATGAAGAACCACAAATTAAAAATAAATTTGTACCTATGAAGTGTGATCTGGCTCAATGCTTAGCAAGGATATTGGACAACAGATAAATGCTCCTTGATTCAGGGCCTTTAATTCTTCCATTGCATTCTGCCATTGTTGCATAAAAAGGGCACCTGCACATTTCAAGAGTAGGTTCTTGAATGCTACTCCCTTCCATTCTTTTTTCATATTCTCATGAATATGTCTTAAACATAATCCATGTTCAGCACTTGGGAAAACAGTTTCTATAGATTGTAGTATGCCCTAACACAAACAAATTAGAATATAATGATATAAATCAATAAGAATGTTATATGGCAATATAATATTATAAATCAATAATAGAGAATGTACACGTAACCTCTACCTTTTGTCTATCACTGATAAATGTAAAGTTTGAATTAGTTTCAAGATCCAGGTCCTCTCTAAGGTTTTTTAGGAACTAAGTCTATGAGTTCTTACATTCAGCTTCAACAATTGCATAACATACTGTGTATATACTATTGTTGGGGTCAACACCTACGGCTGAAAGAACTTGACCTGGGTATGGTCCCTTCATGAAACAACCATCTAATCCCAATAAATCTCTGCCAATAGCTTAAAAACCCTCCTTCATAGCACCCAAGCATACATACACTCTTTTAAATACTCTAGTTTGGACATCAGGGTTGTTTTCTTCTCCGACTTCAATCTTCTGTTTTATTTATTTTATATCACTACATATATTTATTTAACTTTTTTAATATGGTGCGCTTCAGCTTCATGAAGCCCGCACTTTAAGCCCATAAACCCTTAGCAATTTTCGCTTTTGACAAGTGTGATGTTGATAAGATTATAAATTTAAAGGCAGAAACAAACAAGCATACCTAGAAAGAATCAATACTTCCACCAATATCTTTTATACGTCAATTGACGCAATAGTATTCTTTTCGGATCTAAAGCTTAGAAGCACGTCATAAATGCAACCACGACCTCCTGAGATGTGGAAAAGCCGGAAGAGAATCAGTATCACAGAAATCTGATCTTACCGACATGTATTGAATCCTGATTTCACTAACCTCATTAGACTTAATTATAAATAGACAAATGTATACAGGAGCATGATGATATCAACAGCAAGATTAAACAGAAAATGAATTGAAATACAACTTAAGTAAAGAAACGGCCAAATTCTTTTAAACACAAAAGTAGTGAATATTTAACTAGGGCTGATTTATACCTTCCCCTTACTAAGGGAGATTAATTACTAGGGTTGATTCGTCACATGGTGAAGATAATATAACTACAGCTGCTAATCGGGTCTGAGAAATTTGATAAGGATTTGAAATTGATAATTTCATTCATACCTCTCGTGAACGATTACAATCAAATAAATAGAAGAAAAGGAGAAAAACTAGGAAACAAGATAACTCCTAATAATAGATAAAGACTAACAAGGAAAAGAGATAATATCAATATCTCAACACTCCCTCTCAAGTTGGAGTGTGTAACTCACGAACACCCAACTTGCTGCCAAGACTCTGAAATCGATCTGCTCCAAGTGCCTTTGTAAAAATATCTGCCGGTTGGTGCTCAGAACGTATGGCATGCGTCTTTATCTCTCCATTATTGACTCGTTCACGAACAAAATAACAGTCCATCTCGACATGCTTTGTTCTTTCATGATAAACGGGATTTGCAGCAATATGTCGAGCTGCATCATTGTCACACATCAAGGACGTTGCTCCAACTTGTGAAGCATCTAAGTCATCAAGAAGCCAACGTAGCCACAAAACTTCACAAATAGTACTAGCCATAGCACGATATTCTGCTTCTACTGAGGAACGAGATACTACACTTTGTTTCTTCGTTCTCCACAATACTGGTGCACCACCAAGGCTAATGTAATAGCCTGTACAAGATCTTCTAGTAGAGGGACAGCTTAACCAGCTAGCATCACAAAAAGCCAGAAGCTCCAAATTTCTAGATGAAGGCAAAAACAGCCCTTGACCTGGAGTAGTCTTTAAATATCGGAGGACTCTAAAAGCGGCATTCATATGAGTATCACGTGGGTTGCTTAAGAATTGACTCAACTGGTTGACGCTGAAGGTGATGTCCGGTCGAGTAACAGTGAGGTATAGAAGTCTACCCACTAAACGTCTATATTGAGAGGCATCTACCTCCGGGCTTTTGTCATCTTTTGTCAATTTGAGATTTTGTTCCATCGAAAAGGCACTTGGTTTGCAATTTTTGACCCCACAATCTTCAAGAATATCAAGAGTGTATTTTCTTTGGCTAATGACAAAACCTTCAGGAGATCGAGCCACTTCAATGCCTAAGAAGTATTTGAGAGGTCCAAGGTTCTTGATGCTAAATTCATCATGTAAGTAATTCTTTACGCCTTCAATTTTCCCAATGTCATTCCCCATTAGAAGGACATCATCCACATAAATTAAAGCCATAACATGAACCGATCCTTCTTTGAAGACAAACATAGAATTGTCAGCCTTGGATTGGCGAAAACCGTTGCGAGTGAGCGATTTCGTAAATTTTTGGTACGAATTTCTGGATGCCTGCTTTAGACCATAAATTGATTTTTGTAGCTTGCAGACTCGATTTTCCTCATTCTTCTTGAAGCCTTGTGGTATCTTCATATACACTTCCTCATCAAGGTCTCCATGCAAAAATGCATTATTCACATCCAATTGATGAACTTCCCATTGTTTCTTTGCGGCAACCGCCAAGGCACATCTTACCGTGACTAGTTTCGCCACCGGGGCAAACGTCTCATGGAAGTCTATGCCTTCAATCTGAGTATAACCTTTCGTCACGAGTCTCGCCTTATAACGTTCTATCTCGCCATTCGGTTTATACTTTATTTTGTAAACCCACTTTGACTCAATGGCTCTTTTCCCCGGAGGAAGTTCGGTGATCACCCAAGTGCCGTTGTTTTCGAGAGCTTGCATTTCTTTCATCATAGCTTCGCGCCATTTTGGATGCTTAGCTGCTTCTGCAAAGTTCTTTGGTTCCTCGTGAGAGGAAATAGAAGCTAGAAAAGTTTTATGAGATTTTGAGAACTTATCATATGAAACATACTGAGAGATAGGATAAACGATACCGTCATCCCTCATGGCAGCTGTAGATGAACCTGAAGCAAGAGCGGGTATAGAGCTGTCGATGGAAGGCGGTAAGTCGGTGACAAATTCATCAAGATGCCTAGGTCGAGACCTTATGCGAGAGCTTTGTCTGACAGGTTCAGTTTGCTGATGAATACTTGTGTTCTCTTCTGAATGAGAAGCTGATTCTGTGGTATCTGTTTCGTGGCTGGTGGTTTCAGGTGGGCTGGACTGGAAAAATTCACCATTTTCGCCCATTTGTTCTTCAAGAATTAATTCCTCCAAAGTATCAGATAGATGTTCTCTTTCCGTAACTCGGCGTCCTTTATAGTTTTCTTCAAACGGGAACTTGTCTTCTACAAAAGTGACATCTCTAGAAACATAGGTTCTTTGATTCTTTAAATCATATAACCGATAACCCTTTTGACCCATTGGATATCCAATGAACACACATGGCCTCCCTCTTTCTTCGAATTTGTCATGTTTGCCCGTGTTATTATGACTGTAAGCTAGGCAGCCAAAAACCCGTAAATGACCATAAGAAGGAGCTTTTGCAAGGAGTATTTCATGCGGTGTTTTATTCTCAAGTACTGGTGTTGGAAGTTTGTTGCTGATATAAGCGGCAGCTAGAACACAATCTCCCCAAAACTCAATGGGCAAGGAAGCTTGGAACCGTAAAGCTCTAGCAACTTCTAGAAGATGCCTGTGTTTCCGTTCAACCACCCCATTTTGCTGTGGTGTGTACGGACACGAAGTTTCAAGCAAAATTCCATTTTCTTTATAGAATTCCATCATATACCTTGATCTGAATTCAGATCCATTATCGGTTCTTATTCGTTTAATTTTCTTTTCAAATTGGGTCTCAATCATCTTGTGAAACATAGTGAGAAAAGAAGAGGCCTCAGATTTTGTTTTCATAAGATACACCCAAACACCACGACTATAATCATCAACAATAGAGAGAAAATAATATGGATAATCATTAAGTGAGGCATGTTGATAACGTCCCCAAATGTCAACATGAATTAATTCAAAACATCTAGTTGTCTTTGCAAAACTGATTGGAAAAGGTAATCTACTTTGCTTAGCACGAATACATGAATCACAAAAACGATCACAAGTACCTAATTCTCCTATGTGGTGAATCTTCTTAAGAACTCCCTCTGAGGCATGACCCATTCTCTTGTGCCACATTTCATGTTTGGTCCATACCATCATCGCCACTCCTTTCTTCTTGAATGGTTGAAGGTAGTATAGACCATCTTGCTCCTTACCCGTCCCAATCAGGTTCATCGTGTGTAAGTCCTGTATATAACATGTTTTTGGAAGAAAAGTTAATGCACATTGTAAATCCTTTGTTAGCTTGTTGACAGATAGTAAATTGCACTTAAATTCGGGAACGTTTAACACATTTTTCAAGTCGAAACCATCCTGTAGACGTATGTTACCAACAGTTTTAACATTGACATTTTCACCATTTGCTACCGTCACGGTGCTACTGGTGGTTTCTTTCATAGACTTTAGCAAGTTTCCATTGTGAGTAATGTGTTCGCTTGCTCCTGAGTCAATGACCCATGGATCATGCGTTTCAAATTTACCTGCCATGTTTGCAACAAAGGTACTGGGTTTTTTTTCACGTGTGTTTGTTCCACGTAACATGTGCATTAATCTATCATAATCTTCCTTCGTAAGATTCGTCATCTGATGATCATCGACTTTTGCGGTGGCAGCACGTGGTTGTGCTTTAGGTTTTGGTGCGTTCTTTGTGTTGCTGTTCTTGGGATTCCACCACTCCGGATAGCCAATTAATTCGAAACAGCCATCAACCGTATGTCCGGTCTTTTGGCAGTGAGTGCAGGTACGATCTTCGTTTCTTTTCTTTGTGGAACTTTGGTTGTTTCCAAAGTTCTTGTTGTTTCCTCTGCCAACGGCTTGGAAGGCGGCAGTTTCATTCGATGATGTGCGAGCAATCCCTATTTGCCTTTGTTGTTCATCCTGGCTGACAAGGTGATATGCTGACCCTAAGGTAGGAAGTGGATCAGTGCTTAATATTTGTGTTTTCACAGCCCCATATTCTTCATTAAGTCCCATCAAGAAATCATACAAACGTTCTTTATCACGCATCTTGACAATCTCTTTTGCTATTCCACACTTGCAGCCTTTGCATGAACACGTTGGTGTGAGACTTATCGACTGATTTCATCCCAAACACCTCTGAGTTTCGTGTAATATGCCGAAATCGTCATGTCATTCTGACGGATTGTAGTGATCATCCTTCTCAGCTCGTATGCACGTGGCGCGTTTTCTTTTCCAAATCTTTCTTCCAAATCGACCCATATGTCACGAGCCGTGTTAGCATATTTAACACTGCTTTTAATCTCTTTCTCCATCGCACTAACCAGCCATCCTCTCACCATCGCATTACATCTCTTCCAATTCATCAGATCTGGCGAATCTTCACTTGGCATAGGTGTTGTCCCATCGACAAAACCGATTTTATTCTTGGCGAACAGTGCATTCGTCATCTCATTCTGCCAATCGTTGTAATTCCCATCTCGAAGAAGATTATCTCCAACGAAATTCTGTCCAGGATGATCTGAGGCGCTGAGGAAGTATGGTGATGATATGTCAAGACTAGATGGGCGGTTGGGTTGCGAGGCATCTCCGGTTTCCACCATCTTTGATGATTAGGGTTTAGCTTTTGATTCCCAGGGCTGCTCTGATACCATGAGAATTTTGATAAGGATTTGAAATTGATAATTTCATTCATACCTCTCGTGAACGATTACAATCAAATAAATAGAAGAAAAGGAGAAAAACTAGGAAACAAGATAACTCCTAATAATAGATAAAGACTAACAAGGAAAAGAGATAATATCAATATCTCAACAGGGTCAATCCGACCCGATTTCGGGTTAAACGGGGTTCTTTTGAAAAAGAAAGGAAACCCGACCCTAATAAGCCTTCGGTTTGTCAGGTTCGGGTCAAACGGGTGCTGTTAAACGGGTCGGGTGGATCCGGGTCTCGGGTTGGGGTGCGTGTTTTGAAATCAATTGTTTTCACAACCATAAGAAATATATTTTAGAAATCCATTTAAGTTTTATTACCAGAAAACTATAATGTTTCAAAAGTAAATTAATTGTATCCAAATTATATTTCTACAAAATTAATATGTTTCATTTCGTTCAAAATATGCAACCAAACATTGACCTCGTATTCATATGTCTTACCATCAAGAATACCATGAATAAAGGATAATCATTTACGTATTGTTTCGTCTTTTAAGTTTGCCAATTCATTTTCTAGACCCTAATAAGCTTATTCGGGGTCGGGTCGGGTTAGCCGGGTTCAAGTCGTCTTCCTTTTTTTCTAGTATTTCCTTAACCTTTTTCATACACACGTATTTGTTTGAGATAGAACGGGTGACGATATCAGGAGAAGGCTTGTGACTTTTCATTTTGGTCAAATCCCCTTCGCCTATTTTCAGAATATGATCAAAAGCTTTTAAAATAAGTTTCTGATTTTTATCACCCACCATCAGTGGCTTCTCATTTCCATCAAATTCAGATACTAGTTTACTTATCAGATCAGTATCTAGCTCATATCCTTTTAACTTTAAAAGGAATTTAAATGGGCTATCCTCTAATTCTAAATATGAAACCAGCTTGAAGTTTTTCACTATTGCAGTGAATTTTGAAAGGGGTCACTTCATGTTAAGTTTCTTCCCTTTTTCTTTTGGTCCTACATATTCTTTTTTCTCGGCGTCTCCCATATTTTTCCACATCTCTAGCGGTTGCTCGAATGTGAGTACCTCTTGACTTTTTACCTTCCTGAAATTTCTTCACAAACAACAGATCAACTTAAAAGTTCATGTTCAAACTAACAAAATCACATAAATTTCCCGTGTTGTGTGATACAACTTATAAGCTTAACCCAAACTTACGTGAAATTGTTCCCGGCATTAGCAGTTCTCTTCTCCATTTCTAATTCTGCAAAACAAATGAGTTAGGTATACTGCTTGGGCTTTGTTTAGTCTCATAGGTATTTGTCTTATGTTGCACTAACAACACTAAAATGCATTACTGGTAACTTATTTGAGCTTCAGAATTACTTCTTTTATTTGTATGAATGATGTGGTGGTTTATTTTTGTTTTTTCGGGTGGAAAATTAGATGGAGGTTTAAGTGTGGTCCTAAAATTCTGAACTCTTTTAAAAAGATCGATGCTCTTATCCCAATGCTCTGTCTTTACAGGCATAAAGAGTGTAGCAACATTAATTTGGAATTTTGTGCAAGATGTTGATGAATGTTTTGGGCAAGACTGTTAGGGCTAATTTTCGGTTTATGGTGTTGTATTGGTCCATGATGGATAAGCTGCTGATTTTGATTTGGTTGTATTATCACTACTCGAAAAGAGGGCATTACCGGCGACGGGCGTCACTGCTAAAGACTCCATATGCCGCCGCTATTGCCTCGCCGCAGTTGTCTAACTGTCGCCACTATTGACGTCACCGCTATTACTTCATGTCGCCGCTAAATGCGTTGTCACTATTGCTTTTTTATTATTTTTTATTTATTGATTTTCCTTCTTTAGTGTCGCCACCAAAGTCCCAGGTCGCCGCCATTACTTTTTACTTTTTACTTTTTAATTCTTTATGTATTTAACGTGTGTATTTTATATTGCAACCAAAAAATATAAAATTCGCAGTTTTTATAAAACTGGAAGCTATTACGTACTAACTAATTAGTTGTCCATGCATACACACGCCTACGTACATACTTAATCGAAGTATGTAAAACATTTACAATACGTTGTTTGTTAAGACGTACAAACACGCCTACCGATTAACTAATAAACACACAAACTATTATCATCATCATTATTATTCTCGTTCTCGTCGTTTTCTTCGGTATCATTTTGGGTTGTAGCTGATCGAACCATCGCCATCGGTTGTACTCTGAACTCCGGATTATTAAAAATTGCTTGAATAGCATCCGGCTACAAAATAAAAGTAAAAAATGATTAATTCAAGTGAATATAACTCATTCATACCAACTATGACGCATTAGAAGTGAATATAACCCATAAATAGCAATTATGACCTCTTAGAAGTGAATATGACCCATTTAGAGCAATTATGACCCGTTAGTAGTAAATATAACTCATTCATACAAATTATGACTCGTTAGAAATGAATATAACTCATTCATACCAATTATGACCCGTTAAAGTTAATATAACCCATCTATAGTAATTATGACCCATTAGAAGTGAATATAATCCATAAATAGCCATTATAACCCATTAGAAGTGAATATAACTCATTCATACCAATTATGACCCGTTAAAAGTGAATATAATCCATAAATAGCAATTATAACCCGTTAGAAGTGAATATGACCTATTCATACCAATTACGACATGTTAGAAGTGAATATAACCCATTTATAGCAATTATGACCCGTGATATGACCCATTCATATCAATTATGACCCTTTAGAAGTGAATATAACTCATAAATAGCAATTATGACCTGTTAGAAGTTAATATGATCTTTATGACCCGTTAGAAGTGAATATGATCTATTCATACCAATTATGACCCGTTAGAAGTTGATATAACCCATTTATAGCAATTATGACCCGTTAGAAGTGAATATGAACCATTTATAGCAATTATGACCCGTTAAAAGTGAATATGAACCATCCATACCAATTATAACCCGTTAGAAGTGAATATAACCCATAAGTAGCAGATGTTGTCCTAGAAGGAGGTTTATACCCGAACCCTTTAATGTGTCCCCTTCGAGGTCCCGAGACTTTTTCAAAAACACTAATCTTGTCTACAGGTGTTGGCTTCCTCGAGGAGGCTGCGAGTTGAGTTTGCTCAGTAAGCTCACGCACCATAGCATTCTACATTTTATAAAGATGATTAAATAGATTAATATAATTATAATAGCAAAAAACAAATATATACTTCAATTTTAAGCAATAACACTTACATACTGTTCCTCAGTAAGTTATCGAATTCCCCACTTTTTTTAGAATGACCACTACGAAAACCTTGTAATATATCCCAATTCTGTTTAATATCAAAAATAAAATTATACTTTAAATAACACTTATTGATAATGATAATGATAATGATGATAATAATAATAATAATAATAATAATAATAGTAATAATAATAATAATAATAATAATAATAATAATAATAATAATAATAATAATATAATAGTAATAATAATAATATAATAGTAATAATAATAATTTACATGTTTGTAGCAAGCACTACTGTACGAGCTCATCCTTCCGTAATTTTTGACAACTTGTTTCTCACGAACGGCGGTGCTTGTGGCAGAACGTTTGAGATGTTTCTCTGTAGTGAAAAAGTCAATCGCTTTATTCCAATTTTCTTCGGACATTCCACCTGGGATTGCAGCCCTTGCATTGTCAAGCTCGTTATACCCTCCCGCTTCATTAAAAAGCTTTTTCGCATAAGCTTTGCGGCCTCTGTAACTTTTATTGAACATAAAATCAACCCCCTTCTTAAATTCTACCATCTCGGGATCATGCATAAGTCCATCAAGATCAAAATAAACCTACAAATAAAAAAAGTTAGACAAGTAAAAAGCAATATATAATAAACATAATAAATACACTTATATAACTAATTTACTCGTAGATGCTCCATCATGGCATTCTTCTCGGAGGGTGTAACTGTCCCATGACTCTTTATCAAACGGCATGTCACGCCACATATATTGAGTAGCCTCGCGAATAAACAAGTCATGCACATCTCCAACTAAGGTGGTTGTAGCGTGGTCAAACTCCAACTTCAGAGGCCTCTTTTCATTTTTCTCCAATCGATGTATTAGATTTAGATTTTTACCCTTACCCCTTCTGCGGGGTAGTATAGCTGCAACTACAATTAGAAACTATTAGTCTAAATATATTATAATAAATGGATAAATATAGTAAATAAATGAATCATAATAAGACTTATTTACCATCGGCTCGTGACCCATTAGAAGTAAATATAACCCATAAATAGCAATCATGACCCGTTAGAAGTGAATATGACTCATTCATACCAATTATGACCCATTAAAAGTGAATATTAACTGGGGAAGGCCTTGACATGTGTGATTGCGCTTCAAAGCAAGAAGCAGATATCCTTGAAGGGGGTTTATGCCCTATCCCTTTAATGTGTCCCCTTCGAGGTCCCAAGACTTTTTCAAAAACACTGATCAGGTGTTGGATTCCCCGAGGAGGCTGCGAGTTGAGTTTGCTCGGCAAGCTCACGCACCATAACATTCTACATTTTAAAAAGATGATTAATTAGATTAATATCATTCTAATAGCAAAAACAGATATATACTTCAATTTTAAGCAATAAACACTTACATATTGTTCCTCAGTAATTGGGTGATCAAATTCCCCACTTTTTTTGGAATGGCCGCTACACAAACCTTGTAATCTATCCCAATTCTGTTTAACATTAAAAATAAAATTATACTTTTAAAATAAAATTATACTTTAAATAATACTTATCAATAATACAAGTTTTCTAATACAATAGAAAACTTATTGTATTATGATTACATAATACAAGTTTTCTAATACAATAAGTTTTATATTACAACTCGCATAAACTTTGGTGTCACATCAGACATTTCAGATTCATAATCACCGTCGCTTCCTTCATAATCAGTCTCGCCCTCTGACATTACATTGACAGTAAAAGTGCACAAGGCAAGCAACGAGGCGCAAAAAAGCGCACCTTACTAACGGTTAGGGTTTTGACTTTTTAAAAAAAACTTTGACCATTTATCTTTTGTTTTTCTTTTGATAATAGTTGATCACTTAATCCTTATTCCTACTTCTATTTCTTCGGTTATTCGTGAATTAATCTTTATTCCCACTTCTATTTCTTCATTACTCAATTCCCACTACTATTTTTACTAATTCTGTAATTTTCATCTACTTTATCAAAGACGCTGAACTTCTTCTTGAGCTCACTGTTAAAACAGAGTAATGTTGTTAATCTGTCATATATTGTTTTCTTCCTCCTTTTTATTAAACTTTGTTGCTGCCTTGTTAAAACTATGTTTGAACTTTTATGATGCCTTTGTTAAATTGTTTGATGTTTGAACTTTGAAGTTTAGAATTATGTTTGATTTTTTATCATAACATTTTGAGATTTAAAACTATGTTTGATGATTAACTATGAAGTTTAGAATTATGTTTTATGTTTGAGCTATAACCATGTGTGATGTTTAACATGAAGTTTAACTTCATTTATTGAGATTCTATTTTATTTATTTTATATCACTACATATATTTATTTAACTTTTTTAATATTGTTCGCTTCAGCTTCATGAAGCCCGCACTTCAAGCCCATAAACCCTTTGCAATTTTCGCTTTTGACAAGTGTGATGTTGATAAAATTATATAATTAAAAGCAGAAACAAAGAAGTATACCTAGAAAGAATCAATACTTCCACCAATATCCCTTATACGTCAATTGACGCAAGAGTATTCTTTTCGGATCTAAAGCTTAGAAACACGTCATAAATGCAACCACGACCTCCCGGGGAAGCCGGTAGAGGAAGAAATGGAAGCAAACGAAGGGAATTAACAATGTAGAAATCAAACGACATCTTATGTTGCCATCAACCAAACATGTCTTCTACATCATTTCGTTCAACACCATCGATTAGTTCAGTGAGATCTACACATCAAGAAGAAAAGCAACAAAAAATGTTATGCATACAAATTCATGTACCAAATGGTTAGCCGCTTAAGAGATTCCCACAAATGTTTTTGTCAAAATAAGAACCAAATTGTAAAATAGTACAAATTCCTCCCTTAGTACAATGCATAATCATTCATAACTCGAAATCATACAATATATTAACTAGTTTACAAGGTTGTGCATTTAACCAATAAACAAGAAAATCATCATACTTGCAAAGAAAATTTTCAACCCGTCAAACCAATAATCAACCAAGTGAAGAAGACCTACAATTCTACACACCAACAGTTAAGAGAAATAGAAAAATTATGTGAGACCAGCTACCACGTATTGAGAAATAGGACCAGCAGCATGACACGCAACCAAGTCAACAAGATGGTAAAAAATGGGGGCTAGTTTTCCCCCAACGCAATAGAAACGAAAGGGGAAGGCTGGGTTAATTTTAATAATTAAAGAAGTAATTTGTTAGTTCATTTACATAAGTGGGGGAGGAATAAAAGGAGAGGCTAGGGCTGGTTAGGGGCCTCAAGAAAAAAATACTACATTCTTCTTGTTGGGAGATATCCTGTGTCTCGAAAGTCAAGAACTCAAATCTACCTTTTCAGTTTTGCTTTGGTTTAGATAGCAAGACCCTATTTGATTCGTATCAAATTGGTATCGATTCATGCTTGAGGGCCTTGGAAGTACTTTACAATGACAAAAGAGTGGCATAATCAGATGCAGAGATTTCAGAATACCAGGTTTCAGATAAAAACAATGAAAGGCTTCCGGTCATGGAACATAAACTGGCTGCAGATTTGGGTGCCATGAAACTGGGGGCAGATCAGAGACATGAGGAGGCAGTAAAAAGACACAAAGAGGTAATGAGTGTTTGTTGTCTTTAAAGCGGAAGCAATCTGAAGTTCCTCAAACCCCACGGTCGAACCAGCCAAGAACCCAAGATACCACCAAAAAAACAGCATCAGGAGCAACGTAACGATGATTTGGGGATTCCCTGCCCATCATTTAGACCAGAAACTACCACGGTGGGAGATAAGAAAAGAATGTGCAATATGTTGGATTCGAAGACGTATCAAAGGGTTCAACAAATTCGAAACATACCAATATGAGGAATTAGATGCTGCAGTGGAACGTTATCGAACTGGTCCAAAACCTTATGGCATGACTCGATGACACCAGTTTGGGAACCGTTACTCAACGATGGGAAACGAACATCATTTACGAACGTAGAAGATGCCCATATTTGACGGGGATGATGCCTACGGCTGAATATATAAGGTCAAGAGGTATTTTGAGATTCAAGATATCACACCATGGAACTAGATAAGAGCAGCGGTACTAGGTATGGAAGGGAAAGCGTTGTCATGGTTTTGATGGAGTGAATCAAGGCCACCGTTTCTAACTTGGGAAGGGTTAAAAAGAAGGTTATTGGACTTTGGACCAGTTTCAGCTATCTCAAAAAGGAAATTTATATGAGCAGGTCTTGGTTCTTAGAAACTACACAGGAGGAATCAGCTCCGGAGTATGTTGGTTTATTTGAAAAATTGGAAACGCAAGTAGTTGGGGTTTATGAACAGATCTTGGAGGGTACCTTCATCAAGGGCCTTAAACCCAAAGTATGATCTTCGGTTCGGGTAATGCAACCAGAGGGATTGAACCAGGCCATGAAGTTATCTATTATATTGACAAAGAGAAAAGTAATGTGTCAGCATCACAAAGCAATTCTTAGTTTCTTACAAGCTGTTATAATGGAAATTGAAGTTCGAGTGGGACATCGTTAGCTTGTAGCCTTGTACACAGGGGTCTTTGGAGATGATATGTTTGTCCCACATCGGCCATGGGTTGATTAGATTAACCTAGGGGTAACCTATTTATAGGAGATGCTAGGGTCATTGTTAGGTGTGGAGAAAGTTTTTACTTATTGTTCTTGTTTAGCTTAAGGAGACCCCCTGGTTCTCAAATTCTAGGGATCTATCCGTCTAAGCATCCGATTAAGGGTGCGGTTTATCATTATTAATTAAATATCAATTTGATTCATATCAGGAGAATACGGAGCAAAAGCCTGCCAGAAATTATTAATAAACGAACGTTTAAGAAACTCATAGATTTGGAGTTAGCGGATAAACGGGCAAGTGGTATCCTTTTCCAATGTGATGAAAAGTACGCACTGGGCATCACTGCACGGCAAAAACTTTACAGATAAATCTGGTAGGCAAATAGGGGGACGACGAGGAGGACTTTATTCAAGAGGCTCACAAGGATCCCCACTTATCTTACATGGTTAAAATTTGAGGTGAGGGTCACCCTTCACCCAAAACCCCAACTGAAATATAACAGAATCTGATGAAAACCCATGTGGAATATAGCTATATTAGGCTTCTTTTTAAGATAAAATAAAAAACCAAAGCAAATGCAAGTGAGAGATTGCTGCTTTTTACTAATTTCTCTCCTTTTCCTTTCAAGTATAAAACAATCGCACCATGTGTTTCTACGCAGTATATGTTAGTATTTTCTCAAAATTTTTATACCCAGAATCGTTAATACACACAAATTGAAACATGTAAATATCAAGATTAGATAACTTATTTCATACATATAAAATTATAACCCTAAAATCAAATGTAAGTGAAGAACACCTGCGACAATCTATGTTCTAACACAGAAAATCAACTGATCTGTTAGTTCTTACTAACCTTGAATAACACTGAGACGACGTTGGCGATTCGGCGAGTTCAGCAGTCGATAGAGTCGGCGTAACGCTGTGACGGTGAGAAGTTGAGATTTGAGAAGTGTTTGTGAGAGTTGTAAGGTTTTTGAATGGGAAAAAGTACCGAAGTTGGGGAAACAGCTGTCGAAGAAGGGTTATGGTATTTGAATTTTAAATAAAATTATATTATTACTTAATATTATATATCCAAAAAAGATACTTTAAATAATAAATACAATTTAACACAATTTTAACTAACAATTCTGTCGGTGGAGTGGCTGATGAGCTTTTGGCTAGCGAGAAGGGTCTGTGTTCGATTCTTGCGAAATCCATTTTCCTTTTTTTGACTTTTTGACTTTTTAACTTTTTAATATATGAAAAACTATTTCTCAATCCATGTATTCTTTCTACTTTCTTCTTTCAATCTTTTTTCGTTTTTACTATCTCATCGTTTTCTTTTTCTTATTGGGTTTTATTTAAAATATATGAAACTATACCTTAAATTTTAATGTTTTGTATCCACCTTCTAAAAATGTTATTGTGTGTATTAAACTTTTAATTTGATGTTATTGTACGTATTTTGATTGCATAAACAAGGGAAAAAGGTATAAGTTTAGTATATACAATAGTAAGTTTAATACACAAAATAACACATTTTTTTAAAAGTTTGATACTCACAATAACATTTTTAAAAGATAGATATACACATTACCATTTGATGTATAGTTTAATACATTTCGAATAAGTAAACCCTTAAGAATATTTATTATATTTATTTATGAGTTTTGGATAGAGCTAAAAGTATTTAATTTTAAACGTTAACATTTTATTTTAATTTATCTTTTAAACTTTATTTTTTAATAGTTTAACCCTTAAAAGTTTAACCTTTAACCATTATATTTGAATAGTTTAACATCTAAAATTTAAGCTTATTTTGCTTTAATCATTAAACTTTGTTTCTAATGGACATACTTTATGTATGTTTTATTTGATCCTAAAGTCAAAATCTAAATGTATCAATATATAAAAAGTAAACAATTTTACGCTGCAACTATTGATTTAAATCTTTATGGGTAAAAAATATTCTTAAATATTTAATATAACAGGCTAGCAAGTATAAACATTTTTTTATTGTAACTTACCAATTTACTTAAACGAAAGTTACTATTTTGTATAGTCATGTTGTGTATAAGAAAAATATTTATAATATTCACTAAATATATGATTATCGATCTAATTTTATAACACTCGTTGTAACGCACGGGCCTAAAAGTCCTAGTTATATATCAAAACTAGATACTTAGTTCTATAAAAAGGAGAATAAAAACCACATATTTAAATAAGAATAAAAGAAACTAGCTTAAGAAACTAAAAGAATGTTCAATATAGTGTATATTTAATTCATAGTCTTAAGGAATTAATTTTAGCTTTGGATTAATAACATCAATAGTTCACATTGCATTTTAAAATTTTGGACGGAGTGACATTTTCGTAATTCACATGTGATGCTTTTACAAATCACATGTGATTGTATACCGAATCACCTGTGATTGAATATTAAAATTTTAGGACTATATTTTTTATTGAACACAATCAGATATAAAGTAAAATAGTTATAAACTAGAAAGAATGTTCAACATAGTCAATACTTAATTCATAGTTCTAAGGGATAAATTTTAACCTTTGGATCAATGACATCAATGGTCCAGATTGTATTTTAAAATTTTGGATGGAGTAGCATTTTCGTAATTCATATGTGATGCTTTTACAAATTACATATGATTATATACTGAATCACCAGTGATTGAATATTAAAATTTTAAAACTATGTTTTTTACATGGACTTTATTAAACACAACTATATAGGGATACAAAATCTTTTAAAAAAGGGTGAATCTATTTTAGATCAATTTTTTATACATAATATCATCATAAATATTTTTGTAAAACCTTTTTATATTCAAATTTGAAAATTTTAATTTAATCAAATGAGTATACATGTTTAATAAATAATATAACATCCTAGTTTTTGGCCTAATAGTTACACGTGATGGTAAGTTTTTATTTATTTATTTGCTAATTCTATAGTATTATTGAATTAAAATTGGACCGTGAGGTAAAATATATAGTTTTATATATTAATGTGTTAATTGATCTATTAGATTCATTTTTAGATAAGTGTTACAAATAATACCTCATTGGTTAATAATTAATTTAGTAGGACCGTGTAAAACTCGATTTCCCGAATTTTAATAAAGAGTATTTATTTGTTAGTGTTATTATTGTTGTTGGTGGTGGGTTGTTTATAAATAAGAAATTAATGTTTGGGCCTATTGAGCTTGGTAACTAGTGGGCTCAGTAGTTAGATGGTTTAGATTATGGTGGTGTTGGGCTTAAGCCTTTTTAGTAGGAAGGTATATAAGGGAACATTAGGGCACAGCCCCCAACACAGGATTTGATACAGTTATCTGGAAGTGCTAGTGTGTTGTGTGTGTGTTCTTCTAGCCAAGAGCAAGAAGGAGGGAGGATCTTCATCCTTTTTCACAAGGAATTTCAAGGAGAAACATTCAGGTAATGTTGCTTACACCCCTACGGTCGTTTAAATGTAAATTTCATAGCAATTAATCACATATTAGAGGGTTTTTGGTTGGGTAAGGGAAGTGTCCCTAGTATTTCCTTCCAGTTGCTCCACCAAAGAGTAGCTCGTGGGAGCTGAGAACTAAAATGGTTGGTTAATCACTCAAAACTCTTTAAAAACCAAATTAAATGGAAAGGAATTGTTTAAATGATGTTAGAAATGGTTTGTAACGTGAATATGATGATTTGATTAAGTTTTGATGGTGATTTAATGGTTGTGTTTTCGACTGGAGTGTTTAGGTATTGGTCCGACCAAGATGAATGGTCCGACTTGCATTTAACTGTGCGACATAGGTTCGTCCGACTTGGACCTTGGTTTGACTTATATTTGTGACTTAAGCCTTGGCCCGACTTGGTGTGTTGCCCGACTTAGTATGGGTTTCGACCTGGAGTTGGTCTGACTTAATGTGCGGTCCGACCTGGAGTTGGTCCGACTTAGTGTGTGGTCCGAATTGGTGTGTGGTCCGACTTAGGGTGTGGTCCGTCTTGGTGTGTTGTCCGACTTTGTGTGTGGTCCGACTTGGTGTATGGACCGACTTAGGTGTTAGTCCGACTTGGAGATAGGTCCGACTTGGAGTCAATGGACTTGGAAATGTTACCGTTTGAGTTAAGAACTAGTACCCTGTATTAACTCATAAGATATATTGTAGGTACTCGCAATTTGGACTCGTTAGCTATACAAACTTGTGAGACCTGCTGCCATTATTGTGTTGCGGACTAGGTGAGTGATTCTAACTTATACATGATATTAATGTGAAATGTATATGTTATATTAATGTGAAAGTATAATTGTTATGTTGATATGTGAAGTGAAGGGTTGTGTTATATTGTGGTAAAAATGTAACTCATGCACGGTTAAACATGTGAAATCCTTGGTACGGCTTGGATAGTCAACAGTGATCCAAAATGGGAAATCGTCGTTAGTGCACAACGTCGGTATTATGTGAATTGATATGTGATCATGGATTTTGTTATGTGACATGCACATACCTAGTGTGGTGTGTTAGTTAGAGTTCTTGTTAAGCTTTATGCTTACTATTGTTAATTTATTTCTTTCGGGACCTGATCGTGGGAAGGCTCCGCAGCATGAAGATGGCTCATCTTCCATCAAACTTTTCCACTGTTTATTGAACAAACATTTACTAAATTTCATATTTGTAATTAATTACTTTAAGAAATTACTGTATGACGGGTAGTTCCGGGTGCGGGACCTCGTCTGGAATTTTGTCTAAGAACTACTGCTATTTGCGTTGGCATGATTATATCCATTTACCTTTACTTCAAAAAAAAATTGGTATGTTATTGACCGTTTAAATAATCAACCGTGAGTTAGACAATAGGTTAGTGCACCGTATGTGTATGGGTCGAATTAAATGTGTCGACTTAGGCACCTCCGATCTTTTGTTTGGTGTTTATCACTTGTATGTGTATGTGATTTCCTTGCTTTGAAGAAACCTCAAGTTTCCAGCCAAGAATTCTTGCTATTTATATTGTCTTGCTTCAACTTGAAGGTTAGTTCTTGACTTGTTTGTGTTCTTGCTCAGCTATGTATGTGTTCTTGTTATGTCTCATGTAGAAATTGGGTATTATGATGAAATTGGAAGTTTTCTTGTGCTTAATTGAAAGTTTATGTTGAATTGTATTGAATTTGATGTTTAATTTCTTTGTTTTGTGGAGTTGAGCTTAAAACTCCATTAATGGAGGATGAAGAAGATGGTGGGTTTTAATTTTGAAGAGATTTGATGTTTAAATGATTTTGATGTGTTGTACTTGATGTTTATACATGTTATTTGAGCTTATAATTGCTTTATAATCACTACAAATCGATTTCCAGACTTGATTTTCGTATTTGGGGTGTTGATGGTGAAGTTGTGTAGAAAAACAGAAATTGCAGTTGTTGAGCGTGGCGCAGGTCCCTTGTGGCCACAAGGGAAATCCCTTACGCCCATAAGGGCACCCCCCCCCCCCTTGCGCCCACAAAGGAATTCCCTTGTGGCCGGAAGGGCTTGTTTTTCAGTTTTATTTTTTATTTTTCTGGATATTTGATGTTTATATCTATCCTACTTAGTTATATCATGGCTTATTGATATAAATGGGTTAGTTTTATGATGAATGTCATATATGGAGTATTATATGAGTTATTGTACACTTTAAATTAAGAAATTGGTATTGATGGACCTTGTGCATGTCTAGTTAGTTTTTACATGTTATAAATCATGTAAATAGGTTATATGCTAGCTGAGCATGTATTTTATGATGGTTTATATGTGTTAGTTGTTTGAGGTTAGTTTTGATCTGTTTGTGAAATAAGTTGGCTTTTGAAGTTATTGTGAGACTTGAATTACTAATTCGTGTTATGGCGAGTTCTCAAGAAAAAGAAGACTCAGTGACATTAGACCATTGAGTTGGAGATTGGAGAACACAAGTGAGTGGACGTTTAACTCACAAATGGTTATTGGTTGTAACGGTTATGGTTGCAACTATTTGTTGATTGACGCTTTGATAGACTTTTTAGTCTGGTAATTGATTAACTGGTTATGTGCTAATTAATCGTTGCGTCTATGATATATGCACATGGATGAGGGGAAGTCAGCTTAGCTGGGCAATGGTCTGGGCCGTTCTCTATCGGATAATCAGTACTAGCTCTTTTGATACATTTGTTGCAACTCAAGGGCGTTTCTGTGTGAGAATAGCAAGCGTGTTATCGGTAAACCTCTGCTAGGCTGACATTGGTTGTAGGTTATGCAGAACCGTCGGTCTTCTCAGTTGCTTGTTTAATTGTTGTTGTTGTGTCTTTCTGTTGTGGCTGATGTTGTTTTGTTGGTTTAACTTTCATTTACTTAGCTTTGTGCTAATCCCCCACCTTCTACTCCATTTTACAAGTTTTCGTAAGTCAGCTGTTTAGTTGGGAGTGGGTGTTGTTTTTGGAATAATTGACAGCCACTTTGATATATCTTTTGATGGGCCGTTTGTAACTATGTAATACTAAACTTTGAAATACTGATTTTTAGTAACCATATGTAATTTGTTTACTTGACACATTTTTGGTAAACATGTTTGTATATATATTTATTCGCTTCTGCAGTTTAAAGAAATTGGGTTGAGATTTCCTGTGTTACAAATAAACATGAAAATATATAGATGTATCTACTAAATCATTTGAATAAATGTTTTTGTTAAGATGTTTAAGTTTTAACTAACTTAATCACTTAAAAATGACATTGGAGAAAACAACTCATTTGTAAGTAATATGTGATAATTTGTGCACAACTTCTTTTTGCTATACACAACAATTAGTACCTTTTTGCCCCTATCAACCCACTAACTATTAATCTCATCTACAAATTCATTGGTATAATGGTCCAAACAACAACCTTTTGTTGTGTATGGCAAAAAGATGTTGTGTACAAATCATTACCCGTAAGTAATTTGTGGATATGGATTGATAAAAAAATTATTAAAATAGAATGATGACATTATAATCTATTTTTCTTTTAATATATTTAAGATTAAGGGTTATATTTTAGTTTTTAAAAATAATAACCTTATTTCATGTATAAAAAGTTGAAACTTAATTAAAAGTTAAGTATGAAAATTATGAAAACTTAAATATAAAAACATAAGTTGTGATTGTTATGCTTAAAACTACTTTTTTTTTATTCTTATCTACAATTATAGTTATCATTCTCCTTATATTTAATATGAAAGAATTTCATATATATTCTTATTCAATATTATAATATCATATTTACTCACACTAAATTAAAAATAACATATTTATCTTTTATAATTTTTCAAAATATCATATTTAATATCTCTATTGTATCTAAAATGGAAGTCGCGTGTGGATATTAGTCCTGGTACAAATTGTTTGGTAATGGGGCGGATTTTGGGAGGGGATTGGTCCTCCGTCTTCGCTTAAAAACGGCGGGGATTTAAATGGGGATCTCCGTCGGGTAATCGGGGAAACGGGTATCCCCGTTTAATATAAACATGTGATTAAATAAGTAATTTTCACCGCAGAGATACCCGTTAAACTAAATCTATGATTTTTCACTACGGTTATAGTCATTGTTAAGATTTTTACCACGAGTTTTAGAAAACGATTATACTAAATTACACGACATTATCGAATACAAACATATCTGAACCGAAATTAAATACTTAAAGAATTTAAATGCATCCAAAATATCAAAACCAAATAATTCAAATAAAGACAATTAAAATTAGATTGTGTGAAAGTGTATAAATATTTGTATATTTTATATTTAAAATTAATTCTATGTGTGTGTATATATATATAATTAATATTAAATTATAATCAGGTATGTCGGGTAATCGGGAAGGGGATCATCAAACCCGTCCCAGTCCCCATCCCCGTTTAAATAATCGGGTTTCCCCATCCCGACCCGTTTATGTCGGTTTTCGGTTTTTTTCATCCTTACTTTCGCTTTGATTTATCTCTGTAATCCGTTCATTTTGGTGGCGTATTTGTCGACATGTAGCTTCTTCCTGAAGCTCTGTCTTGTGTTTTGGTAGTTCTACTAAATTCCTCGATCCTAAAAAAAGAGGTACTAATAACTTCTTTTCCTAATGTTTTAATATGGCATAAGTATTTTTTAAACGTCTATCAATAACAAAAACATATCATTATGTTTTTTTCTTCAACTAACTTGTTTAAGAACGTGGTAGATTTTGAATCGACCTTTTTATTCCGTTCTCAATCGTTTGTCCTAGTTCTTTTTATAGATTATTAGGCTATTTTTTATCTTTCAAATGATATCAAATTCAAGATTTTTCATGGATTGTAAGCAAAGAAATTACTAAATAAAGTCGGGTATGTCATAAACCAAACCCATTTAGCACCCTTATGTTTTTTTGATGATTTGACTCATCTTAAACTTGGTTTTAGTCATTTTTTTGCATTACTTTATACACGATTAGCTTTTCATACACTCAAGAATCATTACTTGTCATTAACTACTTGTGAAGAATTTGAATTCAAAGATTATAAGTGTTGGAGGGGAAGAATATGGGTGTAACAAGCCGAATTTCTTGTACTTGTATTCACTTGATTAATGAAAAGTAAGAAATGAAAAAATAACACCTTATGGCCGGCAACCCTTACGGCCGTAAGCCAAGCATTTACGGCTGTAATGGGCTAATGACAGCCGTAATGGATGTCGGCAGACATGAAGTGACAACGGCCATAATGGTTGCCGTTTATGGACGTAAGGTAATACTATAAATAGATGAGCAATGCTTTTCTTTTTGTACACCTCTTTAGCGGGGGTTAAAAGTTCAAGGGAACATTCGGGACTTCGACAATATATTTCTGGATCGAGGTGAGTTGAATAATTTTTAAAACGGAGTAATAAGACAAAACCTAGTTTAGAAAGGTTTATATATGAATACGATAATAAAAATTATGTGGTTAATTATATGTTAAAAGGGAATGGTTATAATTTATATGATTGTACACATGTTGCATGTTTATCATATATAAGTTGACATATTACATGCAAAATGGAAATATTACATGTTATAATATACATGCGTATGAATTTCGGTAATTTAATCGGTATATTGCATGTATGTGGAAGTTATATGATATGACGAGTTTATAATGTTGTATTTAGGGATACTAGTATGTGTTATAAATGTATGATTGACAATCGTAGGTTTGAGAAAATACATCCTAAGTCAGTATAACCAGATGTGTGGTGACTAAAGTAGTCTCTATATATGTTGTGGATTTTCCGAAAAATCATATACTGGAAGGGTCCTGCCTTCTGGTTGACGTGTCTAGCCACTCATTTTGGTAGTCAAAAGTGATTGTGTTATATAGTGGGTAAATTATATGTCATTCAATATTTATGATACATACAATGGTATTTGTAGTTGCACCATTGGAGTAGCAAAACATTGACTGAAATGTACTTGTGCATAGACTAGGAGTCCTGCCCCCGTGACAGGATCGAATAAACGAATAGATAGATCTAAGTTATGCTAAGGGAGCTTGCGGAATAGCACCTTAACACTTTGTTTAAGAAGATACACAATAATGTATAAACACAGAATATGTTTAAACAAACTCAATTGTATTAATTACTTGAAAGTTGATTACAATAAGAGTAAGAATTACAAATATAAACCCCAATTTGTTAAACAACATAAGACGTACAAACTTCTCTAAGTAGGGATCAATACAATGACCTTGGGATTTACAACTACTCTTAGTGTATGCACTCAATAATAACTCACTAACTATTCACTTGTGCTTCTGATGTTCTTCAAGAAATATATAGACAGATCTGTTAGACATCATAATTAATATCAGTATGGGTGATATTAATTAATCTCTCAGCGTGGGATTGGTTGCTTTATCTTTAATCGAGAGAATCTAACTTTACAGCCTCAGAAGCACTAAGCAGTACTAACTCCACTTGACAACATTAACTTTGAACAGCATCAAAATTTGCCTAACATCATTAACTTTGGAGAGCAGTATTAACTTTTGTACTGACAGTATTAACTTTGTGTTGACATTAGAAACTTGGCAGCATTAACTTCTTGACAGTATTAACTTTGTACTGGCAACATTAACTTTGTTCAAGCAGTATAAACTTGGATTGGCAGTATTAACTTCAATCGGCAGTAGTAACTTTGACTTGGTAGTATTAACAAGTCTTGACAGTACTAACTTTTCACCAACAGTATAAACATACCTTGCAATATCAAATAAGTATTAATACCCAACAATCTCCCCCTAAACTTCTGCTATCCAGCAATAAGTTTCTTTGAATCTTTAGTATATCTTTTAAGCTTCATTTCTCCTTAATCTGATCCATTATACTTTTCACCAATGCTTGTGCCATGGATGATTGTGCATTTGAGGTTAGCTTGACACTCAACATGGATTTTAGCTTTGCCATACTTTTGATTTGAACACTTGATTGGTCTAGGCTTTCTTTGATCCTTTCAGGGGCAAACATATTGCAAAGATAGAACAGGGCTAGTTTGATTGAGCCTGAAAGTCCTTTGAGAACAGAGTCTCCAAATTTGGTCATCCCCACTTTAAACATTTCTTCAAGGTCATACCTTGACACTGATTTGAGTAGTCTTATGAAGTTTGAGTGGCTTTCTTGGCTTCCATCCTTTCTGGTTAACTTTTAATGCTTAGTTTTGTTCACCAGGATGGTAGTCCAGTCAATGATCTCTGGAAGTTTGACATTTAATGGTTGGACATTCATGGGAGATACTGGTGTGATGATCAAGGATGCAACTTTCTTTCTTTCTTCTTCCCTCTCCTTTTCTGATTGAGCTTTGGAGCCCTTTTCTCTCTCTTTTTCTTCAGGGTCTGCTATCTTGGCTTTCACCACTACCTTTACAGGCAAGGGTTTAGCTTTTCTTTTGAGCCCAACAACTTTTTCTTCTTCCTTTTCTTCTTCTTCTTCTTCTTCTTCTTCTTCTTCTTCTTCTCCTGGAAATGGCTTTTTGAGTTTAGTTGTCATGTGAAGCTTTCAATCTCCTTTCAAACTCATCCCTTTTCTGTTCATCTCCTTGCAACATAGCCATTTCTCTTTCATATAGATCCTTAATTCTCTTCTAAGGCATTATGGTGAGAACTGTTACATTAAATCCACCGTTCTTAAGAAATATGGTCATGTTTTTCCTTTCAGCTCTGATTTGTTATGCAACAAAAGGTTTTTTCTTTTTCTCTTCTCTGGCCTTTTTCATCATTTGTACAGCCTTTTGAGCTTTAATTTCAGCCTCAAGTTCTTCTTGCTCCTCCCTTTGCAGCCTTCTAGCCAGTTCAACATCTGCTTCTATTTGAGCTTTTGACAGAGGCTTGATCTTAGGCATTTCCACCATCTTTTCCTTCCCCTTTGATTTAGACATTGTGAGGTCTATTGTAACAACCTCAAAATGGGTCTAGTCGTGTTCGAATCTGGTACGTCTAAATTCTAATTGAATATTGAGTAAAAGGAAAATAAATATATATTGTTGATTAAATAAGAAAATGAAAAATAATAAAGAAATGATAATATTAAAATATTATGATAAATGGATAAGAATGATATTATATTAAATGGTTTAGAATGAGGTTTCCAAAAATATCCCCGTTGGTTAAAACAGGTACTCGTGCGTTAAGTTGTAAGTTGGAAAGGGGAACAAGATACCCACTTGTGGATAACAATAACCCACAAGCAGGTATCAAATTTACAGCTCACGTGAGCCACCTCTTGAGCCAACAGATACACTTTCTCAAACTCTTGACTTTGTGTTCTTGCTTTTGGAAGAGAGGAATCAAGAAGATCATCTTGCAATCTGATTTTGTTGCTGAATTCAAGTGTTAATCTCAAGTTTAATATACTGTAATCAATTCCTAGTCATCTCCAATCTTCAAGTAAGTTCCAAGTTCTTCACTTTTAAGTTTAGCTTCTAAATTGGGTTTCAATGATTTTGATCCCAATATTTGTTTCTAAGATTACCAATCTGTTTCTAAGGAGTTTAGTTTGATGTTAATAGGAATCAAAATCTGTAATTAAAATGATGGTTTAGTTTGATTTTGAGAATTAAAGTACCAAATGGGTCAAAATGATGATTTTGTCCCAAATTCTGATTTTAGATGTTTTGATGTGTAAAAAATGGTACCTTGAAGTTGTTTTGGATGAGTTATTTCACATGTGAACATTAGAAACCGATTGGTAAAGCTCTGGTGAAGTTTTGGTAATTTTTGGGATGGAAACAGCAGGTTCCGCACGAACCTGCTGCTGTATATTGAAGGGCACGGGCGTGCCTCTCTAAAAATGGACCGTACCTTAGGGCGTACCTAGGAGGCACGGCCGTACCTCCCAAGGGTACGGGGCATACCTAACCCTAGCAAGCCCGGGGGTGCCCTGAAGTCACGGGGTGTACCTGAGACCCAGGTACGGGGCGTATCCGGGGCGTGCCACGCCAGGCACGGGCGTTCCTTGGCAAGGTACGGGTGTGCCCTGCCCCTGGCAGAATCTGTTTTACAAGGTTTTAATAGTTGTAAACCTTGTTTAGGTATTCCAATTGATCCAGAAGCTACAGTATCGTAGAGAGAAGTATTCTAACTCGACAGGTGAGTTCCTGATAACATAACGATTAATATACCTATAACATATATTAACAATGATTACAGAGTTGTAAACCATGATTTGTACACGCACTTGTTCAAGTGTAGGATTGCATGATGATGTTAGAATATACCATGTTGACACAGTATAGTATGCACTTGATTAGGTGTATGCTATGATGAGTATTGAATATATATGTGCGCATTGACTGATGATTCGATTGAATCAATTGTTTGTTTGTGGTTGATCCGGATCCTATGGACAAAGCTGTTCTGGACAAAGCTGTCCTGGACAAAGCTGTCCTACGAGAACAAAGCTGTTCTAATTAAGGACAAAGCTGTCCTCTTCGGGTATAGCTGCGGCTGTACTACAGAGGAATCTACGGATTCCAAAACGCAACGGTGGACGCTGTATAGCTCCCCCACCGGGGCGGTTGATGTGTTTGGTACCCTAGTTTGGTGCATTGAGTCGGGTTAGCTCCCCTGCAAGATATGTTACCTCCTGACTATGCCAACTCATCGCGAGGTGCTAGGATAGAATTATCTGAGCATGATTGATGATATGTGATGTATTTATGTTAATCATATGCTATTTGAGTACTCACTAGCTATTATAGCTAACAGATGCTACACCCTACATGTGCAGGTGATCCTCAGTGAGCTTGGGACCCTGCGGGTAGTTTGTTTTCATAGGAGGAACACTTTGTATGTAATAACTCTGATATAATGTTGGTTTGAATTTAGTAATGGTCGACCGGATAAGTAACAGTAACACCGAACTTGTATGTGGCATCTTTTGTTTTGTAATATATTTGCCACGTGTTTTCTATTTCCGCTGCGTGTTTTCAAATGAATAAGATAAGCAAACGTTTTAAAAAGAAAAATCTGGTTCACGAAATGGCGGTGTTACATCTATGATCTGGGGAGTTTCCTTTTTAATTTCACCAATAATAACTCCTTTAAGTGCTTGTTTTGATGATGGTTGGGGGGATACCGATTCTTTCACCTTAGCTAAGGTCTCCGCAGCTTCCTTCTCCGTTTTAGATAATGCAGTCTATGCAGTTTGAGGAGTCACTTCAACACCGGGGCTTTTCTCTTTGTTTTGATCAGAACTAGAAGAGGATATGATTCTTTGAGCTTCACCAACTTTTGAGATTCTCCTTAGTTGGAATTTCTTTTTCTTTTTCTCCTTCACCAACTTGAGCACCATCCCTTTTAAATTGTTGATTTATACTTGTTTCTCATTCACCATCCTTTTCAAAGATGAAATTTCCTCCGATTGAACTTCCCCATCTCCTGTTGGACAGATAATTGATTCATCAATTCCATTAAGTTAACACTATCCTCAATTCCTTTGGATGCTGTTGGCATCTTTGGAATATCATAGGAAGATTTAGGAGTAGCCCCTTGCCTAGCAAAGACACTATCTCCCCCCATGGTTTCTGGGCTCCTGGACCTTAGAATGATTGCTCATTCAAAGTTGCCGTGGAGAGGGTCTTATTGATGATCACACTGTCCTGATTTGCACTTTGTACAAATTCAGTAGTGTGAGCCCTTTCATCCACATGCTCACCTCCATCACCACTGAGCAACTTCATGGAGTTGGGAGAGTCTCCAATGGTTTCCTTTTGGATATTCTCTAGTAGAGATTGCTCTACTAGAGGGCTTAAAGGCTTAGGGGATGAGACCTCAAAGAAGGAAGGAACTTCTTTGGTCTTTTTCTTTCTTGTGAAGGTTTTATGAAGTGAGGGTGTTGGTTTTTGAAGAATGGGAGAGGAGAGGAGATTTATGGTGAAAGGTGTGGGTTGAGGATCAGAGGGTGTGGTCATTTGAGTAGGTCTTGACCCTGATCCCTCACCTTCAGTAGTGGGGGTCACCACCATCATTGTAGAGAACAATGGGGTGATAGTGTTTGAAAATCCTTTTGCCACTCTTCTCATATTTGAAAACACTTTAACAGAGTGAGAGAGTGGGAGGTACATACCACCAGATTGTGGCAAATCCGTCAATTCAGAGTTTAAAACTACTTGTATGAATCTAGGATACATAGCAAATTTGATGTTCCTAGATTCCAAGTTTTGAATCATCCCATTAAAAATCATTTGTGAAAAGTTGAACCTTTGAGATGTGGCTAGACACACCAAAGCAGTTGCAATGATGCTACTAAACTCATTCCATCCGGTTCTCTTTTCGGATATGCATTGTTGGAGTGTGTGGATTAAGAATTTCAACTGGGGAGAAAATAATCCTTTGTAAAGTGTAAAATTATTTAATGAACCTTCGTACCCCATTCTACGCAGTTCATTGAAAAGGTTTTCACTGGTATACCTGCGGCATCATCCAGTTGAAGATGCCCTCTTATGGTGTCCTTAGTGACTATGATTTCATGCCCTTCGACTGTGGCTTGTATTGATTTTTCACAATTTAGCTCGATTACCCTTGCACTTTTCCAGAACTGTTGAATATGATTGATGAAGATTTTGGGATGAACAGTAAGTGCGTAGTGGATGTGAGATGCTCTTAGAAAGTCGATTATATTGAAGAAATCCTCTGCTCCCTGAGTTTTATTGAGGAATGCGAGCATGTTGTGTTGATCGACGAAGGGAAGATCTTCCATTTTGAAGATTTTGAGCATTAGGGTTTTTTGAAGGGCAACGAATCTTTGAGAAATCGAGAGAGCAAGTTAGGGTTTCAGAGAGATTGAAGAACTTTCTGAGAGAGTGTGGGAAAATAACGGCTATTCAAATGGTAGTAAATGAGGTGTAGTTCTTGGTTATTTATACTGTAAATTCGGGGTCCCAAATCACAAAGACAACTGGCAGCACTATCTTTGGAAGCCATCACTAACTTTATAAAAGACAATACTAACTTTGAAAGCAGTATTAACTTATAAAAAGCAGTACTAACTTTGAAAGCAGTATTAGCTTTATAAAAAGCAGTACTAACTTTGAAAGCAGTATTAACTTATAAAAGTTAGTACTAACTTTGAAAGCGGTATTAACTTTATAAAAAGCAGTACTAACTTTGAAAGCAGTACTAACTTTATAAAAAGCAGTACTAACTTGCCCCTAAAACACTTAAGCACAGGTTAGAAACAAATGAATGACCACTCTGAGAATAGCTTATTCAAGATTTATCATTGCCACATTAGACACCAAAAATGTAAAACTACCCACATCAAATGATTTTGTGAATAAGTCTGCAAATTGATTATCTGTGTGAACTTTCAAAACTTGTATAAGTTTCTTTTCATTGCAGTCTCTTATGAAGTGATATCTGATTTCTATGTGTTTAGTTTTTGAATGCTTGACTGGATTGTTAACAATGCTAATAGCACTGTTGTTATCAATATAGATTGGAGTATGTATGGAAGAAATACCTTAGTCTAGCATTTGATTTTGAATCCACAAAACTTGGGAACAATAGCTTGCTGCCGCTACATACTCTGCTTCTGCTGTGGATGTTGAAACTGTGGTTTGTTTCTTGCATTGCCAAGAAACTAACCTTGTGCCTATGAATTGATAGCCTCCTGAAGTAGATTTTATGTCTAAGTTTGCACCTCCATAATCACTGTCAGTGTAAGCAATTAGATCAATTGGAGAATCCCTAGGATACCAAAGGCCTAAATTAGGTTGTCCCTTTAAGTATCTAAAAATTCTCTTGACAACTTGTAGATGGGACATCTTGGGGTTGACTTAGAATCTTGCACATACACACACTGCAAACATTATATCAGGTCTTGAAGCTGTGAGATACATAAGGGAGCCTATCATGGATCTATAAAGATGAACATCAACATCCCCCCTTAAGATCTGCATGTAATGATTTGTGTGTTTCCATTGGTGTACTTGCAATTCTCACATCCTTGTATTCAAATTTGCCAAGTATATCAGAAACATACTTGGATTGAGAAATGAAAATTTCATTTATCTTTTGCTTGACTTGAAGTCCCAAGAAAAATGTAAGTTCACCCATTGAACTCATTTTGAACTTCTGGTGCAATAAATGTTCAAATTCCTTGCACATTCTATCTTGTGTTGACCCAAAAATGATATCATCAACATATATCTGGACAAGCAGAATATCTATTTTGATTTTTCTTATGAACAGGGACTTATCAATTGTTCCTCTTTTGAAGTCATGATCTAACAAATAAGTAGACAAAATGTCATACAAAGCTCTTGGTGCTTGATGAAGACCATACAATGCTTTGTCTAATCTGTACACCTTTTCTGGGAATTTTGGATCTTCAAATCCAGGTGGTTGACACACATAAAATTCTTCTTCAATTTTACCATAAAGGAATGCACTCTTTACATCCATTTGGTAAACTTTAGATCTCTTGTATGAGGCATAAGCTAAGAAAATTCTTATTGCCTCCATTCTTGCAACAGGAGCAAAGACTTCATCATAGTCAATGCCTTCTTCTTGAGTGTACCCCTGTGCAACCAATCTTGCTTTGTTTTTCACCACAATACCTCTTTCATCCTTTTTGTTCATGTAGATCCATTTGGTTCCAATTGCTCTTTGCCCCTTGGGAAGAACTACTAGTTTCCATACTTCTTGAAGTTTGAATTGTAGAAGTTCATCTTGCATTGCCTCTATCCAACTTGGATCCTTCAAAGCTTCAATAGCCTTTTTGGGTTCAATTTGGGATAGAAAGCAAGAGAACATCCCTTGTTGTTGATCTGTGAGGTTATCAAGTTTGATCATTCTTCTTGTATGCATAGAAGAGTTAGGATTACCAATCACCAAAGTAGGAGGGTGATTCTTTGTGGTTCTATTAGGATAAGGAGGTTCTTCAATGACATTGACTTCTAGATTGGAGTCATTCAATTCAGGTTGATCTATACTGTCATCACCAATTTTAGAAGTTTTGTCATTCTGTTATGGATCAGGACTTGGTGATGTGGAGATGTCAAGAGGACATTCTTCATTAACAGTGATACTTTGATTATCATGTTTCTGTGCATCTTCATCAGTTGACATTTCTTCATCCACAGTTGATTGAGTGAACTCCATTGGACTTACTGTGGGAGTTGTAATATGATGAACTCTGCTTTATCTATCATTTCTTTTGTGGGATTCACCTGCATGCTTGGATCTATATGAAACTCATCATGAAAACACAAGGTTTTAGTTAGAGAATCAATATCAAATAACCAATCAGGTCCTGAACCTGTGACATTTGGGGTATTTTCATTGAAAGTGAGATTTACACTTTCTTCAATGATTCTAGATGATATGTTGAACACCCTATATGCCTTGCTTTGTGTGGAATATCCTACAAATAATCCATCTTCAGCTTTGCTGTCAAATTTCCCTAACTAAGATTTGGTATTCAAGATAGAATAGGGACATCCGAATGGTTTTAAGAAGCTTATAAGTGGCTTTCTCTTGTGAAAGAGTTCATATGGAGTCTTGCCTTAGGATTTGACAACTTGAATTCTATTCTGAACATAGCAAGCAGTATTAACAGCTTCTGCCCAAAAGGTGATAGGAAGTTTGGAATCTGCTAACATGGTCCTAGCAGCCTCAATTAGTGTCCTATTTCTTCTCTATGCTATTCCATTCTGTTGTGGAGTTCTAGGAGCACTAAACTGTCTTTCTATCCCCTTACCTTCACAAAACAGGTTTAGCTCATAGTTTTTAAATTTGTAACACCGTATTTTCTCCCATAAAATTTTCATTTAAATTAACACTTCGGAAGCGTTTACCAAAACATAAAAGTAACTACAACAGAAGTTGAACCACTGTTTAACAAAACCATTTGGTTCAAAATACAGTATTACAAAAACTACGGCTCGTCACTAGTTCAATCAGAGTGCTTGTCAATTATTCCCCAGACCACACCCCCTCACGACTAAACCGCAGAACTCACCAGCCACCTGTAAAAGTAGTGAGAGGTGGGGGATTAGCACAGAGCTAAGTGAATGGAAGTAAACCAACACAGATATATCAGCAAATAACCGCAGATATCAACAACCGGAATCACAGAATCACCCTGGGAAGAACGGCGGATCTGCAGATCCTTCAACCAATGCCGGCCAAAGCAAAGGTTTACCGTTAGCTTATTTGCTATTCTCACACAGTATTACCCTAGGTTGCAACAAATGCATCCAACGATCTCAATACTGATTAGCCGATAGCAAACCAGCCCAGCCTTTAGCCTTGCCAGGCTGACCACCCCCAACTAACATGTATACATATCACTGACGCAACAATTAATTAACAATTCACCAGTTAATCAATTTCAGATATACAATCTACCCATGCGTCAATCAATCAATAAACAGTTGCAACCAAGATAGTTACAACTAATATCACCCGTGAGTAAACATCCACTCACCTCGAGTTCTCGAACTCCCACTCAGTGGTCTAATATTACTGAGCCTTGTCCTTTCCTAAGATCAGAATAAACTGAAATCATTAACCGATTCATAAATATATGTCAAACATATAAATTTATATCCTTTTAATCAATCATAAGAATGTATGATTCAAATATGTATAAACATATATCATATAGTTAATATGTTAACTTAAACCATGTAAAACATATTAAAAACAAACATCTTTCTGAAACAGTGCCCGTCACGCCGCGACACAATGTCCGTCGCGCCGCGACCATTATCGGATTTCAAATCCGGGTCTCAAGTCTCGGATTACACAATCGGATTTCCTACATTTGGATTTTTGAAATCCGCCACTCGTCGCGCCGTGACCCTCAAACGTCGCACCGCGACGTCGTATTTCCAGCCTCCATCTTCCTTTAAACTGTCGGATTTGCAACTATAACCACCTTTCCAAAATCCGATTTAAACACTAGGATTCCCACAAGAACACTTCCAAAACATGTATAAACATATTATAACATGTAATCATCCACAAGAACACATCATAATCATTTAAAACACCAATTCAATCAAAACCCATATGTCAAGTATGGAGCTTCAAGCTCCATTCATGGTGTTTCATCATGTACACATGTATATCAACAGAAAAGCATACTAATATGATCAACATCATATAAGGAACATCATCATACCTTTGTTTTGGATTAACACCCACAAATTCAATCTTTCACTTTTTCAAGTTTACCACCTTTCTTTGCTTTTCTCTCAAGAACACATGCAACACATACTAATGTCGGTTTTTCAAATGAGATATAATCAGATGATAATTCCCTTAAAATCCACGTATGGTTTCTCAAGCATGAGGTGTCCATATTAGCTTATAAATATCTCAAAACACATGCAATCATGCATACTATATACATAAATAAATATAACCGTAGATATCCATGTATATACACATATCAAAACATAATTCATATGTTTTTCTTAATTAATCAAGCTAATTAAAACCAGATAATTAATATTAACAAGCAATTAATCACCATTAATCACAAATTAACATACCAAAGTCATAAAAACTACTAGGCTCGATCTGAGGATGGTACAAAATTTTGTTCCATTATCAGATCTAATGACTTTTCCTCTGAGGTTAGTTTGGTTTTCAATCCTAGTTATGAATGATTTTAGTAGATCACTAGTCTCATCCTTTGTCCTAAGAAAGTATACCCAAGTAAACCTAGTAAAATCATCTACTATGACTAAGCAATAACTCTTCTTTTCAATACTCAACACATTTGTTGGACCAAACAGATCCATATGCAGTAATTCAAGAGGGATGAGATGGAATTTATACCTTTGGTCTTGTGTGAAGATTTATGTTGTTTACCTTTGAGGCAAGCAATGCAGTGATCATTGTGAATGAATTCCTTTTGTGGTAAACCTCTTACCAAATTGTTTTTAGCAATCAAGTTCATGGTTTTGAAGTTTAAGTGGCACATTCTCCTATGCCAAAGAGTTGACTCATCCGTCGAAGCTTTAGAGAATAAACAGTTTAAAGATGAGGAGGGTGAAATTTCCTCTAAGTCAAGACAGTAAACATTTTTCTTTCTAGGAGTTCTTAGTAGTATTTGATTTTCATCTACTACTTTGAAGTTTGAAGAAAGAATTAAACATTCTGTGTCTGTGAACAAGATATTGTTTCTTTTATCACAAACTTGTGATACACTTAACAGGTTGTAGTTTAATTGCTCAACATAGAAGACATCAGTGAATGTCATCTTACCATTTGTCACAGTTCCTTTACCTGTGATCTTACCTCCTTTGCTGTCACTTCCAAAGGCCACATATCCTCCATCAATTTCTCAAAGTTTTGAAGAAAGGATTTGTTGCCTGTCATGTGCCTTGAACAACCACTATCCATGTGCCAAATGCTATTTCTCCTAAGCTGTGGGTTGTCCTCTGGTGGGAGTTCAATAGATGAGGTTGATATTGAGGTATGTGCCATGAGTGCTTGATTTTGTTGCACATCTTCTGCTTGATCACTCCAGTCATAGCTTGTATCTTCTTGTGACACCAAGGCTTGTGTTTTGTTGTCTTGGGTGCTTCTGTTGAAGTTGTTGAATGTGGATTGGTTTGGAGTTGATCCCCTGCATTCTTTAGCAAAGTGTCCCATTTTGTGACACTTGTAACATTCAACTTTGGATTTATCAAATCCAGTTCCATCTTCTCTCTTAATAGAGAAGTCTTTTCTTCCAGTTCTGTTGATGAACCTCTTCACTCTCATAGATATTATGGCCATTTGCCATTTGAGATCCAATTCTTCCAAGTCATCTGGATGAATCTGTTCAAGATCATCATTTATAAGTGATGAACTTGCATGATTTGCAAGAAGTGATTCAAGAACAGCATCAATTTTTACTTCTTGTTTGGAAGCAGTAGAAGTAGATCCCATGTTGCTTGTACTTTCTTCATTTGATGAAGAGAGCAAAGCAGAATTGTGGGTGTACCCAGAGGGTCTCTTCTTGGTTTCAACTTCTGATTCAAAGATCCTGAGATCATTGTACAAGTCATCTAGTTCTTTGAGCTCTAGATCATCGTTCTATCTAAAAGAGACAATGTACATTCCCCATTCTTCTCCTAAGGATCTTAGAAATTTTCTATTGACATCATCTTGGTCAATAGTTACACCAGCAGTGGCTGGTTCCCCAATGAGCTTATTGAACCTATCAAAGGTTTGAGTCATGGTTTCATTCTTGCTAGCCATAAAGTTTTCATATTGTTGCTTCAAGATGGCCTTCTTATTTCTCTTGGTTCTTTTAGTTCCAAAGAATCTTTTCTCCAATGCCTTCCATAGTTCATGTGCATTTGCACATCTGTGAAATTGATGTTGATATTCATTAGGAATAGCCAAGAGTAGAGTACTCAAGGCCTTCAATTCTGCTTGTCTTTCTTTCTTTTTAGCATCATTCTTTGGAGGTCCATAAGTCTTCGCGGATCCATCTTCATTAAAGCACTTTGACCATTTTCAATGGTATCCCACATGGCATAGTTTGATAGAAGGACATATTGTTTGATTCTAATTTTCCACATGTCATACTCATTGGGTTTGAGCATGGGAACTTTAGAAACCAATACTCCTTCACTGGCAGAGAAAGTGTTTTCCATTTTTGAATATAAAGGTGAGGAACTAATGCAAAGAAATTTTCTAGTAGTGAGCTTCTAGTAGTGAACTTATATCAGGAGCAATCACAAAGATGCGATGGCTCTGATACCACTTGTCAGGATCAAATAAATGAACAAACAGATCTAAGTTATGCTAAGGGAGCTTGCGGAATAGCACCTTAACACTTTGTTTAAGAAGATACACAATAATGTATAAACACAGAATATGTTTAAACAAACTCAATTGTATTAATTACTTGAAAGTTGATTACAATCAGAGTAAGAATTACAAATATAAACCCCAATTTGTTAAACAACAACAGACGTACAAACTTCTCTAAGTAGGGATCAATACATTGACCTTTGGGGATTTACAACTACTCTTAGTGTATGCACTCAATAATAACTCACTAACTATTCACTTGTGCTTCTGATGTTCTTCAAGAAATATATAGACAGATCTATTAGACATCATAATTAATATCAGTATGGGTGATATTAATTAATCTCTTCAGCGTGGGATTGGTTGCTTTATCTTTGATCGAGAGAATCTAACTTTACAGCCTCAGAAGCACTAAGCAGTTCTAACTCCACTTGACAACATTAACTTTGAACAACATCAAAATTTGCCTAACAACATTAACTTTGAAGAATAGTATTAACTTTTGTACTCGCAGTATTAACTTTGTGTTGACAGTAGAAACTTGGCAGCATTAACTTCTTGACAGTATTAACTTTGTACTCGCAGCATTAACTTTGTTCAAGCAGTATAAACTTGGATTGGCAGTATTAACTTCAATGGGTAGTAGTAACTTTGACTTGGCAGTATTAACATGTCTTGTCAGTATTAACATGTCTTGTCAGTACTAACTTCTCACCAACAATATAAACATACCTTGCAGTATCAAATAAGCATTAATACCCAACACCCCGTTAGTGCACGGATTACTTGTCATGTGATTATTCAATTCATTGGGTTATTCTTGGTAGTCTAGGGCTTTTTACTAATAATATCTTAAAGGTTTTTCGAATACGGTTTAACATATACGGATTACACATACGATTAATGAATAGGGTTGTAAAAACGGTTTTACGAAATAATGATGTGCATGGGGTGTGGATATATGGTATGTGATACGGTTAATCATATATGAGGATTACTTGACCCATGTCTATGTTATATGCTTTGTGGGAATACATTATTGGGTCAATACACGGTTGGACGGGTTTGATTATTTAATATTGTCGGACCTAATTGATTATGAAATGATTTCAATGGGTTTGATTAAACTTCTATTGACTCACGAGGAGTAAAACTCACAATTGATTCTTGAAATGTGTCTTAACTCGTGCACGCTGCTTAGGAGGATACGACTTTATTTATCTTACACCTATTAAACATGAAGAGTGTTATTCTAATATTCTTCTTTTTCGCTTAATTCATTTATTGTTGTTGTTGTAGTGATATATAAGTTGTTACATCTCCACCTTATTTTTATTATCTTTTGAAAACAAGAATTTTGTTTTATATTTTTTTACTAGCTTTATCATTTTTATAAAGTAAGTTACATTTTTTGTGTTTGTGGTCCGACCTAAATTAAGAAATATATCGCTGTGTTATTATTTTCTATATTTAATTTATGATCCATCCTATGTTAATTTGAAAGATGAAATTTCTCTTATCTTATTTACTATTTAATGATTTTCTGTAATTTTTAGTTGATATATATATATATATATATATATATATATAATATAATTAAGATATATATCTTACTCCTATATAATTCATTTACCACCTAAAAAACTCTTAATTTTAAGAAGAGTAAATTTACTAAAATACCCCTGCTTTATACCTCTCCTTAACCCCTCATTTAAGTCCACAATTAATGAATTTAAACAAATAAATATTAAAAACATATCCGACAACTAATGAATTTAAACCAATACCTATAACTGAATTATTTCTAACAATATATTTTTAATATTAACTTTTGATTCATGAGATCACCATACTTATAACTGAATTAAGTCTAATCATATATTTTTAATATTAACCTTTGATTCATGAGATCACCTAAATTCATGTTTTCAATAAATCAAGTTCAGGAGATTTCACAAACACCAAACAAATAAAAGAGTCAAAGAGTTGAAATTTATAAACATTACATTCTAACTCAATTACATAATAATTGAAACTATGAAACATTACACACACATATACATGCATATATATAATCAACAACTTCATGATTCAGCTATGCGACAAAATTCTTCCTGAAAGACAAATAACTCAGAGTTAGCAATTTAATTCTTAATTTCAAAGTGGCTCTCGTAAAGAATCTTTACAAACTTATATTATCTTCATCTCGCAAGGAATCTTCACAAACTCATATTAGCTCTTTGTGATTATTTTGCACAAAACTCATCACAACCTTCTATTTATTCGTCACCGTCGCATTGCGTGGGTACCCCACTAGTATTAACTAATTTATATATATAGCCATCTCTCTCCAATATTCTCTCTATTTACCATGTCACGCACTCATCTCCCCCTCTACACTTTTCGGCCACCCCCACCGTTGACACCACCTTGTCGATCAACGCAGACCACCATCGTCGTGGCAGACCACAAGCGACCTCTGAGGCTCCAACTCCACCTACGACCATATATTGGTTCTCTAACGCCCACTGATGTTCTTTTTCTCCTCTGTTTTCTTTTCTTTTTAGACTGATTTATGAATTTGTATGTAGATCTGGGTGTGAGGGTGTGTTTCCCGGTAGCGATAGACTGATAGTGCGGTAGAGTCATTCAAACTGCATGTGTGTGTCTATGTGTCGTTTAGGTTTGTGTTTTGTATGATTAGGTGTGTGTACGTACCCCAAATGATAGATGTAACTAGGTGTAGGTTGAACAATTTATGGGTGTTTTCATTTTTAATTAGTGCATGCTTGAATAAGGGGTTTGAGTTGTTTTTAATTTTAATAAATGAATCGATCTGCACAGAGTTTGTCTAAGTTAACGAGACATTCATTTTAATTTTATACAGTAACACGTTAATTGATTTTATGTTGATAAGAGTATTGGAAAGATTTCGAGCATTTGTCGTAGATGGTTGAATTCTTCACGAGTTGAAATTATATTAAACTAATAAAAATAATACATAATAGTAATATTTTGGTATAAAAATAAATAAAAAATTAAATATTTATTTGCAACCACTACAAGAAAAAACCTTAATTGCGGTGACAAAAGTCACCGCTAATAACCCCGGTTACGACATTTTTTTGCGGCAAATGTTAAAATCTTTGCCGCAAATAAATTTTTGGCACGAGTTTTTTGCGGCGGACTATTTGAGGCGACATGTCGCCTCAAAAAGCGTTTTGTGGAGACAACGAGGTCTTTTGCGGCGGCAATGTGTTGTCTCAAAAAACTATATTTCTTGAAGTTAACTTACCGAACAATTTTGGATACATATAATACCATAGTTTTGACAACTTTATACATTAGAAAGCAAGTTTAGAATTAGTGATAAACGGAATAAAGTTATAACATATATTTAATAAATGATTTATAACCTCTTTAATAGCTAACCAATGGCCAATTTTAGTTTAGTTGCTACAATACTTGTTCAATTCGATCTTATGTTATATTTTGCCTTTATTTTACCAACTTTTTTATTCATGATATTATGGATTGTTTATAGTGTTTTTATAGATTTAACTACAATACTTATCACTTTGGTTCCTACACTCTTTTTCATATTTGTAGGAACCTATATAATTTTTTTCATGTGTAATTAATAAGACCGTTTATCTTTTGGTTGACATGGCATCCAATGTAACGTAATTTTTAAATTAACTTAAAAAACTATGAATGATTTGGATTTCATTCGCTCGATCTTCATACGATAAGAAGAAGATGACAATGTCTTAACGATGCACAAAATCTTATACGTTTTGATTTATAGCTAGAATCTATATGGTGTCGTAGGGTGTTGATGAAGGTACGTGGTCTTAAAAATGGTGTGGGTAAAAGGGCAACAAATTAAACCACATTAAAAACCAAAATGGAGGGTTAGGAGTAGGCTGAATATAAGACTCTTTGCAAAAAGGGAAGAAGGTCTTAAAGGAAGGACACTCTCTACTCATAGAAGACTTGTTAAGAAATATAAACCACTGTTAATAAGCATTGATTTCTCTCAAATCTCAAGTTGTGCTCCAGAGGGGTTGCAGGGTCGATTCACCGACCAACCATGCCTCGAGTGTCCATATTTGGGCAAACTTTTGGCAATTTGAAACTAGCCATGCATTGTGATAAGTCAAATACTATTACCAAGCTTTATTCTAGGCTAGATTTTACTGCAAAAAGATTCCTCAACTAGTAGTTAAAGACCTTATCAATTGTTAATGTGTTTTATACCATTGTCTGGTAATAAAAGAGAGGAAACATGTATTCATGGTTCACGTTATTTGTTCGACGCTTGGACCTTTTAAGTAGTTTGTTTAAATATTGTGGAAAATGTTATCATTTTCGGTTGGATGACAAATTAAGGGAAAAAAAACGAAGGAGCGTGTTTTTGGGGGTGTGGGAGTCATATAATACCTTTTATTCTATAATTAAATTATAATTGTTTAAGTAATTTCACTAGTGTGATTGTTATATCTTAATCATTGATTTGTAATGATTCAAATTTAGACTTTAGAGACTACATGTTGATCATATATATATATATATATATATATATATATATGTGAAGGTTTATTTAAAAACCGTTTTTATGCTAGTGGTTCTTGTCTTGCATCTTATCACTTTGTCTTGCACATCTACACTCAATTCTCCCAAAAATCCAATTCACCCAGATATGTATGAACAACACTATTTGTCTATGGAATTCTAAAACATTTCTAATATATTAGCATTTTCATATCACATAGAATTGAAATTCACCAAAACGCATACTTTGATCAATATGTGCTTCATTTTGCTGTTGCACATCTTCATCAACCCCTTCATCATCAGCCCTTTGAACTTGATCACAATCTATTTCTTCGTCATCTTTTGATCTTTTTCCTGGTTGACTGTTACTAGGTCCTGAATTCATGATATGCATATATATATATAGAAGATCTAATGCGAACGCTAAAAATAATGCGAATGCGAACGCAAATGAATGTGGCGGTGGAATTCAGAATTGGAATACAAATAAATGGCGAGATTGGAATACAACAATTTCTTTGTATTGATTGTAATTAAATTTGACGTGGCTTGGATTTATTATTATTATTATTATTATTATTATTATTACTACTACTGTTACTACTCTTATTATTATTGTATAGTTGTAAATTAGATGTAGTGTTTTTAGATAAAATGTATTGTTTCTTAAATAAAAATCCATCGATTAATTAATGCATGATGGACTAGTTATAAGAGAACTCAATGATTTTTAGATAAGATATAATGATTTAAAGTTGGATGCTGTAATTTTATAGACAAGATGCAGTATCCTAGCGTTTCTATTACGATGATTTTATAAACAAGATGCAATGTCCCTAGCGTTCATATTTTAAGACCGTTACTATTGAATCTTCATCCATATATAAAACTATAAAAGAGATCGAATGCGAACGGTTTGCCATGCAAACAATATTTGTTGGATGGTGGTCGTAATATTTAATTTATGGATGTCGCCAGGTGGAATTAATTTGTGAACAAATCTTTATCCCATGCGTATATAAATATTTGATTTTTAATTATAAACTTTAAACTACTTTATAACCCAAAATACATCTTGTAATTTATTTAATTATTTTGAACTATTTCATATTAACTTATTCTTGGAGTAAGGAGTGGATATAAGATGCAGTGTTTTTCGACAAGATATGATGTTTATTAGAAAGGATGCAGTAATTTTAAAATGAGAAACCACTAAATCATTCAACCAATATGGAGTAGTTTTAAGAGGACTTTATGTTTTTTTAGATAAAATGTAGTGATTTTAAGCTGGATGTAGTGATTTTCTAGATAAGATGCAGTGTTTTTAGAGGAGATGCATTCTTTTTATATTAGATGCAATGGGTTTTAAAATAAGAAACATTAAATATTTGAATTTAAAATGGAAAACCATTGAATTATTCAACTAATTAAGATATGCATCGTGATTAAAGGGTTTAATAGTTTCTTATTTAAAAAAATCACTACATTTAGTCTAAAAATACCGGACCTAGTCTAAAACTACCGCAGATGTCATAACTAATTATTATTTTAAAATACATTAAAAATACCACATTAAAATTCATTTTAATTATTTATTAATAGATTAAGTGTTGGACAAAAAAACTAATGGTAGAATAAATAAAACAAGATATGTAAATAAACAATTTGGTAGACCTATGTGTTGGCGGCTCCCATTTTGTGGACTTCACATTCTTAAATTCCATTTGGTAAACCTTCGTCTAAAATCTTATTTTGCGGGTGTTCGTAGCGTTCGCAATAGAACTCAACCCCCTATATATAAGAATTGGGAATATATGGCTGTTGTGTACCCAATATTAGGTATAGAACCGTGAATATACCTCGTTGCCCACATTATTCTCGTATCACGTACGTCCCTCATCAAAATACAACCATTGCAATCCTTCTTCTCAGATCCCAATCCTTCCTCATCAGCCTTATCTGATCACGCCCTTCTTATGTAAGTGTAAATCTTCCTTTGTTCTTCTCTTCTCATATATCGACACCCTCTCACCCACATGCTCTGTTATCTTGTTGCTTAGTTTTACTAATTGAATTTCCTTGTTATGCTGCTTATTTTCTTCTTTATTGATGTGTTTTTATTGATTATCTGATTAGGTTATATTTATCTCTCTAATTGGAATAAAAATTCTAATCTAATTCGAAGAGTCAATCAGTTTGGTTTCATGGGTACAAATTTTAAAGCGATGGAATAGAAGCTTGTGTAATTCTACAAGTATTAATATATTATATGAATGATTTGAATTCCATTGCATGACTAATTGATATTTCATATTAGTCTAATTATTACAATGTTGATCTCATATTACAAGTAGTTAAGTTATGTTTTATAATGATGATTCTAAATTCCATTCCATTGTGCTCTAACTATTACAATGCTATAGTTACCAATTCTGCTTTCTATTTGATTATGTTTTTTTTTGAACAACAAAGTTATGTTAGTGGGCTGGATCCGTAGTGACATCCAAACGGACAGTATGCGAACTCCAAGTCACGCGCCATGAGGTAATAAAACCTCCTCCATCTATTTCCGGAAACCCCGTGGTGAGACTTGAACCCAATTATATAAAATTGGTGTGGATGGATTATCTTGACTTGTGAGCTTCATCCATAATCAAGGTTCTCACACCTCTTGTTGTTGAAACCCAAATTCGTTCTATGAAATACAATCCATCGTCTTCTCTTTTCCTCAATTGTTTGTCTAGACCCCGAAGTAACTCTACTGGAGCACTTAGGTCCTTAGACGCTTCAATTTGTGCTTCGAGTATTTTGTCCTTTATTCCCAATTGTATTGTCATGCTCATTGCTCGAACTCGTCTACGTTGGACCCTTTCTTTTCTACTTAGCGCATCAGCTACTCCATTAGCCTTACTCGGGTGATAGCGAATCTCATAATCGAAGTCGCTGAAAAGTTCACACCAACGTTTTTGAATCATGTTTAACTCCTTCTGATCGAAGATGTGCTGTAAACCCTTATAGTCGGTGTAACGATGCTTCTTATCCCATGTAGGTGGTGTCTCCAAACTTTGAACGCAAATACTACCGCACCCAACTCCAGGTCGTCCGTGGCATAAATTTTCTCGTAAATCTTTAGCTGTCTAGAGGCATAAGCACCTACTTTTCCCCGCTGCATCAATACGCATCCTAATCCCTGGTTTGATGCGTCACAATACACTACGAAGTCATCTAGTCCTTCCGGTAGAGTCAGTATTGAAGCGTTGCACAACTTGTCCTTTAGCGTCTGAAAAACTTATTCTTGTTCTTTGTCCCAATAAAATCTCTTATCCTGTTAGGTTAGTAAGGTGAGAGGCTGGCGGTCTTTGAAAAATTCTCGATGAATCGTCGGTAATAGCCTGTCAATCCTAAGAATGAGCGGATCTCTGAGGGTGTTGTAGGGTTTCTCCATTTCTTTATGGTCTCAATCTTACTGGGTCCACATGAATTCTGTTGTCATTAACCACGTGACCGAGAAAATGTACTTCCTACAACCAAAATTCGCATTTCGAAAATTTGACATATAGCTTTTCCTTCCCAAGTAACTCCAGTATTAATCTCAATGCACTTCGTGTTCTTCCTTAGACCTGGAATAGATCCAAATGTCATCGATAAAGACAATGACAAACTTATCCAAAAATGGTTTGCATACGCGGTTCATCAAATCCATGAACTCCGCGGGTGTGTTAGTTAATCCGAAAGGCATAATAGTGAACTCAAAGTGTGCATAGCGAGTCCTAAATGCGGTCTTTGGAATGTCAACCTCACGTACTCTCAATTGGTGGTAGCCGGAACAAAGGTCTATATTGGAGAAATATCGCGAGCCTTGTAGTTGATCGAATAGGTGGAAGAGGATAGTGAATCTTGAAGGTTATTTTGTTTAGCTCACGGTAGTCGATTGATATCGCGTTTATTAGATATATATTTCGGGCGATATTTGGTTGATTTTAGCCGAAAATTATGCATTTAATTGTAAAAGGGTACGTTTACCTTTAATTTGTTATTTTTGCAGGCTAACAAGACGAAAAAGAAATTATTTGAAGAAATTAAGGATTAAAGAGATAAATGAGATAGGGTATATTTTATATATTTATATAGTATATATATCTTAATTAATAGATATTTTATATTATATATATTATATATTATATAACTAAATCATTTTATTTAAAAAGGAGATAAGAAAAGTTCGTTTCTCGCTATGAGTCACGCTAAGGCCTGACTAGAGTCTTCTAGGCTCCTTAAGCGTTAGCGTTAGTATTACCTGAAAATGAACACTCTAAAAATGTCAACACAATGGTTGGTGAGCTCGCAGGTTTAAACAAAATAATAGATTTGTCGTGTATACAATAGTATGACAATGGATATAGAGTAACACATACTCGCAATAGGAATAATGATAACCGGAACACAATGTCCAGGAGGAATTTGTCATCCAACAAGGCCTACCAGTTGGAGCACTAAGTTGGCTAAATAGAAATATTGGAATTCAATTGGCTTAACCCATCATCGGGTTCACACAAGCATGTAGCACATAATCCAAGTTGTCAAAAAGAATTTCAATTCACGACATGAGAAATAAAACAATTTATTGAGTGTCATTTTCCCCCAAGAAAACATGCAAAAAAGGGGCCACGAGTACTCACCTTGAGTGTTGGTAGTAGCTAGTGAGATGTATTCCGCTCAAAAATCTACAATAGGTTTAATGAAATTAGTTCTTATGGTATGAAACTCTTAGGTGGTAACCTAAATTTGATAAATTGTTCTTGTATTGTATCCATTAATTTGAATAATGTCTTTCTTATGTTAGGTGTATTTGTATTATCAGTTATACTTGTTATATATTCCATTATTTTATTTTAATGCTTTAAAATTCTTTTTAGGGTTCAAGCAGTTTTCTGCCAGAATTTGTAGTCATTTTCGTATTTTTAAATCCCTCTAAATGACGTAGTTAAATTCCTAAATTTTTATGAAATGTACTTCCATGTCTCTAGATGAAACCCTAATTTTTCCAGAATTTATTCTTTTACTTTTATATTAAAATAAATTCGTGATAATCAACTAAACCGAAAATACCACTGTTTTACGCGACAGAAAGTTTATTACTATTTAAAATAGTAAACGAATGAATTAATTTCTAAAAACATTACAGAACTCTATAGACACGTAAAGCTTTGTCCTGTATGAATTTCACAGTTTTATTCATCAAAATAAGTGATTTATAGTACGGATAAGTTACCTATGCTTCTGTCCCTATAATCCAGATTTGCGCACCAAAATGTTGTAATTTGTTTGGATGCTCACACGATATCATTTTGAGATGAGACCAATTGGAGTAGAAAGTAGACTCAAAGTACTTCTGTCTAGACTTAAAATACGAAATAAAAGTCCACGAATTGCCCAAGTTATGACCTCTTAAACACGACCCAAAGGTTCTATCAGATTCTAGATTTTATGTTCCTCATCTTTTAGTAACAAGTTTTAGCCTTTTGATTGTGTTTTGCTTATTGTTCATCCAAATCGTTCTTTTATATATGTTTGTATTGTTTCTTACATTTTTCTTTTATTTTCATCACTTAGGGTTTTCAAATAGATAAATAAAGAGGATGAAGGTGTAGAGAAACGATGAGAAAGATTAGATCGATTACCGATTAATTTGCCGATTGTGAGTTTGGATCTTCGAGACTCTAAGTTCTTCAAGGATTGATCATGGGAGTTCATAAAAATCAGAATTTGTTATGATTTGGAATGAAGCAACTTGATTAAGGATTAGGGATTGTGTAGTTCTTACCTTAATACTCGAAATTCTTGAGTTATCTTCTTGATTCCTTACTTTGTTGCCTAGTGTTCGAAGAACAAGATCAAGAGAGGAGAGAATGGAGGATGGAGGCTGATTTTTGAGAGTGAAGAAGGAGGTGATGAATTGTGAAGGAAGATGTAACATCCCAATTTTTTCGGAAGTCCCCGAACGGACATCCGATAAAATTGGGACGTTACAACTTGGTATCAGAGCCAGGTTGATCCTGGGACCTGTGGGTTATGTAGGAGGCTTATTTAGGAATGGATGCAAGATTAATGGGTGATGCAAGAAAAGGCTCCCCTTTTCCCTCTTTTTTCTTCTCTTGGCCGATTTAGGTACTACATATATGGGTATATATATATATATATATATATATATATATATATATATATATATATATATATATATATATATATATATATATTTTCATAACTTAGTCATGACAAGGATAAAAGAAAAGGGGTGCAAGTGGTGCACCTAACCTTGCCATGTGTTACAATTCATATTAGTAGTTTAAGTTATTAAATTTTAGGAGTTGTTTTAGAGTTTTATTATTTTGGTTTGTAGTGCCAACTTATTTGTTGTGTTATTATTATGATTACTTTAAATTTGGTGTTATACGGTTGTTTGTTAGTGTATTATTCTTCCTTAAAATTATTCGAGTCTTAATAGAGTTTATGTACTTATAACAAATGTTCCAAGAATTGCACTTTTATCTCATGAGCTCTATTTAGTACTTGAGCTTGTGTCACCCTTGATGTGCATTCAAGGTGCATGTAACAAATCTGTTTCACGCTTTAGGCATGTAACTATAGGATTATCTAAGTGTCATGGTCTGAATAGTGCGTAAAGAGAGTATACCTTCTAATACTTATCAGTGATTTGGATTTTTAGGGTTTCAAGGGAAATTAAACGCATGAAACATAATAACAAGTTGAGAGTCTAAACTGGCTAACTTGCTCTGGTGACGGATGTCACAATATGTAAGTTGGATAATTAGTCTTTCAATCATTGCAGTTGCACATGTGCAGATACATTAAGTGATAACCTAAATTGCATATGTGTACCACTATTGAGTAAAGAAATGTTAATTGTTTAATGATTGTGACTGCAGCTTGTGTACTTGGATAGTACATACTGTGAAAAATATGATGTTGAATGTAGACGTCCAGCTATTTTGGGATGGACACTTGATAAGATGAGAAGAAGAGAGGATGTAGAAATGAAGATGGGCGGTTTTGGTCTGTGTAAAAGAGAAAAGAAGTTATTATGGTCCACCACAAAATTTCCAGTGCTGAAAATGCCAAGAGAGATTCCGATGCAACAAAGAGTCTGTTAGAACCTAGAGGGGGGGTGAATAGGTTATATGCCCACTTTCTAAAGTTTTTAACAATATTTGCAAATAATTAAAGAGTTTAGGGAAGGAAGATATCACCAATGAAGTAGTTTGGACACAATGATTTATAGTGGTTCAAGCAAGGGTTAACAACCTTGCTCTACATCCACTCCTTGGCCTCACCCACCAAGAGTTGCTCCACTATCTTCTCTCTTTGAAGGTAGAGATAAACCTTTTACAACTTCTCTCTTTAGCTTACAAGAATTACACTTCACTCTTGCAAACAAGGTTAAGATAAACCTCACTTCACTCTAATTGAAAGGCTAGAGTTGATCCTCACTTCTCTCTAATTCTATAGGCTAGAGATTATCCTCACACTATTACAAATGTATATGAATGTAATGAAGTATATGAACTTGAAGACTTTCACTCTTTCTTGATTCTTGATCTTGAAAGATTAAATTATCAAGGAATATGAGCTCACAAGATTTTTATGTATTCTGTAATTTTTCAGATTGCAAGAGGTTGATAAAACACAAGACTTGAGTTGCTTTAAATAAGGAAAAAGTTTGATGCTAAAAAGTGTCCAGACGATCCACGGTCGATCCACGGTCGACCGTGGCATCGACCGTCGGCCTGCTGGAGATTTTTGAGCCTTGTGCACATAGACGTTGGGCTTTTACCAAAACCACACACAATCCATTTTTACCATAAAAATGCACTGAAAAGAAGCTTTAGAAAAGTTGGGTTAGTGCCATACTTCTTAAGTTTGAATTTAATCATAAAAATGGTAGTTTAGAAATCAAATGCACAAAGCATGTTGGAAGTTTACCTCTTTGAGAGATTTCTTTTGCTAAATATGGTTTTGGCTTATTTCAATAGAAGATTATGTTTAGTATTTGCCAAAATAGGAATTCATTTGCTTTGACTACCAAGCTTGTGATTTTATAAAAAGTTTCTCAATTTTTATAAAAGTTTTTATAAAAATTATTTTATAAAAACTTAAACTTATTTAATTATTTATTTTGTAAGCTCATAAACTTTGAACGTTTATTTGTAAAAATCTTCGACATCGGCTTCTACTTGAACTCGGATCTTGACGATTGGAGCTTGGCCATTTGATGAAGCTTATTTTGTAGATCATAGAAGAGAATATATTTGATTGAATATATATATATGTATATGTGCACATATGTTAATGTTAGTACACACAATTATATAAACAAGTTATATATTTTTGTGTCAACAAAAGAGGATATATTTGTAAGCCTATTTTTCCCAACAATCTCCCCCTTTTTGTTGAAGACAAAAATTTATAACTTGTATAATAAATTGTATATATAACTTTAACATGTTAACATGTGCATATATACATATATATTTATATATTCTTCTATCTTCTCCCCCTTTTTTGTCTTAAACAAAAAGGAGACTCCCCCTTGACATAAGCTCCCCCTTAAACGTAGATCACCATATCTCGATTTGGATGAGCTAGAGTACATACAAAATTCTACCAAAGACTTGCACGAGTGATGTGAGCATAGTCAATATTAATCACAATACATGTTATATGGAAAGCATGCATATCAAACCACAGAACGTACATCATAGCATAAAATATTGTAGCACATGACCAACATAAATACCATATTGTGTGAATACATAGAAATAAATTGTTTGAAAGACAAGTGTGGTAATCATAAAACATAGACTCATGATTGAGACGGCTCACCCCCATCGGTTCCGGAATTACATTTAAGAGCATTCATAATTGATCTCAACATGCCCTTTACCCCTTTCATTTCTTTACGGAGAGAGCGAGTTTCATTCCGTAAAGCATTCACATTGCGATTTAGTGCTGCAATTCGTTCATCGGTAGTGCCTTCAACCATGCCGAAATCCGGAGGAATTGAACTCTCCGCGTCACCTTCCTCTTCTTCACCAAAGGTGAATTTGTCAATCTCGGCTTCCGTATCTCCGGAAGAGGAAGAGTGTGCCCGTTTCGTCCCTTTATGGGAAGACATCTTGCGAAGTGTCGCAAGGTTGATGGGCATGGAGGATCCCGGAGTTGAGACAATGCGAGAAACATCCGGTAGATTCGTAAAAAGAAGAGATAGAAGACGGCCAAAGGGAAGATCCCTACGACTTGTCACGAGACCACTCATGCGTTTAGCAAGAATGTGCGTGAGGTTGATCTCGGTCCCCGATTTAAGAGCATGAAGAAGGACAGCTTGAATAGCACTTATTTCAGAATGATTCCCAGATTTGGGAAAGATATTGGAATCAATGATTTTGTTCCAAACGGCACATTCGGGAAGAAGATCTCTTCCGATAAGATTGGTTGTGGTGTGGGGAACATTTGGTTTGCAAATTGACCCAATGATTTCAGGAATGGTGAAGGCGGGTGGAAGGTTTGTGAGGCTATGACCGGTATGATAGTATTTGAGGCCGGAGGATGGGATGTGTAGAATCCTACCTAGTTGGACAAGAGTGAAGGTAAAGTCCTTACCTTCAATGTTGAAGGTGATTACTTCATCATCCTCATTATAGATGAAGGAGGCATAAAATTCATAGAGACGATTTTTATAAATGACATTTGAGAGAGAAAGGAAAATAGTCCACCCAATAGCCTCAAAGGTGGCTTGGGTCCTATATTGATCAAGTTGATTGACCGCAACTACACGACCCTCGTTTATGGCCCGTTTCTTTAGAGCATTGGCGGATTGACGAGGGGTAGGGTTGTCGGGTTTTCTTGAAGCCGATGTGCGAACACGTGGTATGATTATCTATAGAGACAATAATTATATGATTAAGTACAAATATATAGTATTATGACTAGTGTGTGCCTAAATTTGAGAAGATTTTGAAAATTTTATGAATCATGTGGTTACTAAGGTTAGTTGATGTAGATTAAGCAAAACTACATTGAGTTTGGACATTAAAAGTCAAAACATAAAAATTTAAAAGTTCAAAAAATTTTCAGTGGGCTTACGGTCGATGCACGGTATCGACCGTGGATCGACCGTCGTTGGTCTGGATTTTTGGTGATATGTTGCGGTAGAAGTACGGTCGACCGTGGTTCGACCGGCAGTGGACGGTTTTCAAGTTTTCATTTTTGTCCCTTTTTGACATGATATGCATATACTAATTGAATCTTATAATAATAACTTAGACATCATCTATATTTAAAACTGAACCCATCATTTTCATATACCATTTACTACTCAACAAACCTAACATATTTTCTTTTCCAAAAATCAACCTAATCCTAAGATCCACATGATTCTTTGGTGCAAAGAGAGAGCCCTAAGAAAAGGAAGAAAAGATGAACTTATACCTTGAACAAGAAATTCGTGAGGAAGGGAAAAAGGCAAGAGAGGATGAGTCGTCAACCGTGGATCAACCGTGAATTCAATCGTGCCTTCGATTACCGCTTCAACCGTAGTAAAAACCTTGATTTTTGAGGTAATTTTTAAGCTCTTAGTTGTTAATGGCGGCTAGGGTTTGTGTGGGGAAGAGAAAGTGTAAGAAAAAGAGAGTAAAATAGGGTTAAAAATCGTCAGGTACCATACGGTCGATACACGGTCGACCGTGATATCGACCGCGCCCTTTTTAAGTCCGTTTTGGTGTTTCTGCAGTACCCTGACGGTCAAGACACGGTCGACCGTGGTATCGACCGCGTGTTTCTCAAACTTTTGGCAGTGCCCCTACGGTCGATACATGGTATCGACCGTGGAGCCACTGGGTAGCATTTTTTTTGCTGTTTTTCAGTTTTTAGGTGTTTATCTCTTAAGGTACATGTTCCATCATCCCCAAACCAAGTGTTATTGTGTCAAATACTTCCTTTTTTAGTGGTTTAGTGAATATGTCAGCAATATTTTCACATGACGTAACTTTTTCTAAGCTTATATTGCCTTTTTGCACATTATCACGTAGAAAGTGATGTCTAATTTCGATGTGTTTAGTTCTTGAATGCAATACAGGATTTTTACTTAAATCAATGGCACTTTTATTATCACACATAATAGGAATTTCGGATAGATGTACCTCATAGTCCAATAAAGCTTGTTGCATCCATAGGACCTGAGCGCATGCTCTTCCGGCGGCTACATATTCGGCTTCGGTTGTTGACAAGGCAACGGATGTTTGCTTTTTCGAGAGCCATGAGGTAAGTGCCAATCCAATAAAGGCACATACTCCACTTGTACTTTTTCTATCCAAGTAGCATCCACCGAGATCCGAATCCGCATAACACATTATATCTAAGCCGCTCCACTTTGGATACCACAATCCCAAGTTGATTGTTCCTTTAATGTATCGGAATATTCGTTTGACGGCCTCATAGTGTGATTTCTTTGGATTTTCCTGAAAACGAGCACACACACATACACTATACATAATATCGGGACGACTTGCCGTTAGATAAAGCAAGCTCCCGATCATACCACGATATCTTGTACTATCAAATCTTTCACCCTCTTCATCTTGTGTCAAGTGTGTGTTTGTAGCCATAGGTGTACTCATTGGTTTCACATTTTCAAAATCGAATTTCTTAAGCATGTCTTTAATATACTTCTGTTGATTTATGAATGTAAAATCTTCATATTGTTTTATTTGAAGTCCAAGAAAGTAATTCAATTCACCAATCATACTCATTTCAAATTCATTATGCATAAGTTTTGAAAATTCATCACACAAGTCTTGGCATGTTGATCCAAATATGATATCATCCACATAAATTTGTACAAGCAAGATGTCATCTTTTCTTTTCTTTGTGAACAATGTATTATCAACTTTACCCATATTATATTCATTTTTCAACAAGAATGATTTTAATCTATCATACCAAGCTCTAGGAGCTTGTTTAAGGCCATACAATGCTTTTCTAAGTTTATATACATAAGATGGATGAATGGGGTCTTCAAAACCGGGAGGTTGACATACATAAACTTCTTCATTTATAAACCCGTTTAAAAAGCACTTTTGACATCCATTTGATATAGTTTAAAATTTTGAGCACAAGCATAAGCAAGTAGAATCCTTATGGATTCTAATCTAGCAACCGGAGCAAAGGTTTCATCATAATCTATCCTTTCTTGTTGGTTATATCCTTGAGCTACTAGTCTAGCTTTGTTTCTAGTGATATTTCCATTTTTATCAACTTTGTTTCTAAAAACCCATTTAGTTCCAATTATTGTGTGACCACTAGGTAAAGGTACTAAGTCCCAAACTTGGCTTCTAGTGAATTGATTTAACTCTTCTTGCATTGCCATTACCCAATTTTCATCTTTAATTGCCTCTTTAATATTTTTGGGTTCTATGTGTGACACAAAGGCAAAGAAAGTATTAAGGTTTTGGGCTTGGGATCTAGTGAGTCTTTGATTCAAGTTTCCTATGACTTGAGTTATTGGATGGTTCCTATTTTCTTTAATTTCATTTTCATTACTTGTGGTTTTGTTATCTATTATTGGGATTTGAACACTATGATGATTTATGTCTAATTTTGAGAGTTGTTGTTCTATGGCTTCTTCTTCTAATTTGTCATCATCTACTAAGGGTTGAGTCTTAGGAGGAAGTGGAGATTCATCAAATGTGACATTAAGGGATTCCTCCACAACCATAGTGGATTTGTTTAATACTCTATAGGCTTTACTATTCAAGGAGTATCCTAAGAAGACACCCTCATATGCTTTAGGATCAAATTTTGTCAAGTAGTCTTTGGTATTAAGGATATAGCATTTACTACCAAATACCTTAAGATGTCCTAAGGATGGTTTTCTATCTTTGATGATTTCATAGGGTGTTTTATTTAGCATTGGTCTAATCAAGACTCTATTTAGGATGTATGTAGCCGTTGAGACCGCATCGCACCAAAACTTTTGTGGAATGGATTGTTCATTTAGCATTGTCCTACTCATTTCTTGTAAAGTCCTATTTTTCCTTTCAACAACCCCATTTGATTGGGGAGTGCGAGGAGCCGAAAAGTTATGAGACACTCCATGTTTTTCACAAAATGCTCCAAATTGCGCTTCATTGTCAAATTCTCTTCCATGGTCGGTACAAATTGAAATGATCGTACAACTAAATTGGTTTTGAATTTTCTTGCCAAGAGTTTTAAATTTGTCAAAAGCTTCATTTTTGTTTTTCAAAAATAGTGTCCATGTATATCTAGAAAAGTCATCTACAACAACTAGTGTGTAGAAGTTTTCCCCATAACTTTGAATTGATGAAGGGCCAAAAAGATCCATATGCAATAGTTCAAGACATCTTTTTGTAGTTATAGCATTTTTAGATTTATGAGATGAATGTACTTGTTTTCCTATTTTACATGCATCACAAAAATGATTATCGAATTTAATATTTGGTAAGTCTTTAACAAGCTCATTTCTAGTCAATGTTTGTAGTAGTCTCATGTTGGCATGACCTAGTCTTCTATGCCATAATGTTGAATTATCAATTATAGATGCAAGACATACTTGTGTGTTAGGATTATCACCAAGTCTACATGTATATAGTCCATTTCTCCTAACACCTTTTACTAAAACTTTATCATCTTTGCATATTAAGCTTTCATGTTTGGTGAATTTAACATTTAGATCTTTATCACATAGTTGACCAATACTTATTAAATTGTAAGCTAAACCACTAACATGCTCAACATTCAAGAATTTGATATTGTCATGAAGAATGTTACCTTTACCAATCACCTTTCCTCTTAGATTGCTTCCAAACACATGTCCTCCATCATACTCCTTGTATGAGGTGAAGAGTTCTCTATTACCGGTCATGTGTTTTGAACAACCACTATCAAGAATCCATTCATGAGACATATTCTCATTTTTATTGCAGCCCTACACATATGAAGTTTTCATTCAAGCTTTTGGTACCCAATGTTTCATGGGTCCTGGATGGTTAGCATCAAAAACTCCTATTCTAATCCATCTTTGTGTGATTCTAAAACTTTTATAATACCATGTGTTCTTAGGGTTTATGGATTGAGAGTATTTTGGTTTTTGAGTCACATTTGATTTAGGTTTTTTGAATCGAAGTCCATGCTTTGTTGTTGGAGTATAAAACTTTCTCATTAACTCATTACTTGCAACCTTGGGCATACAAGTGGAAGAGCTAGAGACAATGTTTACATTTTTGTTCTTTTGAAAATCCCAGTGACCCGATGGTCGATGCACGGTATCGACCGTGGGTCGACCGTGGAGGTCCTGGATTTTTTCTTTCCCTTTTTCTTTCACAAATTGAATGGTTTTCAAGTGACTTATTGGCATGTTGTTTGAGTGCCCAGAGAATCCAATGCCACCCTTATCTTTTGATGATTTTTGAATCTTTAACATTTCATCTAACTTTGTTGAACTATTCTCAAATTTTGACAGTGTGGTTGTATCCAAGTTTGTTTTTAGCTTACTCTCCAAATCTTTTATGCTTATATGTGTATGAGATGCAATTTTGTTTTCTAGATCTTTTATCTTTATAACTAAGTCATCATTTTCATTTTTCAACTTGATATTTTCCTTTTTCAAACTTTTATTCTCATTTTTTAACTCCTCATTTTTAGTAAGTATTTTTGAGCTAAAATCACATAATTGATCATATTGATGGCCATTATTGTCACTATAGTAGCTAGAATCAGAGTGTACCTCACTTGTCTCAAAGGCCATGAGACATTTTTCTTCTTTTGTTTCTTCTTGGTTTTCATCACCACTATCACTCCATGCACCTCCTAGGAAGGCTTTGTGATTTTCCTTTTTCTTTGAGGCTACCTTTGGACAATCACTTATGAGATGTGAAGAGTCTCCACATCCATAACATTCTCTAGATGATTTCTTTTCTTTCTTGGCATCCTTGGCTTGCTTGTACTTCTTAGGATCAAATGGAGCTTTCACATGCTTGCCTTTTCTTTTGAAGAACTTTTTAAAGTTCCTCACCATCATGGCATACTCTTCATCCTCATCACTATTTGTTTCATCTCCTTCATCACTAGAGGAATTTTTGATATGTTTGGCTTTAAGTGCAATGGACTTGCTCTTCTCTTTTTTTAGCTTGGCAATCTCATCATCCTTTTGCATGATCACTTTATACACTTTGAGATTTCCTATTAGCTCATCCATTTGAAGTATGTTCAAATCTTTTGACTCCTCAATAGCCGTCACCTTTGCCCTCCATTTTGGTGAAAGATCCCTAAGAAACTTTCTTACAATCTTTTTGTTAGAGTAAGTAGTCCCAAGTGACTTGAGACTAGTAACAATAGTATTAAACTTTGCAAAAGCTTCATCAATTTTCATATCATCTAGTATTTGAAATTGTTCATATTGTTGCACAAGTAATTCAATTTTGTTGTCTAGAACTTGGGCATTTCCTTGATGTGTGGTGACAAGAGATTTCCAAATAGCATTTGCACTTTCACACATAAATACTCTTTCAAATTCTTTTCTAGGCAAAGCATTGTAAAGAAAGAGTTTTGCTTCAAAATTTTTAGAAACCATTTTCTTATCCTCTTGATCCCCTTCTTCAATAATATCCCAAAGATCAACATCTTTGGCTTTGACATAAGTCATGAATCTTTGTTTCCAATAACAAAACCCTTCTTCTTCAAGAAGTGGAGGTCTAACCATAGAATTCCCCTCTACATAATTTTGTCCCATTTTGTCAACTCAAAAATTTTTGAAAAAAAAAAATTTTTTTAGAAGATTTAAAACGACTTTTCAAAAATAATCTAGAGCAACTTGCTCTGATACCAATTGTTAGAACCTAGAGGGGGGGTGAATAGGTTATATGCCCACTTTCTAAAGTTTTTAACAATATTTGCAAATAATTAAAGAGTTTAGGGAAGGAAGATATCACCAATGAAGTAGTTTGGACACAATGATTTATAGTGGTTCAAGCAAGGGTTAACAACCTTGCTCTACATCCACTCCTTGGCCTCACCCACCAAGAGTTGCTCCACTATCTTCTCTCTTTGAAGGTAGAGATAAACCTTTTACAACTTCTCTCTTTAGCTTACAAGAATTACACTTCACTCTTGCAAACAAGGTTAAGATAAACCTCACTTCACTCTAATTGAAAGGCTAGAGTTGATCCTCACTTCTCTCTAATTCTATAGGCTAGAGATTATCCTCACACTATTACAAATGTATATGAATGTAATGAAGTATATGAACTTGAAGACTTTCACTTTTGCTTGATTCTTGATCTTGAAAGATTGAATTATCAAGGAATATGAGCTCACAAGATTTTTATGTATTCTGTAATTTTTCAGATTGCAAGAGGTTGATAAAACACAAGACTTGAGTTGCTTTAAATAAGGAAAAAGTTTGATGCTCAAAAAGTGTCCAGACGATCCACGGTCGATCCACGGTCGACCGTGGCATCGACCGTCGGCCTGCTAGAGATTTTTGAGCCTTGTGCACATAGACGTTGGGCTTTTACCAAAACCACACACAATCCATTTTTACCATAAAAATGCACTGAAAAGAAGCTTTAGAAAAGTTGGGTTAGTGCCATACTTCTTAAGTTTGAATTTAATCATAAAAATGGTAGTTTAGAAACCAAATGCACAAAGCATGTTGGAAGTTTACCTCTTTGAGAGATTCCTTTTGCTAAATATGGTTTTGGCTTATTTCAATAGAAGATTATGTTTAGTATTTGCCAAAATAGGAATTCATTTGCTTTGACTACCAAGCTTATGATTTTATAAAAAGTTTCTCAATTTTTATAAAAGTTTTTATAAAAATTATTTTATAAAAACTTAAACTTATTTAATTATTTATTTTGTAAGCTCATAAACTTTGAACGTTTATTTGTAAAAATCTTCGACATCGGCTTCTACTTGAACTCGGATCTTGACGATTGGAGCTTGGCCATTTGATGAAGCTTATTTTGTAGATCATAGAAGAGAATATATTTGATTGAATATATATATATATGTATATGTGCACATATGTTAATGTTAGTACATACAATTATATAAACAAGTTATATATTTTTGTGTCAACAAAAGAGGATATATTTGTAAGCCTATTTTTCCCAACAGAGTCAAAACAAGATTGAAACGGTTGATGTAAGAAAATGTATGCATTTTAAAAAATATATATATGCTTTGGAAACACGTAAGTATGATAAAATTGCATATGTGCATCCTAAAAAAATGATTGCGTTTAATAATGTTGTCATTTATAATCTCCAAGATTATGGGAATAGGTTGAGTGAGATTTTGCAAGTGATAAATGAGCATATCAAGAAATTTGAAGATACATACAAAGAAGGATTCGCAAAGTTTGAGAAAACTGATAAAATAAGCATTATTAAACCCGGAAAGACAACACGCGAGAGACTTTACACACGAAAAACACACCAGTGGAGGAACCGGGTATGGGTAGGGGTACAGGAGGTTTGAGTGGGTTTGAAGAACCAGAAAGTCAATTTTGGACGGATCAAGAGGTTGAAAAAGCTTACGAAGAAGCAACTAAAAATGTTCAAGTTTCCGCCAAAAAAGATACAACCAACGGTGATGAATGTGCACCTAGTTTCAGTTTGGGATTAACATAAGAAAATCCAAATCCTGAATCTTCCCAGATTGTCCCGATAAAGCTGTCAGTGCATGTAGAACCGATCAAAGTCATACATCCACAAGTGACGGTGTCGAATAATCCTAAGAGCGGTGCAAAGGTATCAATAAACATTTCAAATGCAATGAAATCTCCGTATGTGTGCAGACTAATTAATGAGAAAAAGGGCATTAGCGCCGAAGAGCGAAGAATATGCAACTAAATATTCAGTTCAAAAGAAATTGATACGTAAGTTTTTCAGATTTAGATCTTATCATAGAATGAAAACATATATATACTACATTAAGCGTATATCTACATATTGATATAAAAACAAAATTTCCAAACAGGGAATGGGTGTTTGAGTCAGGTTACGAGTACATGTTACTTGTAACATCCTGAGTTTGGGCCTAGTAATTTCGTAGGCTTCGGTGCGTATTTATGAAATTATTATGTGATTAAATGCTTATTTAATTATTAATAATTATACTTTTAAGTAAGTTTAGTATATATATATATATTGATTAATATATTTATGTGCGTATGCATGTGTTTATGTATTGGGAATGTTTAATGGTGACTAAGCATGAAGTTAGATTAAATAAATACACCTTGTGCTTTGTTTCATTCCATGTTAACTTACGCGGATTACATAGGATTAACATCTGAGATGTATTCCTCATTGTTGAAAAACCGCTAGTGTGTGTACTATGTGTTTTGAGAGAAAACAAGAAGTAGAAGCTTCAAACTTGAAAAGTGAAATTGAAGAACTAGTGTTTGATAATTCAAAGTAAAGGTATAACTATGTTCCTAGCTTGATACTTATCTTATTGACATGTTTTGTTGCTAAGTTTATGCTTAAAACATGAAAACACCATTGTTGAAGCTTATGTGTAAACTTGACAAATGGGTTTTGCAAGATTTAGTGTTTTAAAAGGTTTTGATGTGTTCTTATAGTTGTTTACATGTTATATGATGTTTATACATGTTATTAAAGTGTTCGTAATCGATTTCGAGTGAAAATATTGGATTTGGAAAAGTTGAGTCGACTAGAGTCATGAAGAAGATGATGCAGGTTTATGAACGACGCGACGCGTCATTTTCTTGGACGCGACGCGTCCTTGCAATTTAGCGGATTCTTGGAAATCCGAGATCCAATATTCGATACTCTGAAATCCGAGAGGTCCAAAATCCGACAATATGGAATCCGGACTTGAAATCCGACAAGAAAGACTCGGATTTGTGAAATCCGACATTTGGCTACGATGCGACGCGTCGGTTTCTTGGACGCGACGCGTCCGCGGTTTTTGTGGATTTTCTTGTTTGTTTGTATTGTTTAATGCTATGTGTTATATGTGTGTACATATGTGAATCTAACATGTTTATGTTTGATTAAGGGAGATATAAATATATGTGTTTGGTATATATTTATGAATCATTTACTGATTTCAGTTTATTGTGTTCTTAGAAACAGACAAGGCTTAGTAACATAAGATCACTGAGTGGGAGTTCGTAAACTCAAGGTGAGTGGATGTTTACTCACAGATGTTATTAGTTGTAACTGGTTTGGTTGCAACTGTTATTGGTTTGACGCATGGATAGACTGTGTATCTGATAATTGATTAACTAGTTGATTGTTAATTAATTGTTGCGTCAGTGATATGTATACATGATATTGGGAAGTCAATTTCGGCTGGGCCATGGGATGGGTTTGTTTGCTATATTGGGATCTTTTGATGCATTCGTTGCAACTTAAGGTAATACTGTGTGAGAATAGCAAATGAACTAGTGGTAAACCTTTGCTTTGGCCGGCATTGGTTGTAGGTTCCTGCAGAACCGCCGGTCTTCCCGGGACACGATTATCTGTTACCTGTTTTTGTTGATATCATGCGGTTCTGGCTGATATACCTGTTGTGGCTTTACTCCATTCACTTAGCTTTGTGCTAATCCCCCACCTCTCACTCTTTTTACAGGTTTTGATAAGTTAGCGGCTCGGCTGAGAGTGACGAGTCGTGATAAGTTAGCTTGGGGTGTAATTACCTAGGCCTCTGATGTGTTATTTGTGACGAGTCGTGATATTGTAATACTGATATTTAAACTAGATGGTTTTGTAAATAGTGGTTTATGTATAGTTGTAAATACTTTTAGTATTTAATTGCTTCCGCAGTGTTATTTAAAATGAAAATTTTTGGGTTGAAAATACGGTGTTACAAGTTTGGTATCAGAGCCTTGGTTTGGCGATGTAGACACAGTGGAAGTGTTACATTCCCAAATCTTGGCTCGTGGTAGGTTGATTACTCCTTGGGTGTGAGATTGGGGTGAATTGGAGTGTGGTGGAGTTTAGTATGTTATGTACTAACGGATTTATCTAATAAATCATGAGATGATGTGATTGTTATAGAAAACAATGGCTGATCGTGAAACCTCAACTTGTGCCCCTACTGTCCCGTCCACAGCAGAAATCCCTACTGCAACGGCAGAAACTTTGCAGCAGGCTGGTACTTCTGGTACTGTGAAGATGAAAGAGACGAGTATATCTTTCAGCTAGAGGGTCAACTTCAAGATTTGAGAAAGGAACTGGAACAACAAAGACAAGTTCCTGTAACTCAACCACCGGTCATTACCATAGCTTCAACTACACCTGAGATACCATTGATCTTCCCGGCAATTACTACTTTGGCTGAGATTCCTCCGGTATCTATACCGTTACCACCAATGTCTCAACCTACGTCTCAACCGTTCCTCTATCCGTTATTTCATCAGGGATCTTACTCTTATCCTTATATGGGATTTCCTCTAACATGGGATACAGGCAGCCATGTACTTATAAGCAGTTTTTGGATTATAAACCTGACGAATACCATGGCAGCACGAATCCTAATGTTACTTTAAATTGGTTGCGAGATTCAGCTAGAATCCTGGATGCTTGCAACTATGAGGAGGAAATGAGAGTTTGTTTTGCGACTAGGATGTTGAAAGGGAAGGCGATGGTTTGGTGGGATTCCATTACTACACATCTATAGAGAGCTCAAATGGATGCGATAACGTGGGATCAATTTTGAAATAAACTATGTGAGTAGTATTGCAATGCCTTTGAGTTGAACAAGATAAGGCTGGAGTTTATGGAATTGCGTATGACGAAGAAAATTTCTGTGGATGATTTAATAGAGCAGTTTAATGCAAAACTGATGTTTGTGACTCAGTGGGTGCCTGAGCATTATTGTCAGAGTGCAGGAGTACGACATGTTTGGCTGGATCATTGTCCCAAGCTTTCACCTTAGCAAAATCTGCTGAGGGGGACATTCAGGCTAGAGACAAGCAGAATAGGGATGATTTGGAGAAGCCGAAGTATGATCTGGTGGTCAACAGAAGAAAAAATGGCAGGGTAATCCATCTCAGGGAAACTAGAATCGGAAGACGACAACGGGGGGTACGAATGTAAAATCACAATGGTATACTTGATGTAGATCCACCACATTGGGCAGTGTACTACTCAGACCATGCGTTGTGGAACTCATGGGCACGAGGTGAAAGATTGCCGGTTTCCTCATAACGTTTGTTGGAATTGTCTGAATGATGGGCACCGGGCTGGCAATTGCCCTACAGGGAGAAGATCCGAGACTGGGACCGGGGCAAAGGAAGTTGGGGGATCATCGTCAGGGGGCAGAAAAGAAAGAATCCTCGATACCGGAGGGTAGGGCGTTCCGTATGACAGTAGACGATGCTACTGCCACCGATGAGGTTATCACCGGTATGTTTCTTATAAACTCCCTACCTGCTCGTGTGTTATTTGATTCTGGAGTGAATCGCTCTTTTATTTCTGTGGCATTTTGTGATAAATTAAAACTGCCTACTACTGTTATTTCTGTACCGCTTGAAATAGAAGTAGCAGATGGTGAGATGGTTCCTGTTACAACTTCTATGACTTGGGCTGAAATTGATATTGACAGTAAATGCTTCCCAGTTTCGTTCCTTTTAACGCCTTTGGCTGGTTTTGATGTAGTTTTGGGGATGGACTGGTTGAGTAAGCATATGGAGAGTATTAAATGCCATAGGAAGTTGATTTCTTTTCCATTGTCTGATGGGTCGCACGTGGTGGCTCGAGGAGAAAGAAATAAGTCTGCGTTTCTTATTATATCTTTATTGAAAACTAAGAAATCCTTGAGTAAGAGATGCGAATGTTTTCTGGCATATTCTATTGATGCTAGAAAGGAAAAGCGGGCAGTTACTGATGTACGAGTAGTATCTGATTTTCCTGAAGTATTTCCGGATGAGTTACCTGGGCTACCTCCCGTTCGAGAGGTGGAGTATAAGATTGATTGAATATCAGGTTCTAATCCAGTGGTGAAATCTCCTTACTGATTGGCTCCTTCCGAGATTAGGGAGATGATGACACAAATTCAGGATCTTTTGGATAGGGGTTTTATTCGTCCGAGTTCATCGCCGTGGGGTGCACCAGTCTTGTTTGTGAAAAAGAAAGATGGTACTGTGCGAATGTGTATTGATTACAGAGAATTGAACAAGAGGACAGTCAAGAATAAATACCCTCTGCCCAGGATTGATGATTTGTTTGATCAGTTGCTGGGTGCTTCTTATTTTTCAAAGATTGATCTGTGATCAGGTTATCACCAGGTACGAGTTTCTGACGAAGATGTTGCCAAAACTGCTTTCTGTACCCGGTATGGTCATTACGAATTTTTAGTCATGCCGTTCGGTTTGACTAATGCACCTGCTGTGTTTATGGATTTGATGAATCGGGTTTGTCGACCGTTTTTGGATAAATTTGTGATAGTATTTATTTACGACATTCGGGTTTATTCTAAATCCGAAGTTGATCACGAGATACACTTGAGACAGGTTCTTGAAACTCTGAAAAAGGAGCAATTGTATGCCAAGTATTCGAAATGTGAATTCTGGATGCGAGAAGTTCACTTTCTGGGGCATGTCATTTGCAGTGATGGAGTCAAAGTTGATCCGGCGAAGATAGAAGCTGTAATGAATTGGGTGCTCCGAAGTCGCCTTCTGAAATTAAAAGTTTCTTGGGATTGGCAGGTTATAGGTTATTACAGACAGTTTATTAAAGACTTTTCTAAAATTGTGAATCCCATGACTAAATTGACTCACAGGGAGGTTCCATTTAAGTGGAATGATGAACATGAAAGGGCTTTTCAGACGCTGAAACAACTTTTAGGTCAGGCTCCTATTCTTGCGCTACCGGATGGGTCAGATGACTTCATTGTTTACTGTGATGCGTCATTGGCAGGGTTGGGTTGGGTTGTGTATTGATGCAACGGGATAGAGTTATTGCGTATGCTTCTCATCAGTTGAAACCTAATGAGAAGAACTATCCAACCCATGATTGAGAACTGGTAGCTGTGGTTTTTGCATTAAAGTTATGGAGACATTATCTTTACGGTACAAACTGCATTATTTGTACGGATCACAAAAACCTACCGTATGTATTTTCTCAGAAAGAGCTTAATATGCGACAGAGACGATGGCTGGAACTTGTTAAAGACTATGATTGCGAGATTCGTTATCATCCGGGAAAATCCAACGTGGTAGCCGATGCTTTGAGTCGCAAAGGAGTTAGTGATAATATTAAATTTATGCTAATTGAAATAGTTTCTGACTTGATTGATAGATTGAAGGCAACTTAGTTGGAAGCCTTGAAGGATGAAAATCTAAAGTCAGAGATTATGATAAAGAAAAAGAATGATTTGAATAATGATTCTAGGGGTTGAAAGTATATCAATCTCGTGTTTGGGTGCCTTTGCTTGGAGGTCCTGAGTTTGATTCTAACTGAGGCACATAAATCTAGACTATATGTTCATTCATGTAGCACGAAAATGTATAACGATCTGAAGGTGCTATATTGGTGGCATACAATGAAGACAGATGTTGCACAGTTTGTGGAGTCTTGCCATATTTGTGCACAGGTTAAGGCAGAGCACCAGAAACCCTATGGATCATTGAAACAATTTCCGATTCCAGAATGGAAGTGGAAGCACATAACGATGGATTTCATAACTAAACTTCCATGTACGCAGAGGAATCATGATATGATTGAGTGGTCGTTGATAGATTGACCAAGAGTGTTCACTTCTTGGCTACTATGATTGAGTGGTCGTTGATAGATTGACCAAGAGTGTTCACTTCTTGGCTACTAGTGAGACCGCATCACTCAGCAAGTTGGCTCATGATGACTGTTTTTGCAAGTTACAATTTAAGTTCAAGAATTACGTCAAATATAAACACACATTATTTCGGTAAGTATAACTGGATCGTGTAGTGGTATAGATGAAGCAAGTCAGGATCGATCCATAGGAAAAATATGTTGGAAATTGATACAATTCAATTTTAAATAATTAACCTATTAAGGGGGGGGGGGGTTTGAAAGATTGATTTTTTAATTTTATAAAAATGATAATGATGACTAAATATTAATTAAAAGGAAAGCGAAATAAATAACTTGTAAACAAATGGAATAATTAAACGAGTTATTCACTATGATTTAATCCTCCTAGATATATATTTGATTATTAAAAGCCGATTATATTGATTCTACCAAGAGGTTGGACGATTAACTCCCGTTAACTATCTGCAATGTTATGTAATAGGGTTCATTAACTCCCGTTAATGGTCTTTTTAAACAACACACCTCTATTACCATATAATTGTTGAAATTAGCTCCCGCATCATCCTTAACTTACGAACTCCCATTCATAGGTTAACTTAAAGTTTACTCCGTTATTAATTTATAAATTTCACTTGTTATTCATAACAACCGATTATATTATTACCGAAGTAATAATATAATAGAAACCACCCATCCAATATTCATTCCCATGTCCAAATGATAAAAATGATTAACAAACTTATTAATCAAAGGTGTAGAGTATAACTTTTAAGGTTCTTTTCAATTATTATAGTAATTGGTTATAAGAACCAATATAATACCAAATGTTAAATCAAATCTTTATCTAGAATTCATAAGATCATAGTGAATAAGGAAAGAAGTTACCCCATTGATGAATTAAACTTGTACATGGCTTGGTGCATCATAGTTTAAACAACTAAGATGAAACCTTCCTTGATTACAAACAAAGTAACTAGAACAAAGCTACTCTTTTATATACTATCTAATTGATTTAGATAGACCCAAAGAGGATTTCCTACAACTATAATACTGGGAAAGAGCAGAGTTTACAGAGAGAAAGAGAGTGTATAAGTGTATGAAGAGGTTTCCTAATGAGCTTGCAAAGGTTGCTATTTATAGGAGAAGTTATGGGAAACTTCACGGCGTGAAGATGGTCATTACGCAAGATCTTGACTTTTGTGTACATTTTACCCATCTTCACTCACCTATTTCACTATTTACCCCATGGCTACTCTAGTAGACTGATAATTCATGCCACTTGATGTTCTTCTAGAAGTTGTCTTCAATTGAATGCAATTTTAAGCATGATAATTACCAAGATTGTAATTAACTTAATCTTCTTTGTGCAGGAAAACTTCATGGCATGAACTCTATTGAGTTCATGGCGTGAAGTAGTGTAAGTTGTCCTGATTTTTGCACTTTTCTTCGTTTCTTGATTTGTTCTTCAATTTCAAGTGTCTCTTTCCTGTTTTTACCAAATAACATGTTTAGACTCAATTTAACACTTTTGGTAAAGAAATATATGATATTGTTGAATAATAATCTATATAAAATAAGCAATATCATAAGTTCCCACACTTGAACTTTGCTTGTCCTCAAGCAAACATCATCATGAAAAATTCCAAATATCGATCAAGTAAAACAATTTTCTCTTCATCATGCCAAACACTAAAGTATCCGAAATACAAGTAAATTAGAAAAATAATATCATTATCACGCATAACCTTTTTATCCTCACAAAAGGGTTCGCTCGTTCACTCAAGTGTATAAAGGTTATTGTTTAGTGAACGCTCAATATGTCAAAGACATGGTCATTAGCATAAGCTTGTATGTGAATCTCATCTCCATCACTAGAGACATCAACCTTCAAGAGGGCTTTGGGGTTGTAATTGTAAGCTAAAGGTCAAGGTAGAAGATGGAAATTATAAAAGTGACTAAATATAGCAAAAACTTGAATAAAGTTGGATAATAACGCTATTCTATCTTAAGTGAAATGATACAACACACATAGCTACTAAACAACTAATACGAACACTTGCTTGATATGCACTTTTCTCTTTTGAGTGTTTTTCTCTTCTATTTTTTTATATCTATATTTTATTTTTATTATTTTTTTGTGCACGTTTTCTTCTCACAAACTACTTTATTTATTGGCAAGAGAGTTTATTTATTGACTTAAACAGAACAAAAGTGTGTTATTTATCCAACTAAATCCAAACTTAAGCTAAGGTCAAAAGAAATCTAAAACGATGGAATTGGCTAAAAATTTGGGTAACAAACGAAAAAGGCTAAGGCTCAACATGGCCACGAATGTATCGTGTGAAAGTTGAGCACTACGCGAATAAAGGTAGGGCAAATTAGACATCCTGTTTTTTAGAATATCTAACGAACAAAGAAAATGGCTAAAAACAAATAGGGCTAAAAAAATGAAGGTCTCTCTCAGTGCAATGGTATGTAGCCTCATTTTTGTAGTTATTGACAAGTATTTCAGTAACAAGTTCTACCATAACCGTATGTAGACATCCTCGCACAAAAGAAAGGTGGCATCATAAAATGAATGTTACGAGTTGGCTCAAGCTCTCATTTTGACAGTGGGTTAGGAATTATATATGCATGACATTTTAATTATTTTACTAATTTGACTAGTTAAAAACAATTATTTAGGCACGAAAAAGAAAAGAAATTGCAAAAAATTTGATCGAAAATTTTGAAATTTCTTACAAAATTTTATTCGCTTGAATTCTCACAAAGTTAAGGTACTTAAATCCTTTCCCACACTTAGAAATTTTCATTGTTCTCAATGCAAATGGTTCGTACCATATGACCGTTACAAACGGTCATATAGCCGTTACCAACGGTCTCATGACCGTTGCCAACATTATAAATTTACAATCACACAACTCATTTCCTCACATTTCTTTCATCTCAAAAACCGACTCCTAGAGATTTCTTTGAAGGTGATTCATCCGTTTTTAATTTTCGTTATTATGGTCCTCATAAGCACGACCATCTTTCTTCTTTCTTTTTCTCCAATCGAGGAGTGGATAGAGCCGTTTATCATGTTTTCTTTTATTATTATATCCTTGTTGTTGTGTGCAATTGCAATCCGACGAAAATATAATAATTTCTTGGTGCAAGATTTGAAAGAATTACTCCCGTGTGGTTTTGTATTTGCTTCCTTTTTGTTGCATTCCACTTCTTGCGTAGTCCTTGGTTCGAGTTTATTCCTCCACGTTTGGTAACGGTGATTGTTTCTTCTCTTCTTTTATTCACACACGAAAACAAACAAACATAACAAGCATAATACCATATTTTAAAACATACCAAAAATAAAAATATGCAATCTGACAAAAATAAAATAACAAGAGTACCACAATTTATACTACAATACCAAATTATTAAAAAGAGTACCACCATGCAACTAAATCAGCGTCCATCCGGTCGTCAGATCCATCTGTCATAAGGGGTCTCATACGGAGGGTTGTTTTGATCTACATCGCACTGTGGTAGAGGCTGATATGGTGGAATCTGAGGAGGTGCCATGGATCCAGGTGATTCGTACCAGGATGAAATGGCCTGATGGTCCCATGAAGACTAGTGCATCATCCTGTATTGGTCATACATCGACCTCCTTTGCATCTCCTGAATAGAGTCCACTGATAATTGCAGTCCACTAACCCTCTCATATAGGTCATCATATGCTGTATGAGCGTCCCAACCTGCTGGAGCTCCTCCTCTGCCTCTTCTTCTTGGTGGCTCTGGTTGTGGTACTGGCTGTCTTTCCGGCTCGTCCTCCTCATCATCAGATTCTACCCTAGTATCTCCCCACACAGTCACCGATTTGGTGGCATCTGTGTAGTAAGCCACCCGCATACGTCTCATGGCTGAAAGATTAATCCATCCCATATTTGGGATGGGTGTCAAAGAAGCACGTACATGCGCTGTGAGGATGTTGAAGTGCTTAGCCAGTCTAGTAACGTACTGGCCACCAACAATTAGGCTATCTCCGCGTAGACCACCGGCTTCCTCCAAAAAAGAAACCACACAATAGGGAATGTCAGTGCGTCTAGTGAAATCAGATATTTGATATAGTAACCAAAGATCTCTTTTGTTGATTCTATCTTGACCGTCTCCCCTATCATTTATTGAGTGTGCTATCATTCTATAGATAAGCCTTAGGTGTGGATCTCTAATTTCAGATGCTTTTGTCATACTAGCCTGATAATGGCCTCCTCCCATTTCCATCCATGCAACCTCATGGATAAAGTCTTCAGATGGCTCCCTCTCACAAGTTGTTATATATTCCTGAAATACTGGCGATGCCAACTGAGCTGGTGTATAGATACCTAGGGCTATTGCGAACTCAGCAAGTGATAAGGATCTAATGTTTCCTCCTCCTAGCCTGAATCTGATCATACTGCTATCATTGTAATCGGTTATCTCATGATTAACCGATAATGAAGCAAAGAACTCTTTACATAGCTCGACATAAATATTCTCCTTTATGCACATGGCATTTTCCCATGCCCGACAGTAAAATACTACCTCTCCATAATGTTCCACGGTTCGTGTGATGATGCTTCGGATGGTCTCTGCTTGTCCAAGCTTCTCCAATGCATCCCAATCGATAGTTTTTCCTAGCTTCATAGCCTTGTTCATTAGGATCCTCAGGTTCGAATTACATTTTCTTTTCAATGCTGCTGGGGTCACATTCCCAGAGTGTACAAAGGAGTGTGTACCATCTTCTGCCAATAAATCGGCTAAGACATCACCTGATGAAGCACAGGAGACTCTTCCTCTCTGAAATTTTAAAGTATACATGTGAGAAGTATTTTCTATTTAAAGTATAACTAAACATGTATACCAAAAGATTTCAATTCATGTGGAGAGAATATATACATACATACATATATATATATATATAAGTTGATTATTACGTGTAAAACATAAAATCCAAATTAATCAACTAAATATACATATTCCCAACTAAATATACCAAAAGATTTCAATTCATGTGGAGAGAATATATACATACATACATATATATATATATATAAGTTGATTATTACGTGTAAAACATAAAATCCAAATTAATCAACTAAATATACATATTCCCACACTTAAAGCTTTTTGAGTTTTTATTTTGTGATTTGAACCTTAGATGATATAATCAATTTTCATAAGTTCATTAGTCAATCAAATATAAGATTTTCTAAAATACAATCATAATGTCAACAAGACAAATGATATTTTCTTGACCAATTTTATATGTTTTTCCAATTTTCTTGCTAAAAGTTTTATTACTTATCTTTAAGCAAAGAAAATTTGGAATTTATGCAAATTATCACAAAATTGTCAACAAGACAACTGATATTTTCAAGACAAACATATAAAATTATCACAAAATGAACCCTACTTAGTGATTAGGAATTTACATAGACATGATGAATCAAAGCTCAATCTTGAATTAGCACATGTACGTATCATTTAGACAAATAAATCTTCTTCAAATTTCACAAATCCATACTTACATCATACAGAATCATCAATTCATCATGTACTCTTCAAAATTCAAGTTCCTAAACATCACTTAGAACACTTTAAAACAATTTTCAAGCCTAAAATCATGATCTTGAATTTTCTATAAGCAAGAATTAAGCATTTTTGAAGGTTTTCCCCAAAAATCACAACACTTTTCATGAATTATCATCACATTTCACAACAAAAGATCATAATAGCATCAAGTAGGTGTTCTTCATCAAAATTACATAAAACCCTAACATGAATTTGTCAAAACATGCTCAAATCAAAAATTTCATGGATCAAAGTGTGTAGAATCAACTCTAAATGCAAGAAATCATGAAATCTTACCTTGGGAGCCATGGTTATGGTTCAGATCGACCAAATTGATGTTTTTTGAGGCTTGGGGGCGAAAAACCGAGCTTGGAGATGTAGGTCTACGGCGTGAATAGTGGCAAAAACCCTAAAATTTTTGCTTATATAAACAGACTTCATGCCGTGAACCTTTGGGAGTTCACGGCGTGAAGTCTGTTCGAACCAGAATTGTCAAAAAAATAATTTTGTTTTATAATTTTTTTTGTATTTTTGGGTTTTCTAATGTTCTTGCCATTTCTTATATGGTAAAAATTATCATAGAGAATGGCCAGACAAGTTGATGAGGAGGCAGGATCCTTTCGGTATTAAACCTTTCGGAAAATCCAACAACCAAGCTAATTTCAACTATTCTTAGACACCACCCTCTTTTAGATAATTCTTTACGAAAATATAAAAAATACAAGAACGGAAAAAATTAAAAAAAAAGACTTATCAAGATTTTCAATGGAGAAGTAGTTTTCCTTCAACGTTACAGCCTAACAGAACTTGAGTATGCCTTAGCCCCATGTTTATTTCGCTTGATAAGTACTCTATACATACTTTTGAAAATCGTGTTAAGTTTTTAAAAAGATCATTTTATCGCTTTGATTTGCGGAATCTTTTAACGTCAGATCTTCAAGACGAATCATCGAAAAGCTAATTATTTATAGACAATCGAAGGGTATTTTAAGCATTGGACGTACCTTCGTCGTGGAATTATTTGGTGCTTACATATTCTAAGTAACAACAAATCATCAAACATTGTGCTAACGTTCGAATTAGGCCTAATGGTGCCTTGGGCTTTTAGCTTAACCGGATCCCGCCTTAATGCATCCGCGCATTCTGTTTGTGAGATTGTTGGTAGTTTTCTACATTTCAAAAAATGCATCAAAGCTCCACATTTCCAGCATTTCCCTACCTGAATCGCCCTCCCTTTCCTTGCACATTTTGAAGTTCCTCTCCCAAAATGCTCAAAGTTATGTTTACTCAAAGCTTTTCTCTGAATTAGTTCACACCTAAGAAAAATATCTTGACAAATATCAAAAGGCAAATGCGATTTAAAATACAAACAATTAACAAGCGTCCTAATGTTATTAGAAAGCATTGTAACAGAAGTCATTTTGAAAGCAGTTTAGAAATTTAGCAGTGAGAAGATAGAAAAACAATTCTAGTTCTTTAAGGTCTGCCGGTAAAAGACCAAACATACGAAAAAGAAATAATTAAAATAAAACGGGTTGCCTCCCGGAAGCGCTTTATTTTTAACTGAGTCGTTAGCTCGACTCATTGTTTTTACTAATTTTTTGTTCCATAGAGGGTAAGATTTTCCCTCTCCGTTTCTTTCTTACGTTCTTGGTATATTTTTAAACGATGACCATTCACGTTAAAAATATCATATTTACCTTGGAGTTCTACATAACCGGATGGAAATGATTTTACGACAGTGAAAGGTCCTATCCGCCTGGACTTCAGTTTCCCTGTAGAAAATTTAAATTTTGATTGAAAGATCAAAACTTTATCTCCTGTATGGAATTCTTTGTTTCCTTTCAAACGTTTATCATGCCATAATTGTGTTCTCTCTTTGTATAATCTAGAGTTTTCATATGATTGTAGCCTCAATTCTTCCAACTCATGTAGTTGATATAATCTCTTTTTTCCGGCGTCATCAATGTCTAGATTACAATTCTTTAAATCCCAGTAAGCCTTATGTTTGATTTCAAAAGGTAAATGACATGACTTACCATACACCATTTTGAATGGTGTTGTCCCGATCGGTGTTTTGTAAGTTGTGCGAAATGTCCATAATGCATCATCTAATTTGGTTGCCCAAATTTTGGGATTATTTTGCACAGTTTTTTCCAAAATTATTTTTAAAGATCGGTTAGTGTTTCTACTTGCCCACTTGTTTGTGGATGATAGCAAGTAGAAAACCTATGTGACACTCCATATCTTTTTAAAACTTTTTCCATTTGTTGATTGGCAAAATGAGTTCCCCTATCACTAATTAAAGCTTTAGGTGTACCAAAACGTGAAAATAAATTTTTCATAAAATCAACAATAACTCGGGCATCGTTTGTTGGTAATGCTTTTGCTTGAGCCCATTTGGAAACATAGTCAACAGCAACCAAAATGTATTGATTTTTATTTGAATTTGGAAATGGACCCATAAAATCAATTCCCCATATATCAAACACTTCACATACCAAGATACCTTCTTGTGGCATTTCATCACGTTTTGAAATATTACCAAACCTTTGGCATGAATCACATGTTTTGAAGATGGCAAAAGCATCTTTGAAGATTGTTGGCCAATAGAATCCTGCATCAAAAACTTTTTTAGCACTTAAATTAGGACCAAAATGTCCCCCGGTAGGTCCTTGATGACATTCTCCTAGAATTTGTTCGGATTCGGTACCAAACACACATCGGCGTAACAAATTATCCATTCTACAACGAAATAAATAGGGTTCTTCCCGGTAGTAATACTTGGCATCCGATGAAAGTTTTGATTTTTGTTGGTATGTTAACCCTTTGAGAATAGTTCCTGCAGCTAAATAATTAGCAATATCAGCAAACCAAGGAGCATTAGAATCATCACTTACATTAATCGATTGAAGAGATTCGTCAGGAAATGTGTCATGAATCTCCCTTTCATAAAACTTCTCTAAGTTCGGATTCTCCAATCTTGATAAGTGATCTACTGCTAAGTTTTCGGCTCCTTTCTTATCACGAATTTCTATGTCAAATTCTTGTAAGAGTAAAATCCATCGGATAAGTCTTGGTTTGGCATCTTGTTTGTTGAAAAGGTATTTAAGGGCCGAATGATCCGTATATACTGTGGTTTTGGACAAAATCAGATATGAACGAAATTTATCAAATGCAAATACAACAGCCAAAAGTTCTTTTTCGGTTGTTGTATAATTTTGTTGTGCATCAATTACTGTCCTACTAGCATAGTATATTGGTAAATAATGATTGTTTATTCTTTGACCCAACACCGCTCCTAATGCATAATCACTAGCATCACACATCAATTGAAATCGTAAATCCCAATCGGGTGATACTATAATTGGTGCATTAGTGGGTTTTTCTTTCAAAAGATTAAAAGATTTCACGCATTCATGTGTAAATTCGAATGGTGTATCCTTTTCCAACTAGTGGGTTAGTGGTCTCGAAATTTTTGAAAAATCTTTTATAAATCTTCTATAGAAACTAGCATGACCTAGAAAACTTCTTATACCTTTTACGTTTGATGGCGGAGGTAGCTTATTAATCACATCAATTTTTGCTCTATCAACTTCTAATCCTGATTTTGAAATTTTATGTCCTAAGAAAATGTCCTCCTTAACCATAAAGTGGCATTTTTCCCAGTTTAAAACAAGATTAGTTTTCTCACATCTTTTTAAAACTTTTTCTAGACTCGAAAGACAAGTATTGAAAGAATTTAACAGAGAAATCATCCATGAATACCTCCATACATTCCTCGATCATATCATGAAAAATAGCAGTCATGCATCTTTGGAATGTAGCTCGTGCATTGCAAAGTCCAAAAGGCATCCTTCTATACGCAAAGGTTCCAAAAGGACAAGTGAAAGTAGTTTTCTCTTGATTCTTTGGATCTATTGGTATTTGAAAGTAGCGTGAAAATCCGTCAAGGAAATAGTAAAACTCATTGCCAGCTAGTCTTTCAAGCATTTGATCAATAAAAGGGAGTGGAAAGTGGTCTTTTCTTGTAGCATCATTCAATTTACGATAATCAATACACACTCTCCAACCCGTGACAGTTCTTGTAGAAATAAGTTCATTTTTATCATTTACAACTATTGTCATACCTCCTTTTTTTTGGGACTACTTGAACTGGGCTTACCCATGAGCTATCAGACATTGGGTAAATTAAACCTGCATCCATCAAGCAGTTTGATGATTTCATTTTTTACTACTTCTTTCATATTCGGGTTTAATCTTCTCTGCCTTTGTACACTTGGTTTAAAATCTTCAGTCATGAGTATTTTGTGTGTACAATAAGCAGGATTAATACCTTGAATATCAACGGTTTTCCATGCAAAAACTTTTTTATAACTCTTAAGTACTTTTAACAATTTTTCTTTTTCCTCCTGATTTAAACTAGATGAGATAATAATAGGAAGTGAAGAGTTACCTTGTAGAAATGCATACTCAAGATGTTCTGGAAGTTCTTTGAGTTCAAGAACAGGTGGTTCACGAGTAATTTCTTTAGAAATGCAATCATCAATAGATGTTTTAATGTTAAAATTAGGTATTTTATTGATTACCTCAGTTTGTTCCTCATCTTCTGAATCACTACCCTGGATTTCTACTTTGAGTAATTTCTCCAATTCTATTTCTTCATCAATGATGGTCTTCGGAAAACTCTCATTCTTAAGAAATTCTTCAATTTCTTTAGAAATGCAATCATCAATAACATCTAGAAAGAAACACGAGTCGTCGGATGTTACCGAATGTTTCATGGCTTTATTAATAGAAAAAGTTACCCTTTCATTTGCTATGCCAAGAGTAAGTTGTTTCTTTGAAACATGGGCAATGGCATCAGCAATGTTTTAAAAATGGTCTTCTCAAAATTAAGGGTACTTTACTATCTTCATCCATTTCAAGCACAACAAAATCTACCGGAAATATGAATTTATCGACTTTGACCGGTAAATTTTCAACTATGCCAATTGGGTATTTAAAAGATCTATCTGCTAGTTGAATGCTCATTCTTGTTGGTTTTAGCTCACCTAGTTCCAGTTTTTTATATAATGAATAAGGCATTAAATTTATACAGGCACCCAAGTCGGCTAATGCATCATACACAATTGTATTGTTAAAATAGCAGGGAATAGTGAAACTCCCTGGATCTCCTAGCTTTTGATGCATTTTTGTCAGCAGTAATGCTGAACATTCCTCATTTAGAAAGGTAGATGAAACTTCTTCGAATTTCCTTTTATTTAAGACCAAGTCTTTGATGAATTTTCCATAATTTGGCATACCAGAAAGTACGTCAACAAGTGGTAAGTTAATTCGTATTTGTTTTATCATTTCGCAAAACTTACCATATTGTTCGTTGAGTTTTTCTTTTCTTAGTCTTTGCGGATATGGTACTTTTGGTTTATATTCTCTTGGTGGAGGTTGAATGCTTGATTCATTTTCTTTTCTTTTGATTCTTCTCCTCTTGTTTCTTTGTCTTTTTGTTCCACTTGTTCATTATGAACAGGTTCTACAAGAGAAGGAGACTTTACCTCTTTACCACTTCGTGTGGTGATTGATTTTACGTGCTCATTTCTTTGATCTCCTTTTGGATTTACTTGAGTGTTTGGTGGAAGCTCACCTTGTTGTCTTTCGGATAGTTTCTAAGCCAACCTTCCAATATCTCTTTCGAGATTTTGAATCGAGTCTTGGTGATTTCTGAGCATCTGGGCATTTGATGCTTGTTCCTTTTTCATATTTTCATTTGAAAATTTCCTCATAAGGTTTTCTAAATCAGATTTTTGTTCAAAATTATCATGCCTTGGTGGTCCAGATTGGTTATGCATATAAAAACCCGGTGGGGCTGGTTTTGCAGAATTAAAGTTTCGGTTATTACCTTGCCAATTTCAATTATCATTCTGATAATTTCCTCCTTGGTTGAGAAAATTCACCTCTCTTAAGGGAAATTATTGGTCTATCATTGATGTCACAATCTTTGGTTAAGTGTGGTCCTTCTCAATTGTCACAGCCAACCTGCACAGCATGTAAAGAAACAGTTAATGCTTCTATTTTTCTCTCTAAAACTTTTTGGTTGTTTTTCAGAGCTGCAACTTCTTAATTATCATTATTTTGGACATGTTTAAGTGTTTGTCTAGATGTAGACCTTTTTTCTAAGTTCCAATCTAAGTTGTGTATTGACATGTCCGCAAGAAGCTTTTAAGCTTCATTGGGTGTCTTGTAGAGGAAAACTCCTCCACTTGACGAATCTAAAGTTGCTTTTGAGGTTGAATCTACGCCTCTATAAAATATTTGTACAATTTGAGCTCTAGTAAGACCATTATTAGGGCATATTCTAATTAATTTTTTCATTCTTTCCCAAGCCTCAGCTAAATTTTCATCATGATTTTGTTGGAAACCAATGGTGTCATTTTTCAATTTTTCAGCTTTCGATGGTGAATAAAATATCGTTACAAATTTACTTCTTAATTCTTCCCAATTAGTGATTGAATTTGGCTCTAAATATTTGAGCCAAGCTTTTGCTTCACCGGTAAGCGTAAAAGGAAAATTTTGAAGACGTACCGCATCGTTGGAAGCTTGATTTTAGAAAAGTTCACAAATATCTAGAAAATTTTAAACATGAAGATTTGGGTCGTTTACCACCTTACCATTTGCAGATCTCGGATCATATGAAGGATTTGTCCTTTTATTTCGAAATTTTCACCTTGAATGGCAGGTTTTATGATTGCAGAAACCGGAGATTCCGGAGCTTTTTGTCTTATACTCCACATTGGTTGATCGTCTTCCATTATTTTAAATTTTTTTTCTTTTTTTGGCTTTTTAAATAATTTATGTTCGGGTTCGGAATAAGGATGAAATAATTCTGAAGTTGAACTACGTGTCATAAGCTAACAAAACAAAATAAAAGAGTAAAATGTAACTTTCTTGAAAACAAGTTTTCAAGCAAGGATCGACTAATTACTTAATATTTAGATTGTAAAAGTTTAACCGTTTTTCCCAGCAACAGCGCTAGAAACTTGATGAGTGTTTTTGCAAGTTACAATTTAAGTTCAAGAATTACGTCAAATATAAACACACATTATTCCAGCAAGTATAACTAGATCGTGTAGTGGTATAGATGAAGCAAGTCAGGATCGATCCATAGGGAAAATATGTTGGAAATTGATACAATTCAATTTTAAATAATTAGCCTATTAGAGGGGGGGGGGGTTTGAAAGATTGATTTTTTAATTTTATAAAAATGATAATGATGACTAAATATTAATTAAAAGGAAAGCGAAATAAATAACTTGTAAACAAATGGAATAATTAAACGAGTTATTCACTATGATTTAATCCTCCTAAATATAGATTTGATTATTAAAAGCCAATTATATTGATTCTACCAAGAGGTTGGACGATTAACTCATGTTAACTATCCGCAATGTTATATAATAGGTTTCATTAACTCCCGTTAATGATCATTTTAAACAACACACCTCCATTACCATATAATTGTTGGAATTAGCTCCCGCATCATCCTTAACTTACGAACTCCCGTTCATAGGTTAACTTAAAGTTTACTTCGTTATTAATTTATAAATTTCACTTGTTATTCATAACAACCGATTATATTATTACCGAAGTAATAATTAATATAATAGAAACCACCCATCAAATATTCATTCCCATGTCCAAATGATAAAAAAAAAAATTAACAAACTTATTAATCAAAGGTGTAGAGTATAACCTTTAAGGTTCTTTTCAATTATTATGGTAATTGGTTATAAGAACCAATATAATACCAAATGTTAAATCAAATCTTTATTTAGAATTCATAAGATCATAGTGAATAAGGAAAGAAATTACCCCTTTGATGAATTAAATTGTACATGGCTTGGTGCATCATAGTTTAAACAACTAAGATGAAACCTTCCTTGATTACAAACAAAGTAACTAGAACAAAGCTACTCTTTTAGATACTATCTAATTGATTTAGATAGACCCAAAGAGGATTTCCTACAACTATAATACTGAGAAAGAGCAGAGTTTACATAGAGAAAGAGAGTGTATAAGTGTATGAAGAGGTGTTCTAATGAGCTTGCAAAGGTTGCTATTTATAGGAGAAGTTTTGGGAAACTTCACGGCGTGAACTCTTAGCGTGAACTCTGTGTATGGTCATTACGCCAGATCTTGACTTTTGTGTACATTTTACCCATCTTCACTCACCTATTTCACTATTTACCCCATGGCAACTCTAGTAGACTGATAATTCATGCCACTTGATGTTCTTCTAGAAGTTGTCTTCAGTTGAATGCAATTTTAAGAATGATAATTACCAAGATTGTAATTAACTTAATCTTCTTTGTGCAGGAAAACTTCATGGCATGAACTCTATTGAGTTCATGGCGTGAAGTAGTGTAAGTTGTCCTGATTTTTGCACTTTTCTTCGTTTCTTGATTTGTTCTTCGATTTCAAGTGTCTCTTTACTGTTTTTACCAAATAACAACATATTTAGACTAAATTTAACACTTTTGGTAAAGAAATATATGATATTGGTGAATAATAATCTATATAAAATAACCAATATCAACTCAGTTGTATATTGATGAGATTATTTCCCGGCATGGTATACCGCTTTCGATTGTATCGGATTCTAGAACGGTTTACAGCGCGAGTTGGGTGCGCGTGTTAATCTGAGTACAACTTATCATCCTCAAACAGATGGGCAATCTGAACGAATAATTCAGACACTTGAGGATATGTTGCGTGCTTGTGTGTTGGAATATGGAGGTTCTTGGGATTCCCACCTGCCGTTGATTGAATTTGCGTATAACAACTCTTACCATTCGAGTATTGGTATGCCACCTTATGAGATGTTATATGGGCGTCGCTGCCGTACTCCTACGTGTTGGATAGAGGCGGGTGAGAAAGAGTATGCAGGGCCTGATATTGTACAAATCACCGCAGATAAAGTGGTTATTGCACGAAAAAAGTTGAAAGCTACGAGAGATCGACAAAAGATGTATGCTGATCCACGTCGTAGATCTGTGGCTTTTGTTGAAGGTGGACTGGTTTATCTGAAGGTTTCACTTGGAAGGGGGTTATCTGTTTTGGGAAGCGGGGAAAGCTAGCTCTTCGTTATGTTAGTCTGTTTCATGTCCAACGGGTAGTAAATGATCAGACGGTTACTCTTGATCTTCCTGCAGAATTATCAGGTATTCACGATACTTTCAACGTTTGTTACTTGCGGAAATGTAGAGTGGGGGATGAAAGTTAGATCCTTCCTTTACATGATCTTAAAGTGGATTCAAGCAAGAACTTAGTGGAAGAACCCATTGAACTACTAGATCAGAAAGTGACTAAACTGCGTAAGAAACAAATTCCCATGGTTCTGGTTAAATGGAGACATAGTTTGGGTTCAGATTTGACGTGGGAAACCGAGGCAGATATGAAGGCTCGTTACCCTCGATTGTTTGAAAGCGAATAGATTCCGAGGACAGAATCCTTTTAAGGAGGGAGGATTTGTAACATCCTGAGTTTGGGCCTAGTAATTTCGTAGGCTTCGGTGCGTATTTATGAAATTATTATGTGATTAAATGCTTATTTAATTATTAATAATTATACTTTTAAGTAAGTTTAGTATATATATATATATACATATATATTGATTAATATATTTATGTACATATGCATGTGTTTATGTATTGGGATTGTTTAATGGTGACTAAGCATGAAGTTAGATGAAATAAATACACGTCCTGCTTTGTTTCATTCCATGTTAACTTACATGGATTACACAGGATTAACATTTGAGATGTATTCCTCATTGCTGAAAACCCGCTAGTGTGTGTACTGTGTGTTTTTAGAGAAAACAAGAAGTAGAAGCTTCAAACTTGAAAAGTGAAATTGAAGAACTAGTGTTTGATAATTCAAAGTAAGGGTATAACTATGTTCCTAGCTTGATACTGATCTTATTGACATGTTTTGTTGCTAAGTTTGTGCTTAAAACATGAAAACACCATTGTTGAAGCTTATGTGTAAACTTGACAAATGGGTTTTGCAAGATTTAGTGTTTTAAAAGGTTTTGATGTGTTCTTGTTGTTTACATGTTATATGATCTTTATACATGTTATTAAAGTGTTCATTATCGATTTCGAGTGAAAATATTGGATTTGGCAAAGTTGAGTCGGCTGGAATCATGAAGAAGATGATGCAAGTTTATGAACGACGCGACGCGTCATTTTCTTGGACGCGACGCGTCCTTGCAATTTAGCGGATTCTTGGAAATCCGAAGAGGGACATCCGATGGGTGAAATCCGAGATCCAATATCCGATACTCTGAAATGCGAGAGGTCCAGAATCCGACAATATGGAATCCGGGACTTGAAATCCGACAAGAAAGACTCGGATTTGTGAAATCCGACATTTGGCTGCGATGAGACGCGTCGGTTTCTTGGATGCGACGCGTCCATAGTTTTTGTGGATTTTCTTGTTTGTTTGCATTGTTTAATGCTATGTGTTATATGTGTGTACATATGTGAATCTAACATGTTTATGTTTGATTAAAGGAGATATAAATATATGTGTTTTGTATATATTTATGAATCAGTTACTGATTTCAGTTTATTGTGGGAACACACAAGGCTCAGTAACATAAGATCACTAAGTAGGAGTTCGTAAACTCAAGGTGAGTAGATGTTTACTCACAAATGTTATTAGTTGTAACTGGTTTGGTTGCAACTGTTATTGGTTTGATGCATGGATAGATTGTGTATCTGATAATTTATTAACTAGTTTATTGTTAATTAATTGTTGCGTCAGTGATATGTATACATGATATTGGGAAGTCAGTTTCGGCTGGGCCATGGGCTGGGTTTGTTCGCTATCGGCTAATCCGTATTGGGATCTTTTAATGCATTCGTTGCAACTTAAGGTAATACTGTGTGAGAATAGCAAATGAACTATCGGTAAGCCTTTGCTATGGCCAGACATTGGTTGTAGGTTCCTGCAGAACCGCCGGTCTTCTGGGGACACGAATATCTGTTACGTGTTGTTGTTGATATCATGCGGTTCTGGCTGATATACCTGTTGTGGGTTTACTTCATTCACTTAGCTTTGTGCTAATCCCCCACCTCTCACTCTTTTACAGGTTTTGGTAAGTCAGTGGCTCGGCTGAGAGTGGTTAGCTTGGGGAGTAATTACCTAGGCCTCTTATGTATTATTTGTGACGAGCCGGGATTTTCTAATACTGATATTTAAACTATTTGGTTTTGTAAACAGTGGTTTATGTACAGTTGTAAATACTTTTAGTATTTAAATCTCTTCCGCAGTGTTATTTAAAATGAAAATTTTTTTGTTGAAAATACGGTGTTACATTACTGAGAGACACGATAGTAATAATCAAACCTTGAGTGTGGGTAGTAATTAATGTGATTGACTGATGGATAATTTTTCTGAACAATTAGGAAAAAATTAGAAGTTCAAACTCGCCTCGTAGGTTTTTTTTGTCATACTGCAATGATTGTAAGATTAATTATCAATTACATTTCCTTTAGGAAAAAAAATATATACCAACAATATACATTGATTTCTAATAAAAAAATATGGATATCTATAGTCAGGTGATATGCTTGATGAGGGAAAAGTTCCAAATGAAGTGTTGGATTTGTACAAGAGCAACATTTTGGCGGTGGTGAATGGTTTTGAAGAAGAACCGAACTTGCGAAATTATGATATGGTAATAAAAAAATGATACTTTACGATGCAGTATTAAAAAAACAAAAAATATGTATATATTTATATAAACTAGTTATGTAAAAAAATTTAAAAAATAACCGCTAACTTGTTTGTATAACTTCACGATATAGGTATTCTTCCAAATGATCGATTTGAACCACTATTACATCATTTGTTTTGACTTGAAGAATCGGAACATAGAACTGATTGATAAAAGAGTTTATGATGAAGATATATTAGATAACTATGATGAGATTCCAAAGTTTGTGGTAAGAATGAATTTAAAATTAACAAATTTTGTTTTTGATTTTTTATATGCAAAACCTTTTTTTGACATATATGCAAAGGTGCAACAAATTAAAATACTATATGTGACTTTCATACATTTAAAGTTAAAAAAGTTGCTGCATATGTGAAATAATATGTGTATATGAAATATTATGTGCAGAAATCGTTTTTCGTGGCCAATCTGAAAATGGATGAACATCCGGTAGCTGCTGATATGGATCAAGAGGAGATACAAATATTAAACATGTTATGGAGATACAAATATTAAACATGTTATGGAGATCAGTTATAAACCAAACAGATTGTGGAGTTTTTACTATGTGTCATCTAAAAACATATATTGGAGATGGAGGACGAGGTTGACAATGCATGTTACACAAAAGTGAGAAGGTACAGAAAGGAATATTAAACAAGCTGAGGTACAAATACACGATAAAGATACGGATGTCTGATATAAATCTACTATGTGTCGAATTGTTTAAAAAAGCAGAAGAGTTTGAAAAAATGAAGAAAACAAAACTGGATAAGAACACGAGGGAGAAAGATCAAAGGTTGAAACGAAGCAAAAGCAAGTCAGGTTAAAAGAGAGTGAGGAATGCTTGGCATACAAACTGTGTTTTGTATGATGTGTTATGAACAACGTAGATATGGTTTTGCTTGTTTAGGTTCAAGATATATCAACTTTGATTGGGTTTTATGTATGCTTTGTTTTTGAATTATAAATGAACGAGTGTTTTGCTTGGTAACTTTTTTTGCATGCTTTGTTTTTTATTTATAAATCTTACCTTGTAATGGTTGTTCGGACTTGTGTTACATATGCGCAACATTTTGTGATGGTTTGAAAAAAAAGATTAAGTGCACGGTTCCATTTAGAGAAGAGTTATGAAACAATATAAAGAACATACTTGTACTTTTAAAGATACATTAAGTACAACCTTATGCAAGATGATGATTATATGTTACAAAAAAACAAAAACTTGCAATCATACAAAAGGTTTTTATCTTGCAACATTGCAAAACACTTCACTGTACTTTATGTTGCGTATGTCTAGTATAAATCACATGCCATATACTTGTGTTGCATATGTGCAACATTGTGATGTTTTGGAAAAATAAGATTAAGTACACGGTTCCATTTACACAAGAGTTATGAAAAAACAAAAAGAAGATACTTCTACTTTTAAAGATACATTAAGTACATTGTTGTGCAAGATAATGATTATATGTTACATAATGACTGTGATATAGAAAACCTATATTGGCCGTTAGAATTTATAATCAAAATAAGAATGCATATATGCAATAGTACATACCGCTAGTAAAAAATACTTTACCATATACCAAAAAAATGGGAAAACAAAAGGTAAAAATAATGTTGCGTAAACTTTATGATGAAAATTGAACAAATGTCTAAAAAGGTGCAAAAATTAATGTCAGTCAAGCATCCATAAACCCATAATCCAAACTCTCATTATTCGTTTCCAAACCCAATCCCACATCTGGATCTGACCTGGACACTAATCGTTTCCGAACCCGATCTGGATCTGACCTGGACTCTGACTCGGACTCCTCAAGATCTTTGGAACTAGTCTTTGTAGGGAAATTCCTTGAATCATGTTTAGGGACATATTTTCCACATGTATGACACTTTCGTTTCTTTTTCTTACATGTTTCAATAACTTTTTGTCTAGGGCCAACAAGTCTCTTGCGTGTTCCACAACCTTTGTTCCTAATGCCTTGGGGAACCTTTATCACAACTTTTTTTGGTGGTTCAACCTTAATCAAAGATTTCATTGCCTCCTCATTTGTCTTTGGAGTTGGGTCATTTGGAATGATACTACACACTTCGTTTTTAAATTCATTTAATTTTGTATAAAGGACGAAAATTTGTCTGTATCTATCCTTAGACGTGCAACGCATGATTCCAAAATATTAAATGCTTCCTCTGCCATATTTTACTTCTCATAATTTTTTGGGCCATGTTTGTTACGTTTGATACACAACTCCGGAGCAATTACATCTATTGTCCACCTTTTAAGGACATACAAATCTGGTATGCATGAGAAATTATAATCCTTAAGTACAAAGAAGATATGCCGACACAAATAACCATGCCCGATGAAATGGTTGCAACTACAAACAATGGTACTCTCTTCTTTGTTCAAAACCACCTGTTAAAAAACAACATACAGTTAACGTCGTTCAAACCAAAAAAAGAGCTATATAACAAAAAATATACAAAAAGAAAACAGAAAAATATTATGCAAATACCTTAAATTCGACAACAAAAACACCATGTTTGTTTTTGTGTCTTATTATGCACACTTCAGAATTGTAATCGGTAACTACACATTTTGGGTATATGTGTATAACACTTTAACAATCTCTTTCCGAACGAGGTTAAACAACGCACAGCTATACACATTTGTAGCAAACCTCTCGATAGGCAAATGCGTCTTCCATAACGGTAATGTATTTGAACTTGCATTGTCAAGCAGTTTTTAGTCGTACCTTTGTTTCTCAATTGCAGTTTCAAAATAAATCATAAACTGCTCAAGACTGTTCCTAGAACAAGAATAAATTTTAAAAAATGAGTTTTCAAATTCTGAACGGGATGTGGCCTTCATCAAACAATACATATGTATCTCTCTAAAATACTCAGGTATCCATCTTTCCCTTAACTCAAACATATATGTAAGCCAACGAATATCGTGCAAATTATACTGAGAGATGATTAATGACTACTCCTCTTTGGCAGGTGTCGTAAACACATTCTATACCAGCTTGTGTAGACGTTTCTTGAAATCAGAAATTTGTAACAAATCACAACTGACCTGCAAAACACACACGTTGCATATATGCAACTTGCTTATACAGAATAATAATACAAACATAAAAGAAAAACACAAGCGTAGGTTCTTTACCATGTGCTTTCAAAACAGCTTCCAACAACCATTTGTACGAGTCTATAGATTCTAACCTCAACAAACCAGCTCCAAAATAACACAGTTGTTGTGGTTGCCAACCCTAGTAAAAGGAACAAAAATAATGTTGTACCTTGATAAAAAACAAAAAACAAAAAACAAAAAAAAGTCATAAATGTGAAATTAAAAAAAACACCAAGCCATAAAAAGCATACAACACTTACTTGTTCGTTTCATACGTCGCATAAAATGCAAGAACGTCACCAAAAATTTTGCAATTTCATCTGCGCAAAATAAAGACGTCAACTCATTGTTCACAACCTGATAATCAAATGAATAACCAGGAGCACATGTCTTACGAGTGTTTAGCTTGTCAACTAACATTTGAGCTTCTTTATCACTGATAAATCTGTTCATATCGCGTATAAAGTTTTTGAAATCCACAACAGTCCCACGAAGATTAACATACCTTTCAACAAAGACCCGAGTCTGTGAGCCTTCGTAGAACCAATATTAGACTTAGAAACCTTGTGAATGAACATTTGATCAGCAATCGTCAACTTTCTACGAGCAATTGATAAGTCCGCATTGCTATCGACAAACAAAGGATGATTGTGATTCTCAATAAACTTCTTCACTACGTATGAATTAGTACCACCTAACTCCCCAACACCAATACAAGCTTTGTAGTCGGTAACAAAGAAGCTGGTTGTAACACCGCCTTTGCTATATTAAAAATCATTATAAATTTGAGTTTTCAAACTGCATGGGTCTGTTTGTAAATTGAATATTTACCTGTTAGTTTACTTAACTGAATTTCAAAAACAATGCAGCGGAATTTTAAACCATAACAAACCAACCCTATTAACTATTATAGTTTATAAACACATGTTTAGCATATATACAAATATACAATACAAAAATTTGCCAAACATGCCACCAGGTGTTACTTTAATCTAACCGAACATTGTATATAATAATACCAACAAGTAGTGTTCCAACAAAAGCCTGTTCAACTGCTACAAGTGTCCCCAACTCACCTGCCTATTCTTTATCTGTAAAAAGGAAAACATCAACAACATTAGCTATTTAAAATAGCTAGTGAATACAGACAAGAATGAATACAATAAAGCAAGTCATACTTCAAGAATGAGCATATAATGTTATCCTAACACCTAGTGGTAATGCTGACATGTCCAGCAGTGTTATATCTTGCCAGATAGCTAGTCCAGCTTAACAACAACCACCGGGGGAATCAAACAATGCCAACCGTGCTGGTTTCATCACCTAAGTGACTCTACCTGCTCGTTACGGAGCCAAAGGCTCATTAGGCTTAGCCAATTAAGGAAATCACCCCAAGAGTTTAAAGGAATGGCACTCGAGTACCATTGATCCCGAACAATTGCCCGAAGGCCCATGAGACCCAGCCGAAGCTGACCTTCAATAACATATATGTCCAGACGTTCATATAGCTCATCATTAACCCTTTGTAGGGACAATAGCATGCATGCATTTACATAATACTTGTATTCATCAAATTATCACAATATATGTACATGTACTTAAATAAATGTCTTGCATATTATTCATCATGTCAATACTTGTTTTCTAACCTTAATTGCATATACATACAAGTCTATGTGCAATAAATAGCATACAATATTCATGTAACTCATTTAGCATTCAAACCTTCCTTTATAGGATTCAAAGAAGCTGTTACTCACCTTGGTGCTTAAAACAACACAAAAATGGATTCGGCCTTCCTTGATTGCATAATTACCTATTGTATACATACAAGTCCATTTAGATTACCATATATCATATACATATACTAGTTCTAGTGTTAAACTCCCTAAATGTGTCAAAATTAGTATAAACACCTAAGTCATCTCAAATACCCCTAAAATTGTTTAAAATGATTCAACCATAACCCATGTACCCAAACCATTGAAAAACAGCAAAACAGGACACTACCCAGAAGTTCACGCCGTGAAGTTAGTCCAGGGGCACGAACAGCAGGTCTGTTTGCTGTGTTTTCCATCCAAACCCAAGTTCAAGCATTTCTTAATTATTTCCAAGTTCTGTACTAGTTTTGGGACATCATTTGGAGTTCATGAGCATAAACATATCATGTTTTAACATCAGATTCATAATTCAATCATCAAATCATCATATTTGACCCATTTGGTCAATTTCAAGAAATTCCTTCAAGATATCTTCTATAATTCATAAAATCAATCCTAAACTATCTGTAGATGATATTAGAACAAATTGCAATCCAAAAATCTAAGCTTTATTAGCTAAATTCGTTTGCCCCATTTTGACCTAAATTCTAAAAATGAAGAACAAGATAGGAGAAGCTTACAAAAAGTGAGGAAGATGATGAATAGCAGATTATGGATAGATAAGGAACAAGATTTGAGATTGATTCGAGTTCTTGATTGATCCTTACTTGATTCTTGCTTGTTTCTCTTCAAGAACACAAAGAGAGAAGAGAGTGAGAGGTGTGTGTGTATGTCGTGGTGTGTGTGTGTGTTGAAGGTGAGTTGGCTGACTCATCTAAATGAGGACTGACTTATGGTTCAAAATTATCCATAAGGAGGTATTTTGTTCCCCTTTTCAACATACAACACAACACCCGATTAACCGTTTCAACTAACGAGGATATTTTCGGAATTCTCGTTTGAAACTAGTTAATATTTTAACACTTTTATCTATTTTTATTACTATTTTTAAAAACACTTTTAATTGGCCAATAGTATATTTTCTATTAACACTTATAAATATATTCTTAATCAATTCTTTTAAATAAATTCACATACCAAATGGAGCGCACGAATAGGCCCGATTTGAGGATGTTACACTGGTATTTCTTTGATCTCTATGTTTGGAATCTTGCGCGAGTGAATGTTCTACCTTGTTACGTGGTTTACGAGCTCTGTTACATAACACATACCGATTGGTAACAGTAATTCGGTTCCTTTTAACCGTTGAATCACGTGTATCAATTGGAATCCAGTGTTTTCTTCCATTTGGTGTCTCAATGACATTACTTAAAGAATATTTCATCACCTATAAGATTATTTAAATAGTTATAAAGACACTTGAAAAGATTAAATCTTAGTTGCATACGTGACTATGGTTTAAAAATAAAAGAAAGAAAATAACACAAACATATATAAAAAAGAGGTAATAAAATGTATCTGCAATGCCATACTATGACATCTTTGCACAAATTCAACTGCAATTCATTATAAAAGTGTCATAATAGGAACTTTTGCATATATGCACCTCCCAAAATTGGAATGCCATAACAATCCTATTGCATATACGCAATTATAAATTATTTTGCACTGTCATAAGATGGCGTCTTGTGCATCTGAAAACATACATTGTATTGAAAAAGCTAGAACAATGCACATATGCAAGTGCAAATTACTTAAGTTCATTTAAATGCTACTAAAATGAATACTCAAATTGGTAAGCTAAAATATACCATACTTTTCTACAATGGGTGAAAATCCACATTCCAATTGGTTTTTATGTTCACACTGTTGTTTATGAAAAAATCAGTGATTCATTCATCTTTTGTTCTTCCATGTCTACAAAATGTTGTTTATGAAAATCAGTGATTCATTGGTGTTTTGTTCTTCCATGTCTATACTATTACTAATACAACATCCGGCAACAACTCCATTGATGAAAGTGTAATCAAAACAAAAAAAACATGAAAACTTCCATGTTGTACCCGAATAAAACCAATTTTGTACAACATCAATCATATGCACACAAAAATTGAAAAATCAAAGATCAACCGATAAAGACAAACTGTATATACTTTGTTATTTAGCATATGGAAGAACATATTCATCTAAAATCATATACAAAAAAATACAAAATCAAAACAAGAAAAGAAATTATAACCTAAACAATATTGGATGGCAATCACGAGTTGAATATTGGATGGCAATCATGATTTTACTATTTTATGATTGTATCGTGTATTATGACGAACATGAAAAGTAGCTTGATTCAACCACGATTTGAACGGAAGAAAAATCAACACTCGAAGAAACAAAAATCACTATTGTGGAAAATCGAATTAGAATCGGATTAGGGGGAGAAGAATCAAACTTCAAACAATTAGCTTTAAACAAGGAATGAAAAATCAATCAAATCTGTAACATAAAGAAAATGGAGGTTGCAATTGTAACTGAAAATGCCAAAACAACATAAAAGCCCTTTAAAATTAAATACATATATAATCAATAGAAAAAAGAAAACCAAGATGGACGGTTTAGATTGGTTCTCGCATTTTTTTTGTTATCAAAGGAACTCCCCCCTTCTCTGTGTGATATATATATATATATATATAGACACACACACACACACAAAAGGGGGGAGTTCCTTTGATAACAAAAAAAAATACGAGAACCAATCTAAACCGTCCATCTTGGTTTTCTTTTTTCTATTGATTATATATGTATTTAATTTGAGAACCGTTTTTATTGCGAGAACTGTAAAAACCAATCTTAGCCGTTCTTTGGACAATGGAATTCATGGATGAATAGCGAGGGGGGATTGAGAGTGTCAAGGTGCATGTAAGGAATTCATGGGTGGGCAATCCAATTGAAGGTGGGGGAATTGGACGGCTAAAATTGGTTCTCGTAATAAAAACGGTTCTCAAATGAACTTTTCACTATATCTGAATTTTTCACTATATCTATATAGTGAAAAGTTCATTTGAGAACCGTTTTTATTGCGAGAACCGCGAAAATCAATCTTAGCAGTCCAATTCCCCTCCTTCGATTGGATTGCCCACCCATGAATTCCTTACATACAACATGCCACACTCAATCCCCATGCTCTTAATCCATGAATTTTATTATAAAAAATGAAAGGCTAAGATTGGTTCTCGCGATTCTCGCAATAAAAACGGTTCTCAAATAAACCTTTCCCTATATGTATATACATATATATATATGTATATACATATATGTATATATATATATGTATATACATATATATATACATGCATATATATGTATATATGTATATATATATATATAGATTGTTTTCTAATGCAAGAGTCGTAGGATTTTAGACAGTTATAAATAGGGTTAATCACAAAAAATATAAGGTTTGCTTTTGTAGCACCTATAATCCTGTGGAATAGTGCTAATTAGTAACATCCTCGCACATAATGTCTATTGTCCTCACTTTCAACATTTTTGCTGTCAAAATTCCTCATACTGTATTCCAATAACCTCCTAAAAAAACTTATCATCAACATATTATGTTCAAAACTAGATTTATGGACCCGTGCATGCCCGGGATTTTTAAAATGAAAATGTTATTACATAATTTCTTAAATAAAATAATAATAAAACTTTTAACGAAAGGATTTGATCGTAGACATCCGGTAAGAATTAATTACTTTTTATAGAATTAATATTTAGAGATATCTTTATTAAAATTGGTTATGTAAATATATCTTACATCTAATTTCCATTAATATGTTAATAGTTATTTTGTACAAATAAATGTATAGATAGTCATATATAAAAGTTCTACAAATATTCACATATTAAATCATGTTTTGGTGAATTAGTCCATACAAGATTTTTGTTGTTAATTTCTGCATGTTTTTGTTTATATATTAAAATTTTGCTTCATGTGAATGAAATAATATGTATACATACACATATGTATGATCGAATTAATGTCATGATCAATCTCAAATATAAAGAACCAAAAATTGATTCAACAAATATTTAAAAAGAAGTTCAAAGCATAAACAACCAAAAATTGATACCCAAATTGTACAAACGGACAAAAAAGAGTAAATTACTCTATAAAAACTCAAATATAAAGATGTTTAAATCTATCAGATTGGTTCCAGTTTTGGTTTCTTGAGCTTTTGGGTAAATTGTAAGTCTTTGAACTTGAAGACTGGATATGAATGTGATGATCAATCTCTTCAAAAGCTTGTTTTGGGTTAGGACTTGTTGCAGTACTTGACAATATCACGAGTGGGGTACAATTTTCTACGGTTCCTGTTGCTTCCTAAATATTCATAACTATTATATGTTAAATAAATTTAATAGAAAAGGTTGTAATAAATCATTTTGAATATAAAATACATCTGAAAACATAAAAGTGTCATACCTTTGAATCAATACAACCTTGTGACAATCCAAACATTGACGACCGAGAATCAAATTCAGCAATTAAATCCTACAAACATATATAAAAATAAATTAACGGAAAAAATAATTGTTAAGACATAGTTATTTAAAATTATGCATATGAGTAAAAATTTATTACCTCCAAATGTGGTTTTCCTTGTAACAAATTTTTAATAACATCTACATTGTCAGTCAATTTGCTAACAGTGAAGCTGTAGTACTTACGTTCGATGTTATAGTTAGATACTTTAACCTTTAACATAAACCTCTTGTTCAACAATTAATTAAACTCCTCTGATATGGAGTAAATCTGGATTGCTATACATAGTTTTAAAAAATATATAATATTACTAATTTTGTAATTAAAATTATTCAAAAATTATAACAATCAAACTTCATATGGGACATACCTTCTTGATGTTTTCAGCAGAGTAGATGTGGTCTTGTTCAGTAATCCAGTAATTATTGTCTCAAACAATGTGAGAGAAACAGTACCAGTACAATCTTGAACACGGATAAAAAGCATCATTCTATGTCAAGAAGTTTAATTGAATAATTTAGTAAAAAAAACTAAATAATAAAATAATTGAGAAAGTACTAACTTTTAAATATGTATCAGTAATTTACCTATTATAAACGTTTGAAACACCACCGCATGTATTGCATTTATAAGGATGATGACCTTCTTCTATTAGAAATGATTAAATATGTATAAGGAAAGGATAAGTACAATGTTAATCTATTATAAATCAATGAATCATAAAAATAAAAATATGTATTACCATCATTATTTTTAACACCACTATTTCATTTGCGGCATGCCAAATAGTACCACCCCTGTTTATGTTCGATCTTAATAACTTTTGCAACCACGTTACACTGAATCATCTAAAATACAAAAGAAACAAACAAATAGTATAATATAGTTTATATAAATAATGTTGAAGTAAATAGACTTAATTGATAGAACTTATTTATTTACCGTGTCCATCTCAAACATTTCATCAACATGCTTAACCTCAAAACCTTTGAAATAATCTTCTTGACTTGTGAAAATCGTGTTGTTGGACAATTGAACAATTGTATCCAAGGAAAATGCTTCTTTTTCGTTTCCATACATACTATCAATATGAAAGATGAGTAGTGAAACAATTAAACATATATTAGAAAAATAGATCTAGTGAAGTTAACCTTTGCATAAACTCATTAATGGGTTGTATGTCATCATTAACAAATAACTTCGATCCATATAGAGAATTGGATATTTGAGGAATGCCTATATTTAAAAATCTAACACGATTAGAACACTTATACATATAAATGTAAATAAAATATATATATTTATTTAAATGAAATAGATTAGCACTCCAATTTTGAAACTTCGCAAGTTGTAAAATAATTACAACTGGATTGTTGACATTGTTGTGTACTTGAATGAACTTTTGAAGCTTCAACGCGTGTTCACCCCACAAAGCACATGAAATTTTTTCACCACTAAGATATTCATTAAAATTAAGTATTGTTTGACAAAGATTATTATTTAAGTAGACTTCTAATTAAATGAGTATAGTGCAATTCACAGAAAAACAATATTTTATGAAAATTACCTCAAATCTTGCAATCCATAAATGAGCAAACTTTTATCACGTCCGAAACCTTCATAACCTTCGAATCATTTGATGAAATCACACGGCCTATAACATCGATTATATATATATATATATGTAAACTACTAAATCCAATAACTGTATATAATTTTAGTAGTGAATTTATAATATTTTATTCATATTTTATATACAAAAAACTTTTACTCAAAATGTCTTTATTATGCGTAATCCTTTAAAATTATTTAATATAATTATGTAAAATACAAAATTCATATTATATCCTAACCATTTCATGTCAAATGCCAAAACATATACCACACTATCAAATATATCATGATCCCTAAAAAAAACTATAATAGTGTATCATATATATATCCCAAAAACCTATCCTAATATCCCACAAAGTATAAGTTTTCAATAACGCATCTAAAAACACCAATTTTCGAGAAATAAACATAGCGGCATATTATATCCTAACCATTAATGTCATAATGCCAAAAGATAAACCACACTATTAGTTATATCATGTTTCCCCCAAAAAAAAACTATAATAATGTATCATGTATGTATCCCAAAAAAAATATCTTAATATGACACAAACAATTAATAAGGTAAAACTCAAGCATTTTAAACCAATAAACAGATTCAAGCTTATGTGCTAAGTTTTAAAATATACTGATTGATGGTTGTAACATAAATGATGTTATAAAATTGAAATCATGATATTAGAAACTTGATATTACACAAACAATAGGTATGTCGACTTCAATAATAGAATTAAGATGACATAACAAACTGTAGTTACATTTACAGGTTAATCATCATGGCAAGCCAATGAAATTCCAATATATGCATAAACCATAAATGTGTTAACTACACTTCCTAATTAAGTTTAAAAAATATAGTTACTAATTTATCCGTAAATCAACAGGGCAATACGGTTTAATCTTTGCAACCATCAAATACCATGGATAATACCTAACAAACTGTAGACTAATTTACAACCAATAAACAGATTCAAACTAATATGCTCAGATTTATCAAGTTAAATTTGATAATTGTATCCTAATCATTAAAGTTGTAATGCCAAAACATAAACCACTGTATCAGTTATACCATGATCCCCCAAAAAAACGATATATGTATCATGTATGTATCCCAAAATACTATCCTAATACCCTCCAAAGCATAAGTTTTCAAAAAAGCATGTCAAACCACCAATTTCCATCCTAAGTTTCAAACAAAATACTGAGCCAACTTACCCCAACATCAATAAACAGTGAATACCACATACCCACTTTCATCGAACGTGTCCACTTCGAGAACAAACTTTAAACTTTTAGTGCCACGCTGGTTTGTGTGTTGCTGAAACTCCTTCCATGCACCTTTGAGAACAACATGATACGTTGGAGAAGAATCACCCAATCTTGAATCTCCATATACCTTGAAGCGCATTTCAGTCTCGTAACCTCCACATCGAACCATCACCGGAGCCGACACCTGATTTAGTTTATACTTTTTAACAAACCATGCGGGAATGTGCTGCAATAATAATATAACAATAATAATTAAAATTGAGGTTTGAATATAAACATGTATTACAAAATGGAAAAATTATGATTACCAATGCATTATGTGCAAGGATATCGTTCATCCTTTTCCTAAAAAACTGCACATATTGAAATCTAGGATGAACCGAATTGCTCGTAGACGCAGTATTGGAAGCTACATAAAATGAAAATTTAATAAAATTATTAAAAGGTAACAATAATTCTATGTGATAAAAATAAATATAACATAGAAATCTGTTACCAAGATGATAAAACTCCAGATGTGATAAGAGACCAAAATGGCATGGAACTACAATTTAGAACATATAAACTGACGGATAAAGTAAATACATAATAAAGTAAATGTCATATTATTACATTCAAATTAAATATATAAAAATTACTTACCAATTTCCTTGCAGAACTTTACGTCAGCATGGGGAAAGAATACACCACTATGAGTTGTATATTCAAATCCATTCAAATCAAATAGTTTCATTTTAAACTCAAATACTCTAGAATAGTTTTCAAAGACCACAAAACTCTCCTTTTTAACCCCAAATTTATAGAACATCTCAGTAAGAATTTTACCAATAAACCCACATGGTAATTTATCATGAACTAACAACTTTGCATCAAACCTATGGTTAGCCGCCCAAATGACAACATCATTTTTCAAAATATGGGTGAATTGGTTGAACCAGAATGAACTGGTGCATATAAAATAAATAAAGAAAATAAGATAAAGAATTATATAATAAATCATGTATTGCTAAATAATACAACAATTTAGGATTTTAAAAAAATATGTATATATATAACACTTACCACAAAACCAGTTGTAGGATCTTGAATAGAGACTCCATATCTTATACGATTACCTCGATGAATATTTGGGTACAGATTTGTCAAGCAAGCACCGGAATTGTCATAGAAGTAAACAAAGATAGAACCATTTCGGATTATCAAGAAATGCAAATAAAATCTGGAATCACATTCTTTTTTTAAATCAGGTATAAAATTGTCACCATCAATATTGAGGACATCTTTCTGGATGTAAGGCAAAATGTCAAGAAGATAATTGTCATTATCCACATGAACGACAAATCCAGTTGGAATGTTTGGTTCAAAGTCACGTTTCACAAAGGATGGTAACTCCTAAAGTAGAACCAAAAACAATATTTTATTTAACATAAGTATTAGTATTATTAGTAAAAAAAGAATTTTGTAAACTTTTAAAATATGATATATAAACATATAGTTTGTAATTAAATTACCAGGGAGACAACCAGTAATTTATTGATTTTGATCACAAAGTCCATTTAACTGCAAAAGTGCAAATAAAGGATGTAGTATTAGCACACATATCAAATGTAATTTCATTCAAGAAACACAATGGCTACCATCTTCAATCACAATTATATCATACCAATACTTTTTTTTACCCAAAAAAACTATAGACGCAAAGTTGTGTTCCAATGTATCCAAAAATCTCTCATGTAATGAAATAAAAAGAATGAAGAAGATGATGATGAATGAAAGGATACCAAACTAAGTCAAACAATATATTTTTGAATAATACTAGAAACTGTAAAGTGGCAAATAAATCATGGATATGTATTGTCCCCTTAATCACATTGTCAAATAAGCCAAAACCAATATTCAAAAGATTGATCTATGTTTTCAAATAAGTCAGTGAAAATGATGATTTAGGCATTAAGTCAAATAATGAATCATAAAAATAAAAATAGTGTATATATATATATATGTGTGTGTGTGTGTGTTACAGATTATATATATATATATACTAGCATTGTATCCGCGCAATGCTACAGCGGTAAATAGTTTATATTTTATAACATGTCACTTTCAAGAATGTAATGATATGTTATTCACGCGATTCAATGTCACGAAAAAGTTTTCAACAACATATCCGTTTTTTTAATTTTTCTTTTATTTGCATCAATTAATTTATTAATTTTAAAAATAAATTTTAAAAGACATTAAAATAAGAAAAAGATTTATATTTATAAAGAGAGAAGTTAATAAGATTTTAAAAGTTATGTTGATGTGGGTGAATAATATTTGTGTAAGAAAGTGTGTTATTGTGAGAGAGTATATTTGAAATGAATTCAAAGTTTAAGTAAATTAGGAGAGAGTGAAATGGTTAAAGATTGAGTGAATGAGATTAATTTAAATAAAATGAAAGGTCACGATTTTGTCTTGATTGAATTTTAAGAACTCTTAAAATTAAAGAGAGAGAATATAAAATGGTTTATATAGTAGTATAGATATATATATGTGTGTGTATATATATATATATCAATTTCAACATATTATATTTTAAATTATAATTCATCACCTTTCTAATTAGGCTTCAACTAACATCTAAGCATTATTTTTCCTAATGTGAGTCTAGGCATCCTTACATAATTATGAAATAAACCAAACAACAGAAAATATAGGATTATTCTTATATTTATGTACTTGAAAATACAACTTATTTAGTATCAAAAACTCAACACTAACCTACCTGATTGATCTATGTTTTCAAATAAGTCGGTGAACATGATGATTTAGGCATTAAGTCAATCAATGAATCATAAAAATAAAAATAGTGTATATATATATATATATATATATATATATATATCAATTTCAACATATTATATTTTAAATTATAATTCATCAGCTTTCTAATTAGCTTCAACTAACATCTAAGCATTATTTTTCCTAATGTGAGTCTAGGCATCCTAACATAATTATGAAATAAACCAAACAACAGAAAATATAGGATTATTCTTATATGTCTGGACTTGAAAATAGAACTTATTTAGTATCAAAAACTCAAAACTAACCTACCTGCAACTAATTGATCTATGTTTTCAATTAAGTCAGTGAACATGATGATTTAATATATCCAAGAGTATAACAATAGAGTACAGTTGTATATAAACAATGTAAAACAATTGAACTAGATATATTAATGATGCTAAATACTATCCGTGTATATAAACAGTAATGTGAGTCTCTAGGCATCCTTTCATAATTTTAACCTTTTCTATTAGGGTTACACTTCGAATTCACTACTAAAATTATATACAGTTATTCGATTGTTTAACATCATCCATGTCGAGGAAACCATCTCATCAAGGAATCTCGTTGACCAACCAAGAAGCAGAAACAAAGGTCAACGATGGTGGACCACAGTAGGCGTGGCTATGAGGCCCTAAAATTCATCAAGAAGCCCAAAACCAGAAGCAGCAGCCATTGAGAACAAAGTTCAACAACAGTTGGTGTGGCTCTGAGGAGGTGGAATGGAGGGTGGCTGAAGATGTAAAAGAGGAACTGAGGATGATGTAGAACAGGTTGAGAGCAGCTGGTAGAGCAGATCGATTTTGTTCAAGTGTGGGTTGGTTTATTTTTTTTGTAAATTCGTATCAATAATCAATTCCATGGGAATGGTTTAAATTTAAATTCCATAGGGTACAGGTTGGAACTTGGAAGTGTGAAATATGAAAACCCTGCCTGTAGATTAGGAGACGGCATTTGAAATCAGTGGCTGATCCAGGAATTTGGATCATTGGAGACACAAAATACCTTAAGGAAAGTTAATCCTCGAATATCGGGAATTTGGGTCAGGTTGGTTTGACCCCTACTAAAGATGAAGCTGAATCGTATACAATTTCACACAAGATCAACATTTATACTAAATCATAATCGTATGTATTTGGTATACTAACCCTAAATGACTAAACCAGAATCATATGTAAGTATCAAGTAATCATATGTATAAAATATACTAACCAGAATTCAGAGAAATTAGAATAGAGAGAATAGCAAGAGTGAGGTCAAAAACAAAATGTCTCCAAAAATGACATTGTGTATATGACATGAATGCTCATGAAATAAACATATATAAGGTCAGAAACTCAAATGGCTGGCTCAAAAAAATAAATTGGTAGATGGCAATTCCTTCCCCTCCTCCTCCGATTGATCATTATTAGGGTAAGGTCTAACTTTTAACCGTAAAAACGTAAAATCATCCGTGTCTACATTTGAAAAACTCATTGACACAAAACATCAAACACCTGGAGTGCAACTTCTATGCTCCTCTTACATAATTAACTTCACATATATAGTATCTCTATATATAACAGCAAACATTATTATACTCGATACATTTAAATATACTTTTAACTAAATGAATATTGTGCAATTGACAGAAAAACAATATTTATGAAAGTTAACTTAAATCTTGCAATTCACAGTTGAGGAGACTTTTATCACATCTAGAAACCTTCAAATCATTCAATGAAATCACGCGGCCTATAATATCCGATAAAAGTAGAAGATGTGAAATGATATGTTTGACATTCCGTATAAAAAAGTAAACCATAAAATGGTGGTATAAATATGAAGTATTAACTTACCAAACGCAACACTCTGAGTAACCAAACGCAACACTCTGCCTTCGTTAACATCCAAAAATCAATAAAACGAAAATCATTAGCTAATACCGATTTAAAATCAGATGTTGGTGTCACAATAGTTCCCTTGTAAAAGTTAAGCTTTGAAACATGATCAACAACTTTAAACTTGGGATTGTTTTCTGTAACTCTAAAATTAGAGATAAAAAAGGCTTCATCCTCTTTTAATTGATTTTCAAAGTGGACAATAAGAATAGTTTTGACTGTTACGAAAATCCTTTCACCCTAAAAATGGAAAAAAATATATAATTAGCCATTGTATGTGTATATGTATTAAAAAAATAAATAAAAATATTTGATACTAAATAATTATGTAAATGAATAAAATGAAAATTGTCTCAATTGTACCTTTTCATCTTCCAAAATCATATCAAGACTTGCTGGATTATTTGCGTAATATGTCTTCCACTTCAAAATAATCTTTACTTTGATACAGAACACGTCAGATTTACTATCAATAAATTTGAGCAAAGTGACGTCTTTACTTGGTATAATTTCTGAAAAAGTGAGCATTTTTCTTTCTCCAAAATGAACTAAACTCTTAGTTAATAAGATTTATTATATATTTGGGCGTAAAATTATATATACAGCTCTACTATACATATGACTTTGGAAAATAATAACTACTAAAATAAAATCAAAGTGTTACTATGTTAATTTTATAAGAATATTAGGTAAATATTAACTACAAAAATCATAATCAATTTATTTTATTAAATGTAAAATTTCCAAATTTGGAATCAATAAGTGATATTTAAGAAAATATTAAATTTTAACAAAATATTTTACTTCCAAAAATATATTTCAAAATTTCCTTTATTATGAATATCTGTGTAAAATTATTTATATTAAACAAAATCTATAAGTGGAATCTATATATTTAGACATAATCTATAATTAGTATAGTATAATGATGATTAAAAAAATAAATTAAAATCAAAAAACATATGTTTTTAGTTCGATAAATACATAATTCAATTAAAAACAAATGTTTATGGGTAATTGTTTTGCAAGTAAGCTAAAAAGAATAAAAAATGGACTAAGAATTAAAAAATTAAAGTTGATAACACAAAAAAGTTATTATATACAAATGTACAATTCTCTAATTATATACCAACAATCAAATGAACAGTACATGATCATAGCAAAAGATTGTGTTTTCCTATTTCACAATTTTATGTACTATTAAACAATATACGTACAAAAAACAGGATTCATTAATATTGCCTAATGTAAATTTGAAGGATGAACAAAAACATTAAACCCTAAATCACTATTACAAAAACAAAAGCAAAAAAAATTAAACCCTAAATCACTATTACAAAAACAAACAGCAAAAAAATCAGTAAATCTACATAATTATATGAATGAAAATTACCTAAATTTGATTCCGGTTGATGTACAGCGTTTGAAGATAATATGAATCTTACGAAGAAAAGGACCTATGAAATCGACTGGAAATGGAACGAAGTCAAGAAAGGCGGCAAATGTAAAAGTGGTGCTTTTTTGACAAAGATCGAAGATGAAGAACATGTAAAAACGATCGGATAGCAAGTTAAATCAAGAAAAAATTCAGATAATGATGAATAGGATGATAAATTACAATGCTTGAAGAAGACGAAAACCTTCGGAATCGGCAGTCAAGAATGAAGGAATAGTATGAAATCGCCGAGAGGAAATTAGGGTTTGTGTGCAATGTGTGCACCGAAGAGAAAACTAAACGACGGAGGGTACGTATCGCGAAAAGAAGCTGGGTTAAAAGACCCGCGTGTTTTTTACAAACGGGTTAAAATACCCACTTTGAAAACATATTTGGATATTACTAAAATAGGTAGTCAAAATTGCTAATCTGGTCAAAATTGAAAAAATAAAGGATTTCTATTGGTTAATTGAAAATTTTATAAGAAAACTTTCCCTCAAATGGTTTTCTTTTAATATATATAGATAGTAAACTCATATATCAATAACAAATAAAAAACATTAATAAAAATCAGAAGATGAAAAAAAATTGATATACTTACAAATTTGTATCGATAGCTATTAGTGTAATTAGGAATTGATATGTGATTCAAATGATGTTCGTGAAAATTGTCCAAGAGATTTGCAAAAATAATTTAATAAGGAATTAGAGTTTTGTTAAAAAGACATTTTGAATAACATGGGATCCGATTAAGAATACGAATAAACCGTTTCTACTTAAAAAATAAAATAATTACATCATAAACTTTTTCTTTTAATATATATTAAAAACTAAAGATTATGTTAGCAGACTCCATTATTGTTTGTATTTTATTACATTAATATTCTCAGGATGTAACTAAAAAACCATTATATTCTTACCTTTTTATTTAAAACCGCAATAATACCCTTGTTTCTCTTTTTTGTCATTTTCTTTAGTTCTTTCTAAATAATTTAAAAATATATTAAAACTAATAAATAATATTACTATGTTATATACACAATTATACTCCAACCCCACCCTCCCTTCTCCTTCTACCTCACCTCACTGCCGTATGCTTTCTCTACAAGAGCATCTCTTCCTCTTCAGCGACCCTACCCCTTTTCTCTCTTAGCTTACAACCACCACCCACCTTACCGGAGAGGATAACTTGCCACCCATAGACATAGCTCATCACCACCATTGTCGGTAATTACACCATCACCCTCTATCTTCCCTCCCTCTCCACCGCCATTCCCCTCAATGTATGTTTCTTTTGCCATATAAATCTCCCCTCCCCCGGCTGCCCAGTACGATTTTGAAATCAGTGACAAGGGATTGTTCATGCGATTGCATATTGCAGTTTGCAGTCGTGGTGGTGAGCAATTGGATTTGTGATATCTAAACAATCTTGCAATGATTGTAATAATAGTAGTGAAACAAAATTATGGGAAAAAATAAAAAATAAAATTAACAAAAGTAAAGAAAAATATAGAAAAAGTAAATGAATCTGAAAAATATTATAAATGAAGATGTAAAAAGTAAGATTTTGTTTAAACTTATTATCTTTAAGTTTAGTGTATTGATGGTGATTATTATTAAATCATATAAATTTCGAAAAGTCAAAATTGAAAATAATAATAATAATAATAATAATAATAATAATAATAATAATAATAATAATAATAATAATAATAATAATAATAATAATAAAAAGAGTAAAATTGGCTCTTTTGTGTCGCATTTTTTAAGCCGGTGGTCTTAAAGCAAACAATATTTCGGATAGAGATATCATTGTTTACGTAAATGGTACCGTTATTGTTTCCAAAAGTCAATATTGAGTCGATTTTCATGGTGCCACAAAAGCCACTCTCACAAATCTAATTCGAAGCCTTATTAAAAACAATAAGTTATTATTATTTATAATTTTTTCAGTTATTCTAAATAATATTTAAAATTAGTTATGAACTTCCTTGATAATAATTATAAATTAGAAATTTCGTTCATTTCGTTGTAGTATGTGAAAATAGTATCATATCTATATATACACATAACTACTATTAGTGAATATTTATGTAAAAACAAATTGTGTTATGTGAAATCGAATGTGACAAAATATGAAAATATACAAAGTCGGGTTATAAGGGGTTCGGGTCAAAATGAGTAAATTTTGAAGACACGTGAAGTGGGTCATTTTAGAAAACAATCAAGAAACATTTTGACCACGGGTCCTCCTATTTAGACCTCCTATTATTCTTAACAGCCCCCCCCCTAAAATTATTAGTTTTCTGTAAAAATTTAAACTTTTTTTCTTCTATGACAACTTTATTCATTAAATTTAGATCCTAATAATCGCTTTTTACTTTTACTAAGCTTTTTAAAATTTTACACTCACCTTACAGTCCAATAACCATCTACACAATCGTCGAACATGAGGAGTCAGGCTATAATACAGCCGTCCGGGGGTAACTACATATTCCTTGATCAAAGTCATATGATCCGACGGTCACGATTTAGACTCTCCTTCCAAACAACCTATTTCTAATCTTGATTTGCCGTGTTTACAAAAGACCACTGCACCAGCATCTTCTTCACATCCATCCACCAAGAGTTGCAAAGAGAGGGAGAGAGAAACCATTTAGAGAGAGAGAGAGAGAGAACATTGCAAAGAACAAAATCGGCCAAGATTCAACAAAATCGGCCAAGACAAGCAATTATGCATAAAAGACACACTCACCCTCCTTCTTTCTCAACCTGCCATAATAGACAACAAACTCCGGCTAAGCTCCGGTATACTAAATCCGGCCAAGATTCCGCCGTTCTACACACACACACGCATACCCAGATCTTCATCAAACACACACAAAAATAGTAAAACCCAAATCTTCAAACACGTGGAGACGATGGTGATGCTAGGTGCTGGTGCGGCAGAGAAACACCAACGTTGATGGAGGCTGGGGGTGTATGATGGGTGGAGACTTGTGGCCGTATTTGGCCGGATATGCCATGGTCGTGACTCGTGAGAGAGAGGGGAGGGAAAGACGATGCGAACACAACTTACCGACTTACCGGCGGTGTATAATGAGCGGTGATGTTGCCAACAGCTAAAAGTGTTTATGGTATTGAATATTCAATGAGTTTACAATAGGAGATACCCTATATATACAAGAACTAGGATCCTCTAAATAAGGATAATAATAACTACCAAATATAAGATAAGACATAATCACAAACAAATGTATTACATATATATCTCATCGGTTAATAGTCCCCCGCAGTTGGAGCGGGAGCTTGCAAACGCTCAAACTGGAACGGAACGTCTCAAATAAATGTCGAGGGAGACCCTTTGTAAAGATGTCGGCATATTGATAATTAGCAGGTACATGTAGAACGCGAATATGACTGACTCGAATCTTCTCTCGCACGAAATGAATATCTATTTCAATATGTTTGGTACGTTGATGTTGGATCGGGTTCTCCGAGAGATACACAGCAGAGACGTTGTCACAATAGATGAGTGAGGTTGTCCGAATAGGGACATGAAGCTCGAGTAGTAAGTTACATAACCAACTTGCTTCAGCAACGGCGTTTGCAACGCCTCGATACTCGACTTCAGCACTCGACCGAGAAATGGTAGGGTGACGTTTAGAGGACCACGAGACCAAGTTATCACCGAGATAAACACAATAGCCAGATGTTGACCTTCGATAGTCTGGGCAACCACCCCAATCAGCATCTGAGTAAGCTGTAATATTATGCCGTGATACGCAACCCATAATCTAGAGTTCCTTTAAGATAGCAAAGTATACGTTTCATGAACTAAACATGAGGCTCGCGGGGGGTTCATGCATGAAAAGACAAACTTGTTGGACCGCGTATGAAATATCAGGTCGTGTGAAGGTGAGATACTGAAGAGCGCCGGCTAAACTTCGATACAAAGTGCCATTAGCAATAAAATAACCAGCGCTAGCGCTAAGTTTGGATGAAGTGTCTACCGGAGTAGTACATGGTTTACACGAGCTCATTGAAGCACGTTGAAGAATATCCCGAGATTGAGATAAAAACAAGCCCTTATCATCACGAGTAACCGAGATGCCTAAAAAATTATGTAGCTTTCCAAGATCAGACATAGAAAATTCTTTTGAGAGAGTATCAATTATGCGTTTCAAAAATTCCGGATCAGAGGCGGTGAGAATGATGTCATCGACATATAGAAGTAAATATGCCGTGTGTACCCCATTATGATAAACAAAAAGTGAGTTATCGCATGTACTACTACGAAACCCGTTTGCAGTGATGTATGCCGCAAATCGAGTGTACCATGCCCGTGGGGATTGTTTGAGCCCATATAGTGACTTACGAAGCCGACAAACATGATGAGGCACATTTGGATCCACAAATCCTGGTGGCTGGTGCATGAACACTGTCTCATAAAGATCCCCGTGTAAAAAAGCATTCTTTACATCTAGCTGATGTATTGGCCAAGATCGTGAGACTGCAAGACTAAGAACCATTCGAATAGTTGTCGGTTTTACAACCGGACTAAATGTGTCTTCACAGTCAATGCCAACAGTTTGTGATTTTCCGTTAACAACCAAACGAGCCTTATACCTTTCTAATGTCCCATCCGTATGGAATTTGTGACGAAATAGCCGCATGCACCGAATAATAGGTCTGTCGGTGGGACGCGGAACAAGCTCCCATGTATTATTCTCTTTTAATGCACTAAATTCGTTTTTCATGGCCAATAACCAATTAGGATCCGATAAGGCTTTGGTGTATGCATTAGGTACACGAGAAATAGAAGGGATGGTGGAAGTGTTGAGATTTAGAGGTTGGCGTGGTTTGACAATGCCATGTTTGGCTCTTGTAGTCATAGGGTGGCTATTGGAAGGTGGGGAGGGTGATGGAATCAAAGGCTTAGCGGTGGGAGGAGGGGACAAAATCCTGGGTATGCACGGTGGGTGAGGGTTGAGTGGAGGGTGGTGATGTGGCGGTGGGAGTGGGTATAGTTGGTGAAGGGTTTGGCACGTCAAAAAGAGAGGGGGGTAGAGGATCGGTTTCGAGAAAAGTGTACGAGGTGGGTGGTTGGGGTTCGTTGAATGGGAAAGAGTTTTCATCGAAAATGGCGTGCCAGGAGAGGAGTACCTTGCCAGTGGAAAGGTCTAGACATCGGTAGCCCCAAAAATCACTAGGGTACCCGAGAAAGAGACAACGTGTTGAACGAGAGTGAGTTTATGTGGTTGAGAAGCTGTCATATTGGGGTAGCAGGCACACCCAAAGACTCGAAGGTGGTCATATATTGGGTGTCGAAGATATAGAGCAAAGGTGGGAGTGTGGAAACGGAGGAGTTTGGTGGGAAGAATGTTATGAAGGTATGTGGCAGTGTGAAGAGCTTCGACCCAAAATGACGGTGGAAGATGGGAATGAGCAAGAAGGGAACGGATGATGTCATTTAGGCGACGAACCATACGTTCAGCTTTGCCATTTTGGGGGGAGGTTTGAGGACATGAGAAACGAAAGGTAAGGCCTTGAGTAGATGCAAAATTTTTGAACTCGGTATTATCAAATTCTCCCCCAAAGTCACATTGAAAAGATTTTATTTTGCGGTTGAATTGGGTAAGAATAAGTCGGTGAAATTTGGAAAAGTTAGTAAAGGTTTCGGATTTAAATTTTAAGGGGTATATCCACACATATTGAGTAAAACTATCAATGAGAACCATATAATATTTATAACCAGATTTACTCAACACAGGTGATGTCCAAAGATCACAATGGATAATGTCAAATGGAGCAAAAGTAAATGAACTAGAGTTATAAAAAGGCAATCGTTTATTCTTTGCAATTTGACAAGAATGACAAACTGACAAAGGGTTATGATTATTACAAGAAATAACTGAACAACTACGTAATAAATCTAAGAGTGGGCTTCCAGGATGTCCAAGACGGTTATGCCAGAGATCAGAAGAGGATGTGGCGAGACAAGCAGTGTCGTTGGTAGGCTGAGTGAGCGGGTAGAGATCACCCAAACTATTGTGGCGTGAAAGTATTTTCCCAATCTTGCGATCCTTCACAGAAAAACCGCACGAATCAAATTCGAGAGAAACATTGTTATCCCGAGTAAATTGACGAACAGAAACGAGATTTTTAATGATATCGGGTGTATAAAGAATGTTTCGAAGATGAAAGGTTTTGTTAGAAATAGTGTGTATGGAATTACCGGATCCTTTAATTGGTAAGCTATTGCCATTTCCAACAAATATAGAACGTAAAAGAGAAGAAGACAAGGGAGTTTGAATCATACCTGAATCGGCGGTCATGTGAGAAGATGCGCCAGTATCCATATACCATGAGGGATCCGGATAATTAAGTTGCATGATGCTGAAAGCAATTCCGAGATCGGTCAGGTTAAGTGCATCATAACTTGAAACGGTTGTCGCATCAATATGTTGGGCTGATGTTGGAGATGGATCTGCAATGGGTTGCTGAAGCGCAATGTTGGCAGCGGGTTGTGGGGCTTGTTGTGCTGGTAAGTTGGCCGATTGGGGCATGGTGTGCCACGAACTTGGCCAGCCCGGTGCCTGTGTTGGGTATGGGCAAGGAGGCGGCGCCCACCAGGCCCATGGTGGGTACGCTGGTGGTGCCGGTGGTGTTGAGCGACCACGTCCAAGAGTAGAAGATCGTCCCCCGCGACCTCGGCCTGGCTGGGAGTTGCGACCACGACCCCGGCCATATTGGCGTTGTGTTCCGTCGCTAGAGTACGAACGATCACCTGAAGGTCGTGAAGTCGGTGTAACTAAGGCAGCTTGAGTTTGATTGTTACGAGCAGATTGACGGTGTAGCTCAAGTTGTACCATGCTTCTCGCTGTATCCCAAGTAGGAGAACTTTGGTTAATGAAAGAAGCCACGGTATCATATTCGGGGGGGAAACCACGAACAAGTTGAAGTACAAGACGTTGTTCACTTACCGGGTTGTCGACATCGGTGAGCTGATCTGCGAGATCCTTTAATTTTTGACAATATTCATCCAACGAGGAACAAGAAGCTAATGTCAAGTTAGTAAATTCGTGCTCTAGGGCAGCTGCACGCGACCCTTTATTATTAAGAAAGATGTCACGAATACGAACCCAAGCGTTTCTAGCTGTGGTGTCGGTATCAAGAACTCGAACAAGAAGATCATCGGACAATGTTCTGTAGATCCATTGAAGGACAATAACATCGATCTCGGCCCATGTAACATAAGCGTCGTCGGTTTGGTTGGGTGGCGGAGTGCCATCGATATTATTGAGAACTTTATATCCTCGCGCATGAAGCTTGAAAAACTTAACCCAGGAAGAATACGTGACTTTTATACCATCGAGAACACGTACCTTATTCAGGATGTTTGTAACCGTATAAATGGGATGAATCGCTTTTGCTGCTGGTTTTGGATCGTTAGGTGCCATAGGGTGACAGATCGGTTTTACTTCTACCGTGGCAGAGAAGAAAATCTTGATGGCAGTGAAGGGAGACGGAAGTCGGCAGCAAAAAAGAAAACAAAACAAACTGGAATTAATGTGTAGTAAGAAAAAAATTGGAGAGCTACCTGCTTCGAAAGTTGGTGTAGCAACAAATCACAACAACCAATAAGCAAAGCTTGAATTAATATCTCAGTTTGATGGCAGCAAAGGTTGCCGACGCTGGCGAGAGTTGTTTCACGTAGAAACTTTAATTAGGTTTAGGCTCTGATACCATAAAAGTGTTTATGGTATTGAATATTCAATGAGTTTACAATAGGAGATACCCTATATATATATATACAAGAACTAGGATCCTCCAAATAAGGATAATAATAACTACCAAATATAAGATAAGACAAAATCACAAACAAATATATTACATATATATCTCATCGGTTAATAACAGAATTGTGGCCGAAGTCTAGTCAGAGAAGAGTTATGGAGAAAACCCTTAAAAGGAGAGAGATGATGGTGAAAATAAAACCTTGGGTCTTGGAAATGACAAAAGCTGAGTTCTTGGGAAGGAGAAAGAATTATAAAGTATTTGACTATTTATTTTTTCAATAAAGAGTGAGTGGTGGAGAAAATAAAATAAGTTATTATTTTAAGTAATTTTATTAGGTAATAATGAAGGGGTTAATTTAGATTTAACAAGGGGGCCAAATAGGTCCACCCTAAAAAGTAGTATGTTTAAGATTCCAACACTAAACCTGATACTTCTCACTTACCATTCCGCCAATCCTTCTAACTGGGTTACTTTTTACATCAATAATGTTTAGGGTGGATCTATTTGGCCCTCTTGTTAAATCTAAATTAACCCCTTCATTATTAACTAATAAAATTACTTAAAATAATAACTTATTTTATTTTCTCCACCACTCACTCTTTATTGAAAAAATAAATAGTCAAATACTTTATAATTCTTTCTCCTTTCTAAGAACCCAGCTTTTGTCATTTCCAAGACCCAAGGTTTTATTTTCACCATCACCTCTCTCTTTTTAAGGGTTTTCTCCATAACTCTTCTTTGGCTAAACTCTGACTAGACTCCAGCCACAATGCTGTTGGCAACATCACCGCTCATTATACACCGCCGGTAAGTCGGTAGGTTGTGTTCGCATCGTCTTCCCCTCCCCCCTCTCTCTCACAAGTCACGACCATGGCATATCCGGCCAAATACAGCCACAAGTCTCCACCCATCATACACCCCCGACCTCCATCAACGTTGGTGTTTCTCTGCCGCACCAGCACCTAGCATCACCATCGTCTCCACGTGTTTAAAGATCTGGGTTTTATTATTTTTGTGTGTGTTTGATGAAGATATGGGTTTCGTGTGTGTGTTTGAAAATCTGGGTATGCGTAATGCGTTATGCGTGTGTGTGTAGAACGGCGGAATCTTGGCCGGATTTAGTATACCGGAGCTTAGCCGGAGTTTGTTGTCTTTTATGGCAGGTTGAGAAAAAAGGAGGGTGAGTGTGTCTTTTATGTGTAATTGCTTGTATTGGCCTATTTTGTTGAATCTTGGCCGATTTTGTTCTTTGCAATGTTCTCTCTCTCTCTAAATGGTTTCTCTCTCCCTCTCCTTGCAACTCTTAGTGGATGGACGTGAAGAAGATGATGGTGCAGTGGTCTTTTGTAAACACCAGCCGGCAAATCAAGATTAGAAATAGGTTGTTTGGAAGGAGAGTCTAAATCGTGACCGTCAGATCATATGACTTTGATCAAGGAATATGTAGTTACCCCTGGACGGCTGTATTATAGCCGGACTTCTCATGTTCGACGACTGCGTAGATGGTTATTGGACTGTAAAGTAAGTGTAAAATTTTAAAAAGCTTAGTAAAAGTAAAAAGTGATTATTAGGATCTAAATTTAATGAATAAAGTTGTCATAGAAGAAAAAAAGTTTAAGTTTTTACCAGAAAAATAATAATTAGGGGGGCTGATAAGAATAATAGAGGGTCTAAATAGGAGGACCCTACTCTTTATCCTTGCAGCCTAAGCGGATATTCTTTTATTTTATTTTTTTGTATTTTTGTTTCTATTTTATAATAGTTGTTAACATTTTATTAAACAAGTAATTTTTACTCTTTTTATAAAACAATATTTCTTTTAAAAGCAACCATTATATTAAGAAAACAAAGTACATACTTTGAATACAGTTTTTTTAGACACAACTAAACTTTAGTATGATATTTATACATATTAACATTAGTGATGGAAAAAGTTAGGATTAAATTTCTGAGACCTTTTAATAAAAAAAAGTTGAAGCATATAATAAAAATCCAAAGTAACTAAAATATTCATTTTATTCCGCTGCGTAGCGCATGTAACATTAAAACCTCGTATGTAACACCAAGACCACCTACATCGGCCAAGAAACCCGATGATGGGCGGGTAACAGGGAACACCAAATTGAGTTCATTTGAGTAAGTGGAGATAGGGTTGTGTAACCCGTTTCTTTTTTTCTTTTTTTTTCTTCCCTCACATTTAATATATATTTTATTAATATTTGATGTGAGGTTGAATAGGGTTAGATGTGGGGCTTGTGAGGTAAGTTGGGTTGAATGTGAAAGAAGATGTGGATGCTAAAGTGACAATGGGATAAGTTGAATAAGTTGGGTTTAGGGTAAGTTAGATAAGTTGGGTTGAATGTTGATGGTCTAATCCGAAATTTTCTAACCAAAATATATAATCATATATATAAATATTCTATAAAAATGATGATGTTGGCCGGGTGGTTTATGTCATTTTAATGAAATGAGTGACTTGAGTTCAAAACTGTACATATGTATTTCCTAACAATTTTTTTATTATTGTATTATTTGAATTTGTAAACAACCATTAAGTTTATAATAATTACATAACAGCCCCTTTAAATTTTCTAGAGTTATATATCTAACCCTTTCATAGTTTAAATTTTTCTAAACTATCAATTAAGAATAATAATAATAATAATAAAGTATAAATTTTATCAACAAAGTCATTCTAACGAGATGGTTAAACAAAGTCTAAATTAGGATTTTTATCGATTTGAGAATATTAGTTTTCGTTTCAGATCTGTTGGTGGTGGTTGAATGTTTTTACGATTTTCATCTCAAATCTGTTGGAAGTGGTTGTTTGTGCTGTTGAAGATGGAGTAGCTGTTACAAATGAAGGTGGCTGCAGCGGTATTTATAAAAGAAGGTGGCGGCGGAGGTTGTGCTAGTTGAAGAAGAATGCGGTGGCAGTGGCAGTGGTTGCGGTTGAAGGTGGTAGTAGTGGCCATAGTTTTGTCATAATAAAAGATTATTATTATTATCATTATTATTATTATTATTATTATTATTATTATTATTATTATTAGAGCAAACACCACTACCACCGCTATAAAGCACGTCAAAATTTCATTATTTGCATCTTTTGGGTAGTTTAATACATTTTAGCAAAGAAAGTTTAGTTTGTTATATACAATATTAAAACGGGGATATTTCATTACATTTAACCCTAATTAAAAACGAAAATAAAATATTAAAAAAATAAGATGATCGGGTAACCTTCAATACAATGTTATGTTACATTAATTGCAACTTTCGGGTAGTTTAATGCCTTTTAACGAAGAAAGTTGAGTTTGTTACATACAATATTAAAACGGGGATAATTTGTTACATTTCGGTGCACTTAACCCTTTATTAAAAGGCTAGCAATTTGCTAAAGCCCAAACAGACACCGTACAAGGCTAAAAAAAGAGAAGATACTACACAAGGATTACATACCTAGGCAACCCATTCTAGAGCCCTTTTCCTACATCCTTTAGAATTTACCCAAAAGAAAGAAAAGTGTTGCAACTTGCCAAATAATCTTACAGATGAGAAAATTTCAATACAATTGAAACAAACCCGATTCGAGATGGGTGGTCTCCCAAAGAAATAGAGAAAGAAACAAGAGTTCTATAGCAATTTTCTTCATATTTCTCACCAAATGCAAATACACTTAAATAATGAAATACGAGAAAACATGGGAATAATGGAAACTAACAAGGACATGGGTAACTAATTGTAAACACGCATGCACAAAACTAGCTCCTTCCACTATGGTTGCTTGAATGCTTGTAACATAGGCTTGGAAGCTTGTACTTCCACTTGAGAAATAGCAATCGTGGGTATGTATCAACAATTGCCTTTGAACTCCAGTTCAAACCCCCATTGTAATAAGAAATCTACCTTTAATTGAAGAGGACGATTTATCCCCCCACCACCTACAGATCTCCATAATCAAAAAGTTTGCAAAAGACATTCCAAGAGAACATGTGTTTCTGTTTCTAACGAGATAAAGCAAAGTGGACATAAAAGGTTCTCAATTGAAATACCACGATTCATCAAATTTGTCTAGGTAGCAAGCCTTCTATGTTGAAGTTTCCATGCAAGAATTTTCACTGTTCACGTTACCAGACACTGTTTTTAACCACAAAGTTTTGAAGCTGTGTTCGTTTGCAAGGAATTTGGAATCGAAAGTTTGCCTAAGCTAAGTAACCGAGAACACACCAGAATTATCCAAATTTCATAGCCATGTAGAAGTCTCCGACCCATTAACATAACGTACCTCTCGGTGAAAAAAAAAAAAAAAGAAAGAAGATATTTACCTCCTCAAATGATCTCCATATCGCTGCTATAGATCCCCAAACTCCTTTTTTGTAAGAAGAGGATAAATTCTTCTATTTTTTCGATAGCCATGAAGTTAACAATAACACCACCCAAGGTGATAGTTCATCCATTTTAAGTCTTCATCACCATTGCCCTTAAGCTTCCTACTCCAAGAACACCCCCCCCCCCCCCCCCCCCCGACAAAAAATTTCTTCCTCGGATCTATCACGTGTTATGTAATAAGTTATGATTATTTTTATACAATATAAAAGAATTCAAAACAAAGTCAACTTCCAGTTTTGTATGTCGTGTATAATGTATCATTAATTACTATACAATAAAAAATTAAAAAATTATATTTATTCTTACAATCTTACTCCATCTTTCTAACATTTAAGTTTTTAGATAATTAACCTATAAAATCTACTAATTCATTTTCTTGTTTTCCGTGTTGATTTTGACGGTTGTTTAGAATTGGTGATGGGTCTGGATTATTAGGGCAGCTGTTAGGACAGGCAAATTTAACGGGCCCTCTCTAAAAAAATGAGCACACACACACACACACACATATATATATATATAGAAAGAGAGACAAGGGTTCATGCGAAAAGTTGTATTTTTGTGAAAAATACTAGAAGTATTATAGACCCTTAGATTAGTTCATCAATGGTTGTGATCTAATATGGCAATTTCGTAATTAAAAATAAATCAAATGGTATTAAGTTATAGTAAATAAGGGTAAAATGGAGAATTTTGAAAGATTCCGTTCTTCTCTCCTATCTTGATTTCTTCCATTAAACCAAACTAAGTCAACCATAATTTATTATACTCTTTTCTCTCTCTATTAAAATTTTAGCAGCCCCCTTCAAAAATTTTCAAATGTATTCTCCTCGGCAGTGAACATAAATAACAATCTCTTCATCTGCCAGCCACGACACATCTGTTCCAGATTCTGCCCAGCCGTCAACATCGCCGGCTGCTCACCGACACCACCGCCCTCAAGCACTACAAACGCCACCTTATTCTTCCACCACCGCCACTTTCCTTTACGTTCAAACACTACTCCGCCCTAAATCGAGACGTGTTTACCACCGAGCACCACCACCCCTTCCCCCTTCTATCCACCGCCACTTTCCTTTACGTTCAAACCCATCGTTGAGATGTGACTTCATTCGACTAAGATCTAACTTCATCTAACAAAGATCTGACCGAAACCCACCAAAAGATCTGAACATGCTTGTGTATTACTGGTTTGTTGCCGATTTTCTATTTATAAGCATGTTTCCTCTTTTTCCTTTTCTTGATCTGAATTCATCTGTCGATTGGGACAGTTGGATGAGCCAAAAGAATCATTTATTGCATATTAGTTTTTATTTTGAATCTTTTTTTTTCTTTTCTCAATCTAACTTCATCTGTAATATAATTTCTCTTTTTATTCATTGTTGTGAAGACACGTTCGGGCACCAAATGAATGATTCGATATGGTTTGATTTATGGTCTCATCCTTTAATACTTAAAGAGTAAGTTAATTAGTTGTTTTGTATTAGATTTACTTTTCTTAATTTTTTTTATTTAGCTTAGTACCTGCATCATTATTTTGGGTATATAGTTTTTGTTCACGAGTGAATATGTATGAGGCTACAAACCTTATGAGAGAAGTTAGATAATGTTGGTTATTTTTTTCTCGTCTATTCTTCGTATCTTTTACTTTGATTTTATCTTTAGTTTTGTTTTTATATTGGTAATGTTTATTTTAACATATGTTGTTCATTACTGAATTGTGAATGACGCACATATTCGGTGATATTTATAGCTATGTTCAGTGTTGAATATTGTAAAATTCATCTTAAAAATTGTAAACTTTTGGATGTGTTCATTATCGAACAAAGTAATGATGAAAAGCTCGTAAACATGTTTGTTATTGAACAAAAGTGTAAATAAATTATTTTTGTTCATGACCGAATACAAATACTAATTATAATTTTTAGTAATAAAAGATAGAAAAATCTTACTCAAATTTATAATTCATTAATGAACATTTGAATATATGAAGAAATTTATTAAAAAATTAAGTTGAAAAATAATAAAAATAAAAAAATAAACAAAATCTAGAAAATATTTTAAATAGAAAGAGAAACATTAATTAAAGAGAGAAATTAGTTAGAGAGATGAGAGAGAAAATATTATTGATTACTAATTTACCCTTATGAATTAAATAAAAATATTAATTATGATTAATGTGAACCACAAGATCAAAAATCAATCAATGACTAAAATTGCTTCTCGCACTTTTCGCAAATAAACTACTTTTCGCATGAACCCTGCCCTATATAGATATATATAGGGATGAGATCAAATAAAAAGAAAATTAAAGTAAAAAGTGTAAAAGGGATGATTATTTGATCATTTTTCGGTATATATATCAACTTATAATCGTTAGTTCATCATCTTTATTGATTAAAACTAGTTTTTCATCAATTTCTTTTTGATTTCAAATACAAATTTTGAAAACAAAATTTTGGAATAATTTGTTGATAAACAAAATGCTTTCATCTAAAAAGTGATGAATATGTTGGATTTATCAAAAAGAAATTGATGAAGACCCAGTTTTAATCAATAAAGATGATGAACTAACGATTATCAGTTTATATATATAACGAAAAATGATCAAATAATCATCCTTTTTACCCTTTTTACTTTAATTTTCTTTTTACTTGATCTTTACCCTATATATATACATACATACATACATACACACATACGTGTGTGCAAGCCCAGTAAAATCATAGGTATTAGTCCATTCAAGAGGAAGTAAGTGGGTTGCTCGTGCTTTTATTTTGGCATGAAGAAATGGAAACAACAAGTCGGTAGTCGCAAACTTGCAGCATCGCTCCTACTCGAATCTCCAACTCTTGATTTTGGTCATTTGTCACTTCATCTCATAATTCTTTCTCTTAGTCGCTTTATAGTCTTTCATCTTCATCTCCTATTCATCACTCTCTTCCTTCTCTAATCTCTTGACAATCAAATGTCGACAATCGCAAAACCAAATCGAGAACATAATCGCATATTCACAATAAGAAATCAGAATCAAGAACACAATCAAAATTAGAAATTGATACTCGAAATCAGAGGTTCAAAATCGCAATTGAAAATTGAAATCTTAAGTTTGTAAGTAATTTTAACTTTTAAGCTGTTGTTCTAATGTTATTTCTCTGTTCTTTAGTTGTTCTTCGGTTTGTTAGTTTTCACTTCTTCGAAGTTCGACCTAAAACTCTAAGAGTATAATAAGCATTGAAAATGGATAAAAAAAATTAGTTGAAGTAGAATGTAGAATCCTGTTATAAATAATTTTAACTAATTAGTTGTTCTTCGATTTTTTTTTTCCTTTCATTTAGGGTACTTAAACGTGAAATATTCCCAAGTTGTTGAATTGTTGATATTCATTGCAATCTGCTCACGTCAGAAATTCAAAAATTATGTTTATGAGCTTTAATCCTTTATCTTTGATCTTTTTCAAAAATTATGTTTATGAGTTTCAATCCTTTATCTTTCATCTTTTTGTACCTAATTATATATTTAATTGCATATGTGCCTAATTGCATATTTAATTAGTATGTTAATGTGATTACTGAATATTGAAAATTATTTGAAACCTTAGTCCTGACCGTGAATATGATTCTTGAAATTGTTCGTTTGCGTACTTGCCTAATCTTTTTGCTTGAGTATTTGATTATTAGTCTTAGCTTACATAATGTTAATTTCAATAAAAATATTACCAGGTAGTCAAAAAAGAAAGAAAAGAGAGAAAATTGAAAAGGAAAAAAAACTTCTCGAGGGTCGATGGATAGAAAATTCAAATACTTAAAAATGACATTTTATAAAAATTAAGTGGTAGTAGTAGTAATTACAAGAAAAACTTAGTAAGATATATATATATATATATATATATATATATATATATAGTGAAAAGTTCATTTAAGAACCGTTTTTATTGCGAGAACTAATCTTAGCCGTCCAATTCCCCCTCCTTCAATTGGATTGCCTACCCATGAATTCCTTACATGCACCCTGCCACACCCAATCTAACCACGCTCTTCATCCATGAATTCCATTATCCAAAATGAACGGCATTGGTTCTCACGGTTCTCGCAATAAAAACGGTTCTCAAATGAACCTTCCTCTATATATATATATATAAAAGTTCAAACGAGAACTATTTGTCCTACGTGAAATGTTTTTAACGTCATTAATAACTCATTAATAGGGGTATTTTGATAATTTATATATTTTCCCAACCGTGAATTGCGTCCGGGTGAGCCGTCATTAACTTGCGAGGCTTAATTTCCTGAAATAAACCTCGTTAATGCGTAATTAATGAGCCGCAAAAAAATCTTAGCCATTGATTAATTTTAATCAAGAGTTAAGATTGGTTCTCGTACGAAAAACAATTCTCGATTGAACCTTCTCATATATATATAATATATATATATATATATAAATCATCCAACGTTTAAAATAAAATCATTGCTAGAAAGATAAGGTTAAATCGTTAAAACCCAAAAATTAAACCATTATATATCAAAACATACTTTTATGAATTTGCATATTTGAATAAACTAAAAAAAATGAACCGAAGAATTAGTCAATCCTGAACGAAAAATCTGAATTGAATCATCAATGTGTTACTTCATTCTCTTACTCATTGTAAGATAAAATGTATAATCCATTAATTCTCTCTCTTTTATCACATCTATTGATTTTAACACATGTCTTGATCTTACGAGTAGTAAAATAAGTGACAAAATATTAGGAGGATATAAAACCTCTTTTTTCCATTTTACATAAATTCAAGTGGGGTTCTGAATCTGATAATCATATATATATATATATATATATATATATATATATATATATATATATATATATATATTCTTTATAATAGAAGATAGATACTCACTCACATATCATCTCTTTCTTAGGATGAGATATAAAATGTGTATTATAACTGGACAAATCTCTATGCCCACAAAGGGTTCAACTAAAAGAACCAAATCCGAGTTTAGCAAAACTGGACAATATAATGAATTCAGTCATTGTATCGATCTGGTCTATCCTCGATCAGGCGTTTCGCTTCAGAATCTTCGAATTATCTCATTAACCTAATTAGCAAAAAGGAATTAAAGGTTCAGTCATGATACTTTATAACATACAGTAATATATTATTTGAAGAGCAAAGTATACAAATACGTACTCCACAACGGTTGCCTCTAAATGTTTGCAGCCTCATAAATAACTCATCATCGAACGTTTGGCGGAATTTTCTCCATCCTTGTAACTCTATGAAAATGTGTAATAAGAATAACTCTCTCTATTTGAAACTTAACTTGAAGTAAATTAAAAGCATTTAATTAGATCGATCGAGGAATTGAACATACCTGTATAATCAAAAGTATCACCAAATAACATCTTTAACCAATCAGCTGGGGCTGTTGACTTAAGGAAATCACGACGGCAAAGATAGTATACACCTCTGGTCACCTCAAATTCAGACAGATCCCCTCCAATAACTTCTTCCTCTTTAGTGTAATTCTCACCGTCGTCTTGCTCTACATTAGTATACACATATTCACCACCAGCACTAGTTACCATCAACCCATTCCGCCCGACAATGGATACATCGACTTCATCACCAAAATCTAGCATGTTTCTATTTGGCCAATAGCTTAACCATACAACATCTTCACCAGCTTTGGGTTTGCCAAACACTACAGGGTTGTATATCCACGTAAGACCCTTGGTTTTGTTGCTGATTTTGGCAAACAAAACCGACATATCTGTACACTCACCTGTTGATCTGTACAAGGATGTTAAAAGTATTCCCTCAATCTTATGCCCCGTAGAATGCACACGAAAGGAAAACAAGGGGAGAAGCATTTTAGGCATGTTAAACATGCTTTCATTTATGACTGGCAGAAATGTGCTCCTTATACCGTATTCATACAACATCTATACCATAAAAAATGCAGAAAAATCAATTAGTTGTATGTTAATCAGCTTGCCCATGGGATTCAGATGTACAGCTTTAGCGTGTCTCTGCAATGTGCATGCATTTGAAAGAAAGAGAGATTATAACCTGAATAGGCCAAATTCTTCGTTTCGTAATCTCGTCGCCTATCAAGTCCATTAGATAATCTTGATATCGTTTGATTGGTTGTTTCATAATACCCAAATTTGCTTCGTCAAGTTCTTTTACGGGAACCAATTTGAAAAGGCCTCGAATTTCTGATAGTTTGGTACAGCCTCCATATCCAAACTTCCGCAATTTGAAACGAGCTGACTGGAATGTTATTTTCTCCAGTGATGTACAACGATAGGTATACAACTCCTCTAGTGTACTTGGGAGATCCATGAGGGACTCCAGATACGGGCAGCAAGTCAAGTCGAGTACCCGTAGCTTAACATTATAAATGTATATGGGCAGGAACTTAAATGGACTATTGCCTAAGTTAATATAAAAAAGCGGTTGTGATTGTTTACTTTGAATCATAGGAACATCAACTTTATCATAAGGTAAGAAGTCATTTAGAAACAAAAACTTTAACGAGGCTGGTAGGGAAAAATCCAGCTGTTTCTGAGTTCCTCCACCCCACATACATCCCCAACTAAAATTCCACAGCATCTTACACCCTGTCAAGTCCAATAGAGCAAGTCTCTTAAGGTTGCTTATGGTTGTACAAAGATAAGTCAGACTGCTACAGTCCCAGAGGATCAATGACTCGAGATTTGGGAGTCGGTTGAGATAGTAGACCCGGTCAAGCTGGTGACAGCCTTTAAGATTTAGAATCTTCAGCGAATTAAGAACCTATTCCATGGATAAAAAGGATTCAAGGTTATCATTCAAATGAAGACTGCCCAAAACTGAGAAGCTCAAAAAGGGAAAGTGAAACAGAATATATTGAATCCTACCACAGGGAGTTCAAACTTTTCCAAATCTCCATTACTCATATCTATAGCCACCAAGCTGCTCATAAATAAGCCACGGGGTACTTTTTTCAGATGAAATTTATGCCAGCACAACCATCTTAGTTCTGGAAAATTTTTGTAGTCCCCGAAGAGTCTCACATCTGTGAGCCAGAGCAATTTTAGGTTCTTCATCTTCGATAGCAAACTTGTCTCAAAATCACATATTGGCTGAAAATTTAGCAGGAAGTTAGTTAATTACATACCATACCTCTATCTATTATTAGATAATATAAGTTTTTTTTAGTTTTTTATTTTTATTGTTAATCAAGTTTGTGCCTTCTAAGACCATCTGTATAGCCTCACCCGAGAGGCCTCGGGTCCCTTTGGGTTGAGTACCTTGCTTCGGGAACACCCCTACGGGGGGTATCGGGTTCCATAAATTTTTTTGGTCTCGGGTCTACCAACCCGATGATAGCCAAAGATAGTTGCAGCCTTTTTCCTTTAAACCCCTCGGTAGCCCGAGTGGATGAGTGGTAGTCTCGTGAGGGTTTCTAGGCAACACACACAAAGTTGGACAGAAAGGAAATAAAATACAAAAATAAAGAAGAAAGAAAAACCTAAACTAACCACGGGTTGCCTCCCGAGAAGCGTTTGTTTTTGTCTGAGTCTCTAGCTTGACTCCGGATTTATTTCTTGTGACTTTGAACGAATGACCCCACACTCGCAATCAAGTGCGGGTGGTAATATTTATACATACCGGGTAATGCATATTTGGTACCAATTTGGAATGCTGAAGCTAGTGCTGCGTCCCACTGCACCGTCTCGATCTCCACAAACATCTTTCCTGCGTTCTGAATCTTGGTTCCTCCCCGTGATTGTGAACTCAATTGTGACTCAAGCAAAGACTCCAACCAGCTCCCGATGCTGTATAATTTATCCGCCTGATCCTTCTCCGGACGTGAAGTACCCCACATAATTCCTAGCGCCAAAGGGATTCCATATTGATACTCCAACTCCTTACTCGATTCCGTGGTTACCTCCTTTTCTAGTTCCGGAGTGTCCTTCTCGAAGAGTAGAGATTCCAGATAATCCAAGATTTCATCTACACAATTCTCCACGTCTTCTCTTTCAAGAAGGGAGGGTCCCCATACGGGTTTTGGTTCTAAACCTAACGTGGGTGTTGGTTGGATGAGGGCTGACGGTTCATCCTTTGAATGGTCTTTTGGTTCCTTAAGCAGGTCAGCGAGACACTCTAGAATATCTCCATCGGACTAAGCATCTTCTCTCGACTCCACCTCCATACAAGGCTCAAAATGTATACTGTCGTCAGAATCGGAGTCGTCTAAGTAGTATGGTTCAGGACTAAATTGTGGTTCATCAGGAGAGCTAATCAGGTGGTCATCCTCATCATCTTTTGGGATAAAATCGAAGTCATCCCGTTCGATGCCATCGTCGTAAAATTCATTCAACAAATCTTTAAGAAAGGAATCCCAACAGATCGGATGATCCTCGGGCCAATACATAATCACAAAAGAGACATCGACAGAAAACCAAAATAGCGCGCGAAACGACTAGACTAGGCACTAAATACTAAAATACGAAAAGTAACTTCCTTTCAAGCCAAAACTCGCGGAAAGGATCGTTTAATAAAGAATTAGTCAAGTTATACCATTTTTTTGTCAAGACCTTACATTAAACTACAGAACAGATCCCAAAACAATGTTCTTTTTATAACAAATTAAACAAGTGATGAAGAAATCTCAAACCAGTCCTTGGTTCATTTAAAAAATGTGGAAAACCCCATTTAATAGGAGTGTAGAAGCAGCCCGATTTTGCATATGGTTTCTTATTTTTTACAATGAGGGTTAATGGGTCATTATTCAAACAAAAAGGTTAACATTATTTTACTAGTTAAGGCAATGGAAAAACTCCCTGTTGAAGATTTCCAACATTTCCGACTTTCTTTCATTAATCAAGTAAAAGGCAGGTGAAACTGTTGAGGAACAAATTACCCAGAAAATATCCTACTTATATACATTACGATGGTTATGATCTATTAAGATAATCACTGTAACTGTTGGCTTTATAATTACAATATATTGATTAACTTCTTTGGCTTACCTCTGATGTGCTTCGCCTGAGCTTTCTCATGTCAAGTGCTAGACCTTCAATTGTTTTAGAACCCTAGTGAGAGAAGCAATTAAACGAGAGAAGCTAGTTCACATATGAGGTTGTGAAATAAGAAAGTAAGTTTAAAGATACAAATAAGAAGCATCTTACCTCTCCTCCATACAACATTTGATAAGATTCATGTTCATTCCAGACTCTACTACGTCCTGCAGGATCTCTGGAACTATCATTAACTATCTTTTTTGCCATCTTCTGAAGAAGTTGATGCATAATCAGTTTGTTACCCGGTGAGATGGTAAGAAGGCATCTGTTAATGAGGGTAGTGATCCCAGATTTTGCATGCCAGTCAGGCTCCAATATAGTTGCTACATAATCCTTATATTCCCCAACAAAAAAACAAGCAATATGCAGAAATAACTCTTTCTCAGAGTCATATGGTAAAGAGTCGTAGCTTCTTTTTAGAACTATTTGGATTTTGGAATGAACATTTCCCTTTGATGAATTCAATAAATTCAAATTACTTCTCCATGTTTCCATTATTTCATTTCTTTTTTCCATGTCTTCAGCAGTTATAAATAGAGAAGAACCCAATACTTGAAGAGCGAGTGGATTTCCTTCACAATATTGGGCAAACTGTGCAGCAAGATCCTCAAAACCATCCATAGGAATTCTGGATCCAAAGGCATAGCGGCTTAGAAGCTCTAAAGACTCTTCATCATTCAACAATTTCAGTTTGTACAAATCGCACCTCTGAGATATTGACTCGAACCAAGATTGTATGTTTAGAAGCCTAGTTGTTATTATGATCTTGCTTTTTGTATGTGAACAATTTGTTCCAAGCAAAGCATCTATTTCCTTCTCGTCATCGATGTCATCGAGAACAAGGAGCACCCTATTCATGCGCAAAGCGTCCTCAATCTTTTGTGTGCCTTCCTTAACATTGTTAAGGGGGATGTTTTTGCCTCCTACAATGTCAGTGATAAGTTGTCTCTTCAGGTTAAGCAAACCGTGTGGTTGTCTTATTTCCAATCCAATATCTAAAAGAAAACAACTGTTTTCAAACTTTTGTTTGTTTGCATTATAAATATATTGAGCCAGTGTTGTCTTTCCACCACCTCCCATGCCACAAATTGCTAGAACATCATTGCCAGGTTTCTCATTGTCCAACCAGGAATTGATATATTCGGCTCGAGTCTCCATTGCAGTTAGATGAGCTGGTGAACTAACTAGTTTGGCATCGAGTTCACTACTAATTATATCAACAATATTTGATATGAAGTCTGTTTCAGGCCTGAAAATATGAAGAATAATAAGCATGCTCAGAGCTTGACATTCGGATTCAAAAGAATTTGAATACTTCAGCAATGATACATGGAATTAAAAGTGTTTTACCACACATAATATTCTTGCAACAACTTTTACTAATATTAGAGTAAACTCCCAAAGTGTTCTGTTTTTTAATGCATGAAAACATGTATGCCTTTTCTAATTGTGCATGTCAGATCCGTGCTTATGATTTAAAACAACTAGAAGCTTGAAATACAAAGATTTGCTCTCACAATACACACTCTCTTTATTACTTCAAATAAATATTTTAGATAACAATGTATCCACTTATATTGTCGTATTTTAACATATTAAATATTATTATATTACGACAATATGTGTATTTTTTTAGTCAAACTCTAGCCTAAATTGTGTTCAAATGGTTACTTAATCAAAGTTTGATTATTTCAGGTTGGGATGCTAAGTGCGAAATATGCAAAAGTAAATGAATTACACAAAGAAGGGCTGTTGGGATATTTTATATATAATATATATGCATCGTAATCGCGCAATGCTGCAGCGGCAATTAGTTTTCGTTTTGCAACATGCCGCTTTTAAGAATGTAATGATATGTTATTTGCGCGATTCAATATCACGAAAAAGTTTTCTTCAACATGTCCATTTTTTTCAATTTTTCTTTTATTTGCATCAAATATTTTATTAATTTAAAAAATAAATTCTAAAAGATATTAAAATAAGAAAAAAAAGATTTATATCTATGAAATAAGGAGAGAGAAGTTAATAAGATTTTAAATTATGTTGATATAGGTGAACAATTGTGTTTGTGTGAGAGAGTGTGTTAATGGGAGAGTATAATTAACCTAATATAAAGTTAATACATATTATATGATACAATATAGTATTTGATACTAAGTAGAGTAAAGAGGGAGATCCAGTATGTGCTATTGGATCTCTATGTTATAGAGACATACATATACAACATTACAATGATATGGACAAATAGATTATACAGCACTACCGTTATACAGTATATAGTCATATAGATGTTACATGCCTTTACGTGTTATAGTAATTAGTTAGTTAATATGCTCACTAAGCGAAAGCTTACTTTATTTATTGTATTGTTTTATAGGAGGACCGGGATTGGACCGTTTGGAGATGAAGATAACTCATATGTTGAAGCAAACTAAAATTTTGTGACATCTATCTATAGTTTATAGTATAATGTGTAATTAACAACAATAAAGTTATAACTTTTGTGAAAATGACAAGCTTAATTGTTTTAATATAGTAAGTGAATATCTGTATATTTAAAAAAATGGTCCTTACACAAGGCATGCCCATTGTCACACGCCAGGAATTAAATATCACCAAGCAGTGTTGCACAAACTACAACTACTCAGCCTTTCCTTTTCGGTTCTTTAGCGGCCAAAGGTCACATCTCAGTAGGAGGTTAACATGAAGAGGAAGCAAATGAGTACACCAAACTTAACGAGTAAGTGATAGTTAGAAACAATTTTGATCAAGAAGGGTTAGTGACACCAACATGTGCCGAACAAAAGAGGTCAACGAGTGTAGAAGAAACACAGAGTCAGTAGCAAGCTTCAGCATAATGATTCGATCGGATGGTCGGCAGAACTTAGTTTTAGTGGTAGATTTGACAAAATTGGAAACACTACGTACCACTTTATATTTTCGTTTAGGTTTTGGTGGCCGCCTCTTGGACAAGCTAGGGATGTAGCCCCCTTGACCCTGCTTATTGGTGTAGACTTCAAAATAGACTTAAACAAGTGTATACTGCTTGTTGGAAATTAGGAAAGAGCTTTTTAGGTTTTTTGGTGATGGAGAGGTTTTAAGGGGATTTGGAAGTGTGGATGATTTGAATATGTATGGAAAGAAAATGGTATTGCTAATGCTTTTCTTGATGGAAGGATCTACCTATGTATTCTAGTCCATGGAAGGATCTACATACTATATATTTCTATGAATAATAATATTTAATTTAGTATCTTATTAAAAAATTGTATGATTATGCACTACTACGACACCGTTTGTAATTTATCAAACGTATAATCGAAATCTGTAAAGTTGAGAGAATGATAGAGAGAGCATGTAGAAAGAAGTATGGTGTAAAGAAAAATGGAAGGGGTGGTGAGGTATTTATAAAGGATTTTTTTAAAAAAAAAGAAAAACACTAGGGACTGGTCCGGACCGACTCGTCTCTCTAGGACCGGTTTGGACTCTTGAACTGGTTTAGTCCGGACCGACTTTCAAACCGTTTCGTGGTGGTCCTCTCCTCTGGACCGGTTTGGACCCGGACCGGCACGGCGGTCTTGGACTAGTTCAGGACTATGCTGGTCTTGACGGTCTTCGTCAAAGTTAATTAGCATCGGACTGTAGTTGCATCGTTTAATCAAAAAATAGCTGGCTAAACCAATAGAGAAAGCATACCTTTCAGCAACCAATACCATGCTTGCCAAATGAGCAACCTCTTTTAGTGCTGACTTCCACCTATTCACGTTGACTACTGTCCAATTCGACCCTTCAATTCCCTTATCTGCTTCAATCAGATAACTACGTCGCAGGTTCCGGACATCCGAGGGATCAACATGATAAAACACCGGTAAAACAAAATGGTTGTAGTTTTGCCTTTCTTCAAGGATCAACTGAAGCTCGTTCAGGCACCATTTTGATTTCGCGTAGTTTTCAGATAATACAACTATAGAGGCCTTGGATTCTTTGATGCCTTTCTTGATTCTAGGCGTAAGTTCTGCACCTCTATCGATATCATCATTATCCCTAAACGCATGAATTCCTGCTCGTCTTAATGCATCATAGAGATGATCTGTAAAAGTATAACGACTATCCTCGCCTCTAAAACTTAGAAAAACATCAAACCTTTTATGATCTTGGTGAGAAGATGAAGTAGAAGCCATTAAATTTAACTAGTAAATTAGATTATGTAATCGTTGAACTGAAGGACATACTATATATAAAAGGAACAAAAGGTCTTCGTCTTCAAAAACAAAACAAAAAATATTTTCTTTTTTTGGACGTGTATTTCAAGAGTGCAAACCTTGAATCAGTCCAGCAGCTAGTAATTTCCATGCGGCCGTGGCTGATGAGTGTCGTTGCCTCATTGGCTCAATCCCGTTACTGTCCATGCACAAATTATAGTCCAATTTCTTGGTAAATTCGTACTGCTTAAAAATAAATTAAAAAACCCTACCTTCATAGAATATTGGAAAAAAATATATATGGGGCCCACCAAATGAATATCAAAATCGCTCAAATGTTGGTTTGTTTTCTAAAATATAAATATCCATGTTTCTTATATGAAAAACCCTACCTTCATAGAATATTGGAAAAAATTATATATGGGGCCCACCAAATAAATATTGAAATCGCTCAAGTTTTAGTTTGTTTTCTAAAATATAAAATCTTGTGTCTTATATGGAAAAACCCTACTTTCATAGAATATTGAAATATATATATAGGGTGAGGATCCAATGAGAATACCCCTTAAAATGAGAACTCTAGGAACCACTGCATCTAGTCTATAAAATTATTGCATCCAATTTAAAATCATTGCATAATATCTAAAAAACATGGAATTCTTTTAAAACTAGTTCATCGTGCACGAATTAATCGATGGATTCTCATTTAAGAACCAATACATCTTGTTTTAAAAACCACTGCATCTAGCATAAAATCACTGCATCTAGTATAAAGTCACTGCATCTTGTATAAAATCACTGCATCTTATCTTTATAAACATAATAATAATAATAATAATAAATATATAATAATAATAATAATAATAATAAAATAATAATATATAAAGCAAAGTACACAAATTTTGACTATATATAAAAAATGTAGACTTTTTATGAAATCTTGAGGTGTTCGCAATTTTGGGTTAAAATGCGAACCAATTGTGAGGTTCCTATCTGATCCCGTGACTATATATATATGTATATATATGTATATATATATATATATGTATATGGGGACCACCAAACGGAACGTGTGGTTTATTCTATGTGTTATGTTTTATTTTATTTCTTAAACAAGGTTGACGAAAAAAAGTTTAGTTTTTAGCTTAGTTTGTTTATAAAATATATATATCTTTGTCTTATACGGAAAAGCCACCATCATGGCATCATAGAATATTGGATAAGATATATATATATATATATATATATATATATATATATATATATATATATATATATATATATATATATATATATATATATATCGGAGAGGGTTCATTTAAAAACCAATTTTATTGCGAGAACCGCGAGAACCAATCTTAGCCGTTCATTTTGGATAATGGAATTCATGGATGAAGAGCGTGGGGGGGATTGAGTGTGGCAGGGTGTATGTAAGGAATTCATGGGTGGGCAATCCAATTGAAGGAGGGAGAATTGGACGGCTAAGATTGGTTCTCGCGGTTCTCGCAATAAAAGTGGTTCTCGAATGAACCTTTCACTATATATATATATATATATATATATATAGGATCAATATAGAACCTAGTCTTAATCATAGAACCTAAAGAACAAATCTGAACAATTTGATCATCTAAATTAATGGTTAAGATTTCAAGGTGGCAATTTTGTAAATTATATGAAAACTATATAAGGTAACTGCATAATTGAGGGCAAATATAGAATTCTGTTTGGGTAACCACAAATTTCCTTTCTAGTTTCACCTCCCGAAAATGCAAACTGATAACCAAAATGCAAATCATTAGGTTATTTGCATATTAATGACTTAATATTGTTTGCATTTTCGGTTATTTACATTTTTGTTATCTTCTTTTATATCGGTTGCATTTTTCCTTTTACATTTTCGTTAAACAATTTGCATTTTTGTTATCTGTTTTTTTCATTTTCGGGAGCATTTTGTATTTTCGTCAAAAATTTTACATTTTCATAAATAAAAAAATTGGAAAACATTTCTATCCTGGTCTTGAATTAAAGAGAATAACAAACTGAATCTAATGGTATACTTTTTTTGCTAAAATTCTTAAACATGAATTTATTATGACTATTTGAACGTTTAGTAGATTTTTTTTTTAAATGGAAGTTTGGAGGTTGAATGAGGAAATGGAGAGTGAGTATTAATTTGTAGTTCTTATTCCAGTTTTACCCTTATTCTTAATGCCACGTGTCATCACCAGATTTGTTCTTTAGGTTCTATGAATAAGCAAGGTTCTATGTATAACCTCACCCTATATATATATATATATATATATATATATATATATATATATATATCAATATAGAACCTAGTCTTAATCATAGGATCTAAGGAACAAATCTGGACCATTTGATTATCTAAATTAATGGTTGAGATTTGAAGGTGGCAATTTTGTAAATTATATGAAAACTATATGAGGTAACTGCATAATTGAGGGCAAATATGAAATTCTGTTTTGGTAACCACAAATTTCCTTTCTAGTTCCACCTCTCGAAAATGCAAACAATAACCAAAATGCAAATCATTAGGTTATTTGCATGTTAATGACTTAATATTGTTTGCATTTTCGGATATTTACATTTTTGTTATCTTCCTTTATGCCGGTTGCATTTTGCCTTTTACATTTTCGTTAAACAATTTGCATTTTTGTTATCTGTTTTTTTCATTTTCGGGAGCATTTTGCATTTTCATCAAAAATTTTGCATTTTCATAAATAAATAAAAAAACTAGAAAACATTTCAATCTTGGTCTTGAATTAAAGAGGATAAAAAACTGAATCTAATGGTATACTTTTTTTGCTAAAATTCTTAAAAATGAATTTATTATGACTATTTGAACGTTTAGTAGATTTTTTTTTAAAATGGAAGTTTGGAGGTTGAATGAGGAAATGGGGAGTGAGTATTAATTTGTAGTTCTTATTCCAGTTTTACCCTTATTCTTAATGCCACGTGTCATCACCAGATTTGTTCTTTAGGTTCTATGAATAAGCAAGGTTCTATGTATAACCTCACCCTATATATATACATATATATATATGGGGCCCACCAAACGGAACGTGTGGTTTATTCTATGTGTTATGTTCTATTTTATTTCTTAAACAAATTCTACGAAAAAAGTTTCGTTTTTAGCTTTTTAAAATAAATAAAAATAAGAAAATAAGATCTTATATTTACAAGAAATAAATAAGCTTATTGAAAATGTCTACGGTTGTTTCTTAAAATAAACAAATAAGCATATATTTGTAAAAATAAACAAAATCTCAGACACTTCATCTGCACTACCGTTTTTCCTACCATATGGGTCATGATCACAATTAACTCTTAAAGTGTGTGACTCGTGTTTGAGCTCATTATAGAAAATTCTCTTTATCACGAACTCGTTAGTTGTTAGAACCATTGCTACCCATTGTTATACACCTCGTCAAGCCGATCCTCGTGGTGGATGCATGTAACCAGCCGGTGTGCTTATAACGCGGTTAATTCGGATTGGGTATGTAACACCCGAAGTTTGAAATATAGTGATTTAATAATTAAACGAGTTTTATAGTTTTAGTGGATTGCCTAGTTAAGATTAGGAGGTGTTTAGAAACTTAAGGGGTTAAAGTTGTTAAAATGAAACAAGAGAAGTTAAGGGACCATTTTTGCCAAATCTTAAAGTATGTTATATATATAGCTAGTGTTGACTAGAGTTAGTCAAACTTCTCATATCTTTTTCCATGTTCACGAACACAAGTTCCAGCCAAGATTTTCTTTGAGTTTTTGGAGCAAGAACAACTAGAAACAAGTGGATACAACTAGTCATAGCAATCACAAGTTTGAGGTAAGATTATTTAAGCTATGTTCTTGAAGTTCATATGGGTTTTTAGCTTGATTCATGGTGAATCATGGATTAGATCTTGTTTTTGTTGTTGTTTATTGCTTAGAAGTTGTTTGGGGTGTAGGAAAACACCCTAGTAGTGTTTTTATGAATTAAAAAGTGAGTATTTTGGTGTTTTGGTCGGAAAAACAGTGTTCTGGCCGACTTACGGGTGCAGACCAGGTGAGTCACGGGCGTGCCTAATGCCCCGGTGGCAATACTTAGTCCATATGGTACTTCCGGTGCCTTTTGACTGAGGCATGGGCGTGCCTGAGAGAGGCACGGGTGTGCCTGAGAAGGCATGGGCGTGCCTGAGAAGGGCATGGGCGTGCCTGGGAGGGCACAACCATGCCTAAGACTGGTACAACCATGCCTGGGGAGGCACAGCCATGCGTGGGACAGGCACAGCCATGCCTAGGGGGTGCCCTGCCCTGTTGAGTTTGTTAAGAGCTGAGTTTGATTATGTGATTAATACCATGATTATATATCTGTAGGAATTATTGTTTGACGAGTTCTGAGTATATCTGGCATAACTCTGTGTGGTATTAATTGCGGAGGTGAGTTTTCTAAACTCTGATTCATATCTTTGATATGTGTGTGTTACATTGCAATGTGGTGTATTATTGATCAGAGGATCACAGAGAGAGAGAGAGCTGTAGCATGCTGCTTTGTGCAGTAGTGCTATGGACAGCGTTTTAGCTTTCTTGGCGGATGCTAAGATGGTGCAGTACTGTATCCATAAGACCTGTTGTGGCATTCGTATATGTGTATGCGCATGCTTATATGATTTACAGTTTAACTTTCTCACTAAGCTCTTGTAGCTTAGCAGATACTGCTTGTTGTTGTTTTGCAGGTTGTGTTAGCACCAAGGCAAGGCCCCGGTTTGACTGTTGAAGGTTAGTCGCTTAAAACATTATTTGAAACAATAACGCTCCCCTTTGTGTAACAAAGAGTACTTTTAATTTAAATGCGAGCATATTTCTTTTTGTACAAACCCGAGGGTTTAAACGAAATGTTTTATTGGCTTCCGCTGAGGTTAAGCTTATTGGAAACTGTTTTTGACATGAACTGTGGTTGTATTACCTTTTGTACGAACCAGAGGGTTCAAAAATACTTGGTTGGTTTCCATTAGCTTATCAAATTCTGTTTTTACACAAATACCTTTTGTTTCAAGCGTTCTTTTAAATTTTAGAAGTTGGGGCGTTACAACTTGGTATCAGAGCCACGGTTTGAGAGATCTGGAGGTGTTTTATACATCGTCTGGACTTAAACCATGGTTCTACGGATTTTTGTCAAACTTGAGGCTTGCAGCTTGGTGGATATACTACAAATTAAACCAAACTAAATAACTAAATCCTCACTTGTATTCTACAAATTAAACCAAGCTACACAAAACAACTTTTTTACAAAATTGAAGATTTTACAATTAAATTATGTTAGGGATGATTTTTCAAAAATTTTAAATGATTTAATTGTTATTAAGTTATTTATCTAGACATATATGAGACTTTATAACTTTTAGAAGTATATTGATATAATTTAAAGGTTTAAAAGGATATATATATATATATATATAATTAACAAAGTTTGTATGGAAATAGATTAAATTTCTTTTTTTATTTTTTCCGGGTAATTCGGGTATACCCGAATTGAACCGATAACCGAGCCGTAATTAAAACGGGCAATCCGAACTAACCGGTCAAGCATGCCCGATAACCTATTTAACCGGCCCGATTTAATCGAACATTGACCGGGTCGGATGGTTATTTAGGTTATCGGTTATTTTCAACGTGCCTAGTCCGGCGGTGACACGAGCCACCGATCAATTTTGCAGGCATGATGAAAAAAATTGACGTTTTTGAACGAGTATTACCAATCAAATTTGTGGGTGTGACGAGTGATTTTTTTTCATGCCACCAAAACTTAATGAACAATGATTTTTAAAAAATGATAAATTATAGGTCAATATTCGATTTATAGATTTAAAAATGCTTTAATTTACGTTAGATATAACAATTTAATTAAGTGGACTTCGTATAAATTGTGTTTTGTTTTTTATTTTGGCTTTAAAATACCAGGAACAACAATTGAAACCTCATTAACTCGACCTGAATAACCAGAAACCCGGAAAAAAACCCGAATAACACCCACAATCTTAATTAATTTTATTTTTACCATTATGTAATGCCACAAGTGATAAAAAAAATCCTGAGTCCGCCCCTGATGTGCATAAGATATATAGTTATCATGAGCTTCAAATTGTAAAGCAGGATGTAACATGTACGATGTAACATGTACGAAATTTCTAATTTAGTTTAGTTATATTATTGTTCGGGATTTTGAAACCTATTTGTTAAATTATTTATTAAATTAGATGTGTAAATAGAAAGTTAAAGGACTCATTCCGCCAATAATCAAAGATAACAAATTAAGGGATTAGAATTGTCATGGTTGTAAAAATCACTCTGCGATAAATCGGTGTTGGCAGTGATTAATCGGTTTCTCGACGGGGACCTTAAATTTTAAAGAAATTTATTTTTTTTAATAAATATTAGCTATATTCAAACAAAATAAGTCAAATAACCTTCTTCATATACTATGTTTATTTCAAAAAATAATTATTTTCTATTTTAATAAATTAATTACTTATTAATAATACTAACCCAAGCCTAACTTCCTACCCAGTCCAACCCATCCCATTAGAAACCCAAGCCCAACTTCTCATTTAAAACCTTAAACTATCCTCCTTCAAAACCCAAGCCCCCCAACTACTCACTTACAACAGCCCTAAAAAAAACTTGAGCGGCTCCCACCACCATCGACATTCCCTCTGTCGGTCATCCCCCACCTCCATCATAGCCAGCCACACCATCGACCACTCCCACCGTCGGCCATCTCCCACTCTGTATCATCTACCACCACTATCACACCTTTTAACACTCTCCTCCACAGTCGACTATTGGTTCTTCCGTCGCACAATTAAACGCCAGCCACCACCATCGACGATCAACAGTGACGGGAGGCGGATATGATATGTCGTTCAACTTCCGCCAAGACCGATTTGGACTGACTTTGACCGCCTTTGACCTTCCCCGATTTTTTTGACCGATGAGTTGTTTTGTAGGTCAGCCGGCCACCGATATCCGCCTAGGCGGCGATATATCGGCCGCCAAGGCCGATTTTTACAACATTGAGAATTGCCAACTAGCCATAGATGTAAATATATAAGCTTAGAAATTTAAATATTAAACGATCACCAATTTCATACGCCGGCAACTCCCATCATATGAAATGGGTTCAACTAAGGGTGAGGAACGAGAAGGAGCTCGTTGTCCTTTCAATCAAGCTTAATCAAACCTACCTCATAGCTTGCTTATGATGAAGAGTCTGGATGATCACTAGAAGGGAAAGAACAACTAAGTATAAAGTTTCTTGTCTTTAATTCTTTACGATCAACTTTATAATTAAAATTGTTTTATTTCGAAACAAAATTCTTAGAAATAATTATCTTATTATTTCATGTATTTTATCTAGTCTCCAAATTAAACGAAATGTGTTGATCTATTAGATTTATCGGTTAGTAATTCATGAATGGGTAATGAATATCATCCGATCAAATCAAATGAAAGGTTAGAATTCAGTCTCTCATTCTCACCTAAATATTCAATCTCATTTGAACCACCCACAATATATATATATATATATAGGGAAAAGTTCAAACGAAAACTGTTTATCGTACGAGAACTGCGAGAACCAATCTTAGCCGTCCAGTTCTCCCTCCTTCAATTGGATTGCCCACTCATGAATTCCTTACATGCACTTTGCCACACTCAATCCCCCCACACTCTTCATCCATGGATTTCACTTACCACTTGAATGGCCAACAATGGTTCTCGCAATTCTCGTACGAAAAACAGTTCTCGTTTGAATCCTCCCTTATATATATATATATATATATATATATATATATATGGAAAGTTCAAACGAGAACTGTTTTTCGTACGAGAACCAATCTTAGCCGTCCAATTCCCCTCCTTCAATTAGATTGCCCACCCATGAATTCCTTACATGCACATTGCCACACTCAATCCCCCCACGCTCTTCATCCATAAATTCCACTTACCACTAATTGGTTCTCGCAGTTCTCGTACGAAACACAGTTCTTGTATGAACCCTCCCCTATATATATATGAGAGATCCGGCGAGAACACATTTTAAGTGGAGAACGAAGAGAATACTTGTAGGCTAATCATTTAATTAGATAAATAAGGATTATAAAATCAACATACTTTAATTAAACCAAATAATTAAAATTCAGCATACCTTAATTAACCAAGTTTAATACCAACCATATCATCCAATGGCTATAAATTGTTTTTCAAGTTTTCACCTTAAAAGGTGTTCTCATTTGAAACTTCCTATATATATATATATATATATATATATATATATATATATATACTAGCATGATACCCGCGCAATGCGGCGGCAACGAATAATTTCTACTCGTTCATATGTTCATTTTCAAGACGTTGGAGTATGGTATTCAAGTAATATGGTGACGGTGAATAATTTTTGTTTGGTGACATGTCTATTTTCTTTATCTTTTTTACATTTCCTTTATTTTTTTGTTCTCCATAACTAAAAAAAAGGTTATGGAAATATTTTTTAATAATTAAGTTAATTTGTATTGGCTTTGACTTTTAAAAAATTGTATTGACTTTGATTTTCTTAAATATATAAAGTTTAGTTATTAAAATGAAATATAAGGATCTTATTAACTATATTTAATAGTTACTCAACTTAGTTTATATGAGGGGTAATATAGTATTTTCAAAACACTTAAAATTTAAGAGTTTAAGCAAAAAGCTTAAATGCTTTATAATATAGTGTATATATATAGCCATTAATTTCTTTTATATATATAGTCATTTCTTAATTAACCAAGTTTAATATCAGCCATATCATCAAATTTGCGAGACTTGATTTTCCCAAAATGCCCTCATTAATGAGCCATTAATTTCTTTTAATCAAGGACCAATATTGGTTCTCGCAGTTATCGTAAGAAAAACAATTCTCATTTGAACCCTCCCCTATATATAGGAGAGGGTTCATTTGAGAACCGTGTTTATTGGGAGTAGTGTGAAAACCAATCTTGACTTTTAATTAAAATAAATCAATGGTCAATAAAACGAAGGCTCGTTAGTGACGCATTAATGTAGGGTATTTTGTGAAATCAAGCCTTTTTTTTTTAATGATGGTACTCCCGGACGCAATTTATGGTTGGAAAAATATATAAAAGACCAAAATACCTTAATTAATAAGCATGAATGGTGGTTACAAATGGTACCCACGGTACTTGAAATAAGAATGGTTCTCAATAAACTTCTCCCTATACACACACACACAAGCATGGTATCCGTGCAAAGTCGGCGGCAGCAAATAGTTTCTACCCAGTAACATATAGTTCATTTCTTTCTCTTTTCTTTCCACCAACTCTTCTTTATTTTCAATACAAATTTCTAAAAAACAACAAAGCCCTTTTCCTTATTAGTTGCATGTGGGGAAGTGTATAGTTATTGAATAGTGTGTTTATAGTTGACTGTGTAAAGTAGGAAGGAGAAATGGAGGTTATTTGAGGGATATATTCGTAACTTCTAATTGCTGAAATTTTAAAGAATCAATTGAAGTAGAAGAGAGAGTGATAAAGATGAGAGTTTAGAGGTTTGAGAATGATAAAGATGTAATTCTAAATTTTTATCGGAAAATAGAAGCAATTAAAAAGGGTTTTAAGGATATATATATATACGAAATTCTCCTAATAAAATGTAAATCTCAATAATCATTCTATGTTCAAGTAATACGTAAATATGAATTTTTTTTCATGCATGCTCGTATAGCTTCAATCAAATTTCCAAACATGATCTTCAAACGAAAAGAATAGGAAAACCCTTACATTTGCTCATGACTATAAAAAGTAGAAGTTGGAATAATAGACAACCTTGGTTTGTGAGATGCATTACCTTCAAATATTCATTTACTTGAAAAAGAATCGGTCAAGGGATTTAACATAAACATTTATTTGTCTCACAGAGATATAAAGGTGATTAATGCCAAAAAAAAATAAGGATCAAGTATATACATACCTTCCGATCGGGGTGTCATTGTAAGTTTCCCTCTCCGTACATGATAACCAAATTAAATTTCGAGATTTTCCCCATCCAGCCTCTTGAATCTATGAACATGTGTTATATATATGAGAAAAATCTATCATTATTTGCAGTAATCTTGACTAAAAGCATCAATAAACAATTCATAGATGAACTTACCTTCATAGTCAACATTATCACCAAAAAAACGTCTTTAACCATAAAGAGATTGATCCTTGACTTAAAGATATCGCGGCGGCAAAGATAACACCCTCCTGTGATTACCTCAAATTCCGACAGTTCTCCACCAATCACTTATTCCCCTTGGTTGTAACTTCATTCTTCTCTTCATCCACTTCACCATCCATATACACCATGCTTGCACGACACCCGCTTACAATCATTCCTGTTTCCACAATGATACACACAGTGACTTTATCATCAGTCTCTAATATGTTTCCAATTGGACAATAGCTTAACCACACAGCATCTTCATCAACTTTGGGTTTGCAATATGCCACAGGGTTGTATATCCAGTTAAGACCCTTGGTTCTGTTTCTAATTAGGGCTAACAAAGTCCACATATCTTTATCTTCTTCACCTGCTGTTCTGTATAAGAATGTTACCTTTAATCCTTGAATCCTGAGTTTCTTTGTATCAAGAGCCACGGTAAAGAATAAGGATCAAGATGCCATCATGTTTCCATCCTTTATGCCCGGCAGTTACTGATGTGCGAGTCGTATCAAATTATCTTGTGCAAAAACCCACGTGCATGTGCTTAAAAACACCAATTTCTTGAGTTCTTGTTGCTTGAATCGTAAAGTTTTGCTTTGAGTTGAACATTTGTATGTTTTTAGTGAATATATCATCATCAAAACACTTTGATGTTCATAAAAATTTAGAAACTCAAGAAATCTTGAAGAAAAAGTAAAAGAAATACAAGAAATGAAGAGATTACCCAAAAGATTGCTACCTAAGCTTGCTTAACTTGAATTCTTTGCTTCAAATCTTCAAGAACACTTCAAAGATTACAAGTTTATGATGATTTTGCAGCTGGTTTGGGACTGGAATGTAGAGAGGAGGAGAGAATGAGTTTAGAGAGGGAGTGGGGTTTGTGCAAGTGAGTGGAGGTCTTGTACATGCAAGAGGTGAAGTGTGTAAGTGGGGTTAAGTGTGGGAGTAGGGCTGGCCGATTTTTGAGGTAATATTACTATTATTATTATTATTATTATTATTATTATTATTATTTGGTTAATAATTATGTATACGTGTGTATTGGATGTATTTTGTACATTGATGGTTCAATTAAAGTTAATATTTACAAGTTTCTGATTAATTTTGGTGGCATTTACATAAGTTTTATATTTGGGATAAATAATATATGTAATGATGTGTTTTATTATTATTATTTTGATTTTATTGTTATATAAGATTTATAAATCTTGACTTTTAATTAGTCGGTTTTACCGATTTTTCAATTTTTGAAGGTTTTAAGTACATCGCCGGGATTTTTAAGGAATATAAAGTTTTTACAAAATAATTTATGTTATTAATAATATTTGAAACTATTAAAAACCTATATTAGTGTTTTCTAGAAGCTAACCTAAAATTTTAATTGACGGTTGTCACAGTCTCCACAAGCTGAAAGAATTTCGTCCCGAAATTAGCTTTTGACATCTTTGGACTACTTCTGGGCAAAAATGTGAGGATATTTAAGTTTCATATAATCCTCTCATTCCCATGTATATTCCGGTCCATGCCTTGAATTCAACGAACTTTCAAAATTGGAATCTTCTTTCGTCTGAGTCGCTTGATCTCTCCGTCGAGAATTTCGATTGGTTCTTCTTTGAACAACAACTTCTCGTCAACTTGAATATCTTCTAAGGGTACGACTACTGATTAATCAGCTAAACGCTTCTCGAGATTCGATACATGGAATATATTATGGATGGCATTCATTTCGTGAGGCAGATTGAGTTTATATGCTACCGGACCGATCCTTTCAATGATCTCAAATGGTCCAACGTACCTAGGGCTTAATTTTCCTTTCTTTCCAAAATGCACTATTCCTTTCCATGGCGACACCTTTAGAAGTACTTTATCCCTGACTTTGAATTCTAAAGGCTTTATACGGTAATCTACGTAACTTTTCTGACGATCTCTCGTGGTTTTAATTCTATCTTTAATGATTGAAATCTTGTCGGTTGTTTCTTGCACAATGTCAGGTCCAATTAATTGTTTATCACCAAATTCACACCAACTAAGTAGTGAACGACACTTCCGTCCACACAAAGCTTCATAAAGCGCACACTGAATACTTGTATGATAGCTGTTGTTGTATGAAAATTCCACCAGAGGTAAGTGAGAATCCCAACTTCCGCCAAAATCTATCACACGAGTCCTTAACATATCTTCCAACATTTGTATTATCTACAAAATAAGCTTCATCAAATGGCCAAGCTCCATCCGTCAAGATTCGAGTTCAAATAGAAGCCGATGTCGAAGATTTCTACAAATAAACGTTCAAAGTTTTTGAGCTTACAAAATAAATAATTAAATGAGTTTAAATTTTTATAAAAACTTTTATAAAAATTAAGACAATTTTTATAAAATCACAAGCTTAGTAGTCAAAGCAAATGAATTCCTATTTTGGCAAATACTAAACATAATCTTCTATTGAAATAAGCCAAAACCATATTTAGCAAAAGGAATCTCTCAAAGAGGTAAACTTCCAACATGCTTTGTGCATTTAGTTTCCAAACTACCATTTTTATGATTAAATTCAAACTTAAGAAGTATGACACTAACATAACTTTTCTTAAGCTTCTTTTCAGTGCATTTTTATGGTAAAAATGGGTTGTGTGTGATTTTGGTAAAATGCCAACGTCTATGTTCACAAGTCTCAAAAAGTTCCAGCAGGCCGACGGTCGATGCCACGGTCGACCGTGGACAGTCTGGACACTTTTTGAGCTTGCACCTTTTTCCTTATTTAAAGCAACTCAAGTCTTGTTTTTTTACTAAGCTCTTACAATCTGAAAAACACAGAATACATAAAAATCTTGTGAGCTCATATTCCTTGAAAAACAAAGATCAAGAATCAAGCAAGAGTGAAAGCATTCAAGTTCAATCACTTCATCACTTTCATACATATTTGTAATAGAGTGAAGATCATCTCTAGCCTTAGAATTAGAGAGAAGTGAGGATCAACTCTAGCATTTCAAATTAGAGTGAAGTGAGGTTTATCTTAACCTTGTTTGCAAGAGTGAAGTGTAATTCTTGTAAGCTAAAGAGAGAAGTTGTAAAAGGTTTATCTCTACCTTCAAAGAGAGAAGTTAGTGAAGCAACTCTTGGTGGGTGAGGCCAAGGAGTGGATGTAGAGCAAGGTTGTTAACCCTTACTTGAACCACTATAAATCATTGTGTCCAAACTACTTCATTAGTGATATCTTTCTTCCTTAAACTCTTTAATTACTTGCAAATATTGTTAAAAACTTAAAAAAGTGGGCATATAACCTATTCAACCCCCCCTCTAGGTTCTAACATATATATATATATATATATATATATGTGTGTGTGTGTGTGTGTATGTGTGTATGTGTGTGTACGGATTTGTATTGTGTGTGTGCATGTAATTAAGACTTAGGGGATGCCACCTCCTACTTGATTTAATTATGATGTGTACTCGTGGGATTATATGGGCTAGCATCAGAAGACATATCATCACTTTCAAAATCCCTTGTGTGTGTGTATTGTGTGAAAACCGAGAGAGAAGCAAGAAGAAGAACAAAGCAATCGGATTTGGGTTTCTTGATTTTGTGGGATTCAAGTTAAGGTTAGATTGAATTTGGTTTTGTTCTTGAATCATGATTTCTAGTAACATGCTATGGTTTTGGTTAATAACATGCTGGGTTTTTATATGAACACCAAGTATGAACATGATAGAAACCTTTGTTAGTGGGTTTTCTATGTTTCAAGTGATTATGTGGTTTAAAGGTGTTTATGATGCATGATAGCATGTTTAATCATGTTTGTATATGTTTTGGAAAGTTTTTATATGAATTATATGAGCTGGAAATATGATTCATGGAGGATTGAAGTTATCGGATTGTTGAAAGATGAAGTTGTCGGATTGTGAGGTAGATGATGAAATCCGAATTGATGAAAACCGACAACTTGGAAAACCAATAGTGTTGAAATCCGATACATATGAATCCGAGGATTGTGAGAATTATGAAATCCGGGAACTTTAGAATCCGATCATTTCAAATCCGATGGTGGGTTTCTAGAGTGAATTCCGAGTGATGGGAATCCGAAGGTGGTGAAATCCGACACTATGTATCGGATTTCCCAAAATCCGATGATTGTTGCGGATTGTCTTCAAATCCGACAGGGGTATCGGATTTCCCTTGAAATCCGATGGTTTTGGCTGTGTGTTGTTTATTTGATGTTATATGCTAAGTGTTCATGCATATGTGAATCTAACATTATATGTTTGATTTGAAGATGATATAAATATATGTTTGATATGTATTTTTATGAGTTGAATACTGATGTTTGGTTGTTGTGTTCTCAGGAACAGACAAGGCTCAGTAAAATTAGATCACTGAGTGGAGAAGCTGAGAACTTGAGGTGAGTGGATGTTTACTCACGCGTGATATTAGTTGTAACTGGTTTGGTTGCAACTGTTAGTTGATTGATGCATGGATAGATTGTATATCTGTTAATTGATTAACTGGTTGATTGTTAATTAATTGTTGAGTCAGGGATATGTATACAGATGGTTGGGAAGTCAATTTTCGACTAGGCTTATGGGCTGGGTTTCTGTGCTATCGGCTAATCAGTATTGAGATCTTTTGATGCATTTGTTGCAACATAAGATAATATTGTGTGAGAATAGCAAATGAACTATCGGCAAACCTTTGCTTTGGCCGGCATTGAATGTAGGTTCCTGAAGAACCGCCGGTCTTCCAGAGTATTTATTTGTGGTTGTTGATATCATGCGGTTCTGGCTGATATATCTGTTGTGGTTGTACTCCATTCACTTAGCTTTGTGCTAATCCCCCACCTCTCACTCTTTTTACAGGTTTTGGTAAGTCAGCGGCTCGGCTGACAGTGGTTAGATTGGGGAGTAATCACATAGGCCTCTGATGTGTTATTTGTAACGAGCCGTAGTTTTGTAATACTAATATTTTGAACAAGTTGGTTTTGTAAACAGTGGTTTATGAACAGTTGTAAATACCTTTTGTATTTAATCGCTTCCGCAATGTATTTAAAATGAAAAATTTTATGGGTGAAAATACGGTGTTACACTTCTCCATCTTATAACTTTCTTTGATAGGAATGAAATGTGCAGACTTTGTCAATCGATCCACTATTACCCAAATTGCATTGTGACTCCTAACTGTCGTGGGTAATTTGGTTACGAAGTCCATGAAAATTTGTTGCCATTTCCATTGTGGAATCTCTGGTTGCTGCAACAAACCAGATGTCTTTTGATATTCTACTTTGACTTTTGAACAAGTCAAACACTTTCCCACATATAAAGCTACGTCCTTCTTCAATCCTGGCCACCAATAATATTCTTTGAGATCCTTGTACATTTTGTCTGCACCGGGATGAATCGAATACCTAGATTTATGAGCTTCGTCTAGGATTGTTGATCGCAAGTTGTTAATTTTTGGTATCCATACTCTGTCTTCGAAGTAGCGGACTCCATCAGATTTAGTTTCAAATCTATGTTCGAGTTGGTGCAAAGTCTCGTTCCTCAAGTTTTCCCCTGATCCTTTGCTTCGAGGATTCTTGTCTTTAAACTTGTTTGAACATGTGCTCCTAATGCTCGTACTCTTGAAGGTTTAGCCCTTACCTTCCTACTAAGTGCATTGGCTACCACATTAGCATTGCCTGGGTGATATTTAATTTCACAATCATAATCGTTGAGTAACTCCACCCATCTTCTTTGCCTCATGTTGAGCATTTTCTGATCAAGGATGTGTTGAAGACTCTTATGATCCGTGAAGAGAGTGCACTTAGGCCGTACAAATAATGTCTCCAAATTTTAAGTGCAAAAACTACTGCTCCAAGTTCTAGATCATGAGTTGTGTAGTTCTTCTCGTGAACTTTAAGTTGTCTTGAAGCATATGCTATAACTTTGTCGTTTTGCATCAAAACACATCCCAACCCTTGGTGAGAGGCATCACAATACACTACAAAGTTCTCTGATCCTTCTAGCAATGCCAGAATTGGTGCATTGCATAGCTTATGCTTTAGCTTCTGGAACGCTTCTTCCTGTCTATCACCCCAACTAAACTTCATGTCTTTTTGAGTCAACGACGTTAGTGGATGGGCAATCTTAGAAAATTCCTTAATGAATCGTCGGTAATACTAGCTAAACCCAAAAATTGACGAATTTCGGTTTGAGTCATTGGTGCTTCCCATCTTTTAATAGCTTCAATTTTTGTACTTCCCGAATCCAAAATTCACATTTGGAGAATTTGGCATACAACTTCTGGTCCTTGAGTAATTCCAACGCTAGCTTCAAATGTTGCTCGTGATCTTCCTTGCTACAGGAATAGATCAATATATCATTTATGAAAACTATAACAAACTTGTCTAAACAGGGTCTGCAAAACTCTGTTCATCAGATCCATGAACACAGCTGGGGCGTTTGTTAAACCAAAAGGCATAACCAGAAACTCGTAATGTCCATAATGAGTCCTAAAAGCCGTTTTGGGTATGTCTTTTTCGCGAACCCCCAATTGATGATATCCTAAATGGAGATCAATTTTTGAAAAATATGATGCAAAATATGATGCACCTTGCAGTTGGTCAAATAGATCATCGATTCGAGAAAGGGGATATCGATTTTTGATTGTCAATTTATTTAAGTCGCGATAATCAATGCACATTCTAAACGAACCGTCTTTCTTCTTGACGAATAACACTGGCGCTCCCCAAGGTGAGGAACTCGGCCATATAAATCCTTTATCCAAAGTTCCTAAAGTTGGCTTGACAACTCCTGCATCTCAGCTGGCGTTAGGCGGTACGGCGCTTTGGCTACTGGTGCTGCTCCAAGAACTAAATCGATTTGGAATTCGACTTGTCTCGATGAAGGTAAACCAGGTAGATCATCCGGGAATACTTCTGGATAGTCTCTGACTACGGGGATATCCTGGATTCGTTTCTCCTTTGACTTCTTGTCCACGACGTAAGCCAAAAACGCAACACATTTCTTCCTTAAGCATTTGCGAATCTTCATACACAATACAATCTTCAGGCCTTTCCCCGGCTTATCTCCTTGTATAACAAGAGTGTCATCGTTTGAAAGAGGTATCTTCACGACATTTTCGGAGCAACAAATTTCTGCTCCATTTTTGGACAACTAATCCATACCCACAACTACGTCGAAACTTCCCAAGTTAATAGGTAGAAGATCGATATTAAATAACTTATCACTTAAGTTCAAAGTGCAATCAATTAGTACATCACTAGCCTTAATTTCATGACTATTGGCAAATTCAATTATATAGGCATCTTCCAGTTTCTTAGATTTCGTATTGATATGGATCTAAATTCTACAGAAATGAAACTCCTATCCGCTCCGGAGTCAAATAATACAGATACATAATGATCGTTCAAGAGAAACATACCGGTTACCATGTTTTGGTTTTGTTTTGCTTCTTCTGTTCCGATGACAAAAGCTCATCCTCACGCTTGGTTTCCGGCATTATTATGGTTTGGTCCTCTGTTCAGCTTAAGACACGTGTTACGAAAGTGGTCCCGGCTTCCGCATTCAAAGCATGCCCCTTTTCCTTTGTTCGTTTCTTTGGTCGCCTTGCAATATTTGGTAATGTGTCTAATCTTCTTGCAATTGGTACAAGTATGGCAAACACCCCATGATGAAAGTTGCATTTGTTACTCTTGGAGTGTGGGCCGCTGTAACGTCTAGTTTCTTGAATTTGGACCCCAAAGTTCTTTGCTCCCTTGAATTTCTTGTCAGGCCTAGCACCGGCCTTTTTCCCCGACTGGTTTTCCTACTTCCTTTTTCCTTCAACCTTTGTTGTGGCAAGCCTCCCTAAACGAACCGCATCATTGGTCAACCGATTTGCTAAACTCACAACACTTTGAATAGTTGTGGGGTTTGCCGAGGTAGTCATTCCTCGAATTTCGGGTGATAACCCCAGATATACCTCTCAATTTTATTCTCTTCAGGTGTAACTATTTGTTAGGGAGATAATCACTTCACCCTAATAATTAACTCTATCTATCTTAAAACATAGAATTTGATGATAACCAAACCCTACATTCAGTATGACTTAGAAAAAATTCAAACATGTGTTGTTTGGATCAGATTCTGGAAAATATGCTAAATATGGAACCATTAGCTGAGTATCAGATCCTACTCAAAGTATCAGCCAAGGGATATCAGCTAAGGAGCAACAGATGAAGAAAACAAGTGAAGAAGAGCATCGGCTAAGGAAAGTAAACTATCAGCTGAGTGAAGAAATTCGATCAGCTGAGTGCCTATACCATCAGCTGAGCAAGGACTTTGCTCAGCTACACCATCAGCTGAGTGAACATTGGATAAACTGAGGCCCAGAGTATCAGCTAAGTAAGTCTTTTCTAACACAAGTCATCTTTTTACATAAACTGATGTATTTAAATGATCAGCTGGGCATTCTTGATCAACTAATCATATCAATACATGAGTTTATGTCCTCCTAAGATAACTATTGATCAACTGAGCATCCATATGATCAGCTGAGCAATGTCTCACCTGAGTCCTAGCAAAAATTGATCAACTGATATATTTTGTCAACTGAGTAGTGAAATTTAAAGTTCCTAGTACTTTCTGTTAGCTGACTCGAGCAAAATGTCAAATCTGCTCTATCTTTCAGATTGTAAAAGTCATATGTAAAAGGCAGAACATGTGTTGTTCTTTTATGCCTTAGACTTTGTTTGTAAAAGTAAAAAGCACTTTTTGGATCAAGTATGAGGCAAAAAGGTTTGATCTTATCCTCTGAAAAAAGAGAAAGATACCTCAAACAGATGAAGATCTTGAAGATTTGTTTCAACAACTAAGTATGGCTGGCAATCCTATACTTGGTAAAGTCAAATCAAACAAAAACATGGTTGTTGTTTAAAGTACAAGCATGGAAAGGGAAAGAAGGTTCTACACGACAGAAGATGTGGGTTTTAATATTTTATATTGTGAGTGAGTTGCACTTTTTCAGAAAAGTACAATTACTTTTATCAAACAATTGATTAAAGTAACTTTACTTTTCACCCACTACCTTTACAATTAAAATATTATATTTCCACACACTTTTTGTCTCATTCCTTCATACAACCGGATACGCCAAGACTTCTATAAATATACATGCATGGTAGACATGCAAAAGTGTGAAGCTTCTACACAACACAAATCAATCTCATTAGTTGAGATAAATTCATAGAGTTTAAGCATTGTGTAGAACTAAACTTGTTCATCTGTTGAACACTCTTTATACATTAGTTGTTTTAGAGTTAGCTTGCCTATGTGTTAGAAAAATTGATTGTCACCTTTTATTGTACTTAGAATTTTCGCTTCTAATACATGTAATTCTTGATTCAAAATCAATAAGAATTATATAAAAGTATAATGATGTGTCTTTAATTTTTAAAAGCTAAAGTTTGTATTCGACCCAACCCTCTCTTCTATAAACATTTGTTGTTGCATACTCAATCTGGGACTAACACTAGTCGAGCCACTACTTTTGCGAGTTCGTGAAAATGGTCAGAGTATTTACCAATCTCCATCCCCACCATTGTTTGGTTCTAAAACTCAGCTTCCAATTTTTGAATTCCGTCTCTCGGGCAGAATTCTTTCATGAGCAATTTCTTGAAATCTTCTCAGCTTAATTTGTTTTCTTCTTCTCGCCCACGGGTTTGGACCTGCGTGTTCCACCGGTCAACGCTCTGTTCTGAAGTAGGCAACCTACAAACTCTACCTTGCAATCCACAGAACACTTGTTAATGCTGAGTACGGATTCCATACTCTCCATCCATTGTAGCAATCCAGCAGCACCCTCTTTCCCATGGAATTCCTTTGGATTGCAAGCTCTGAACGTCTTGTAGGTACACCCAAAATTGTTGTTTCCTCCTCCACCTTCATTGTTTCTATTCTCGTCATTGTTTACCCCTCCGTTGTTATTCCCTTGGCTAGCATTAATACCGGCAGTGACTCGGCTGACAATGTTCGGTATTGCTGCAGCGATCTGCTGAGCCACTAATCGTGTCAGGTCGGTTTCTTGGTCATTGTTGTTCCTTCGTTTGATTCTTTTAGGTGGCATGATTCTAGAAACACATTCATAAATATTTACTTTAATGAAAACTTTTTCACAATTTTGACCGTAATAAATTTTTAACTTAATTAATACAACAAGATACGAAATTTTGAATAAATAGTAACGAACTACATCAATATGACAATAAGGACTTTCATTTTCACAATACACGAGTACATAGTTCATAGATATTTTCGCATTTTAAACAAAAGTACAAAATTTGATGTGAACATACATCAATGCGATAATTTTTAAATCCCCACACATGAAATTGTATGAAAAACTAAATACATAATATTAAATGTCATAATGTACTAGATAAAAGTTTTTGGACTAAATAACTGATATCACCATCCTCCAATCAGTACCACCACGAATAAACAACCGCAAACAACACCGTGGCCACAAGAACCAATCCTCCAATCCGTCGACGTAGGAACTCCATCCTCCCAACAGCACGCAAGGCCTCATCAGCAACTTCCTCAATTTGGTAAGTCTGTAACAGATGATGGTTAAGCTCCGTTAAAGCCATTACAATGTGCCGCTGATGGGCTAATGTCTGACAGAGGTCTGCACCCTCAGACATCATCCCCCCCTGAAGTGATACGCCTCCTCCCGGGTCATACCGGGAGCATCTTCGATAGGGATACCAGTAACAGCTGTGGAGGGTCCTGTCTCCACTCGCATGGATGTCCCTGCCGTCGCCCTCATAGGGATAGGGACCCTCTTTCGAGGCGTCATCGGGATACGGGACCTACGAGGTAAAGTAGTAATGGGCTGAGGTAGGATAGGTAAGACGGGTGTAGGTGGCTCCTGTGGAATGTCGGTATGACACATGCTGAACAGGTAATGATGTCACACACATGCTGAGCATGTACCGACTAGTTACTGATGATTTCCTGAAAAGCATGATAAAGAGAGTGTCATCTATAAAAATAGTTGGTTAGATCACAGGTTTTGATATGCAATAAAATAAGATTTTAATGCCAAAAATGTTCGTCACTAAACGATGAGTAAGTAAATCGGTTGTTTAGTTTGCACGTGGTATAAGTATATTCAGAACGTTAACGCAAAGAGCCCGCTGCCTAAGCCTACCGACTGAATGAACATTGGTAATAAACAGAGCTTGTTTCAAAGTAATTATGCACTTACACAAGTAAGTGGGGTGTCAACCTAATAGCGCTACCCATAGATTACTAACGGCTCAATACAATGAGTTAATAGGTAGTGTTGAACATTGAAACTTACACAAAGAGAGAAACTCATAATTGTTAAACATAAGCATATAGACCAAAGTGCGAATATATCGTCATCAAAACACTTTGATGCTCATAAAAATTTAGAAACTCAAGAAATATTAAAGGAAAAGTAAGAAAAATGCAAGAAATTAAGAGATTACCCAAGAGATTGCTACTTAAGCTTACTTAACTTGAATCCTTTGCTTCAAATCTTCAAGAACACTTCAAAGATTACAAGTTTATGATGATTTTGTAGCTGGTTTGGGGCTGGAATGTAGAGAGAAGCAGGAGAGAATGAGTTTAGAGAGAGAGTGGGGTTTCTGCAAGTGAGTGGAGGTCTTGTAAATGCAAGAGGTGAAGTGTGTAAGTGAGGTTGAGTGTGGGAATAGGCCTTGCGGATTTTTGGGGTAATATTACTATTATTATTTTTATTTTTTGCTTAATTAATATGTATAAGTATGTGTGTTGGATATATTTTGTACTGTGATGATTCAATTAAAGTCAATATTTACAAGTTCTTGATTAATTTTGATGGCATTTACATAAGTTTTATATTTTGGATAAATAATATATGTAATGATATGTTTTATTATTATTATTTTGATTGTTATATAAGATTTATAAATCTTGACTTTTAATTAGTCGGTTTTACCGATTTTTCGATTTTTGAAGGTTTTAAGCATATCGCCGGAATTTTTAGCAAATATAAGGTTTCAATGGTAGGATGATAACACACGCATAATTAAAGAATCTCATTTTCTTGAGCTTTAGTTGTATGGATCATGAATTATCACCATTTTTGAACATTTGCATGTCTTTGGTGTAAAATCTACCATTTAAATACATGATTACTCGTGCATTCATAGTTTCTCAAGAAATAAGAAGAAAATCAAAAAGAAAACTTAATAAAAATTGAAGGAATGAAGAAGAAATGAAGGAATTTGATACATACTAACTTACCCAAGCTTTTGCCTCTTAGATCCTTCAAAAACCAAAGTTTTTGATGGGTTGGAGGCTGATTTCATGGGTGGTATGCAAAAAAGAAGAAAATGAAGTTGAAGAAAAGAGTAATGTGTAAAGGTGCAAATGAAGTGTAAAGAAAGGTTTATATAGATAGACAAGGAAGTTGAAGTGGCAAGAGAAAGAGAAGATGAGGGGGTACGGCAGGCCGTGATTAAAGGGGGGGGGGGGGGTTAATTTCTTTTTTATTTATTTAGATATTATGTATAATATGTATGAGATGTATTTTTATACATTAGTTACTTGATTAAAATAAATATCCACTAGATTTTTGATCTTTTATATAAGTTTTATATTTTAACTTGTCCATATGTACATTATTGTTATTATTATTATTATTGTATAGGATTTATAAATTTTAGCCTTTACCAAGACGGCTTTATGGGTTTTTGAAGGTTTTAAGCACATTGTCGGAAATTTCTAGGGAATCTAAGACTACTATTGACAAATTCAAACCATAAATAATATTTTTATCTATACCAGACTTATGTTAGGGTTTTCTAATGACTAACCTGTAAATTTTGTTGACGGTTGTCTCACTTGTGTCGTGGTTAATCAATCCACAACAAGCATAGTCAACAAATAAAGCAATAGTTGTTCCCACAACACAAGACAAGTATATGAGGCTACAAGCCCAAAACTAAGAAAGTTCAAGATCATACGAAATAAAATATAACTCTAACGAAAATAATCATGCAAGTCTTAAGTATTGCTAAGGCCCACTAAGATACGTCTAGGCTCCTTATGCATTTTGTTAGCGTTGCCTAAAAATGAACACTCGAAAACGTCAACATAAAGCTAGTGAGCTCGCGAGTTTAAAGTAAACCTAGTTTGCCGTGTATAGTAAATTATTAGGAAAAATAAGCAAATAATAGCATGGCACGCAAATAGAAATACAACGGTACCCGAACCATAAGAGTTCATTACTAGATTGTTCATTTCTATATATTTGGTTCTAGACTTGTCTATACTGTATTACGCCATTGATTCCAAGTCCGATGCTTAATCTTACATGTCCCTAACCATTAAAACCCCACCAAGTAACCAATTTCATACCTTACTCTTTCTTTTTTATAAGGAAATAAGATGTATTCTTCATATAGATTAAAATGGAACAACTAACCATCCCACCAAACCTATAAGCTAGATTGGAAGCACAGGAGTGACGAGGGGGCAAAACAAGCCTATAAGGTAGATAGCAATGTATGTACACAGCTCATATTTATACCAACATGTTAATTGCATCTATGTTATCCTTCATCATTGATTGTTTCCCTTTGCAGAACCCGGACTACAAATTTAAAACGAACTTACAACACCATCAGATCTCATAATTCGGACTATATCTAAAGAATAAACAACTAAACAAGTACTTTAGGTTTTCTTTAATTTTCAGAAGTAAAAAAAGAAGTTCCGACTACTAAAAATGTTCTGTAATATATAGTTCATGATATCTGAACATAAAAACAATGTCTTTATTTTCGTTAAGACTATGTTGTATACTTGTATGATCTTTAGTTAGAGTTGACATTGTTCAGGTGTACTAATATCAACCTGTAAATGGTATTCATCAAATGTCCAAACATTTAAAATATTTTTTAAGTATTATAATAAATTTAAAAAAAAAACCTCAGATATACTATGAGTATAAGGGGGTTATGTTTTGAATATGAAGAAGAAAAAGAAGCTATTGTAGATAAGCCGATCAATTTGGTATCTTAATCTCTATTATGATTTAACTTTATTAGGGAAATAACAAAATTGCAACAGAGTTGTTTCATTCATTGTTCGTCTGTAACAAATAATATTGACATTATATGAAGTTCAAGAACGAGTAGATAGTAAGCAAAAACAGAGCATACCAGAATGAAGCAAATCGTACCTCTTTCGAAGTATTCTCGAATTTAAAGCTGAGAAACACGTCTTTGACTGATATTGCCTTCAAGAAAACTGAAAATAAACATAAAATCAAACGCCATGAAACGTTGTCATCAACAACATAAGATACTGTGAGCTATTCCATCGCCGCCATCACCAAACCTGTAATTTCAACATGTGGTTCCTGCGTAAACCCTAGCCGACCTGATGCGAGTTGGAAACGGCGTTAATGTAAACTGTTAATTTATAGCTTTATGCTTCCATTAATTGACCCAAAAGTCCCAAAGAGAAGTTGGTTCAGCCGATTGGCCCGATTCTAATTTTTTAAGTTACAAGTTGTATTAAAATATAGATAACTTACATTAATATATTATTATAAAACCTCTAGAAACTAGGCCTGACAATTCAAGTCGTGTTCGGGCCAACCATTTTTGTGTCGACCCATTTTCGACCCAGTTTAGTTTCGTGTCGTGTTTGGTTCATGTTACTTAATTCGTGTTCGGTTCGGGTCGTGTTTTCGTGTCGACCCTTATTTGGAGAAAAAAACAAATTATGTTTTCGGTCAAATAACTTAATTTTCATGTCAGGTTTCATATCGAAAATCAAAATTATAAAAGCAATATAATAGTTCCAAAACACAAATACAAATAAAATTCACAACATAAGTTTGAGAATTCAAACATACGACTAAAAATCTAAAAAAACACGAAAGTTAAAGAGAGTTCCAGCCTTATAGGCAATTACCTTTTAGAAAGGTTGAACCGAGAGGCGACCAAGTCTTTGGAGGCACAACAATGAAGGCGTGGAGTGACAGACGAGGGATGGCCGGACGGCGGACGACGACGATGGAGGTAGGCTGTCGGCGTCGCAAGGGAGCCTAGGGTTCCATTTCAATTTCACGACTCACGAGTTCCTCTTTTCTTCTCCAAAATTTTCTTATTTCTATTATTGTAATTTGGTATATATTAATTTATCAAAATCAAAATGAAAATTTAAATGAAAATGAAAGTCTTTGCAGGTAAAAACTAAAAATTGTAAAATATGAAAACTTAAAAGTGCTGCCATTTAGTTATTAATTTATTGTATATAATTTCAAATTAATAATATATTTAAGTTAAATGTTTTTTGGGTTTTCTTAATTATTATTATAAAAAATCGTGTTAAACAGGTTATCTTCAGGCTATCGTGTTCGTGTCAACCAGTTTCGTGTCATTTTTGGATCGACCCATTTCTGACCTTCAGTTTCGAGTCATGTTCGTCTCGACTTAGTTCGTGTTTGGTTCGGGTCGTGTCATGATTTGACAGCCCTACTAGAAACTCATATTACTAGCATGTTATTCACGTAATACAGTGGTAATAAAAGATTTCTATCAGATAACATGTTCTTTTTCAAGACGTAGGGGATATAGGTATTAATGGTGACAACAAATAATTTTCGTATGTTAACATGTCTATTTTCTTTATACTTTTTTCTTTTCCTTTAGTTGTTTTGTTCTTCGTCAACTCTTTTATTAATTTTTAAAATAAATTTTGAAAAGAATAAAATTAGAAAAAATGTCTCTGCCTATAAAATAGTTTAATTGCATGAAAATACATTGTGTGAATTATTAATTTGAAACTATTTTAAATTTAAATATTAAGAAAATAGAGTAAATAAATGGATAATTATTCTATTTTATTTTGATTATATTAGTTATATACATTTTTTTAATGTTTATAAATTTTGATGAAAAGTTATTAGGTTTATGAGTTCTACGTAATACACATTTTCTAATAATTGGGTTAAAATACTTATTATATAATAGTGTATTTATTATTTTGATGGTCCACTAGATAGTCCATTTATCCCGGGAGGGGATCAAATCCTAGGGGCTTCAATCAAGGGTTGTTTCTGAATCGGTCACGTGTAACACTTGTTAGACCTTGTATATCAAAGCCAAATACTTGCACCCCTATAAAACTCTAGCAGGCAAAATCCTTTTTGAAAAAAAAAGTTTTAAAATACTTTTTTAATAATTAAGTTAATTTGTATTGACTTGGCCTTTCAAAAAAAATGTCTCGACTTAATTTTTTTAAGTATGAAAGGTAATTTAGTTATTAAATGAAATATAAGAATCTTATTAACTTTATCTAATAGCTACTTTATTTAATAGTTTTCATTTAATTTATATGAGGGTTAATTTAGTAATTTTAAAATGCTTAAAATTAAAAAATTTAAACAAAAGACTTAAATACTTTATAAGTATAGATAATTAACCAATTTTAAAATTTAAAAAATATCTTTAATTTAGTTTATTTTTATCTAAAAACTAATAGCATATGGTATTTAGCTACAATCACCATAAACGTTGAATTGAAAGCTAGTAAAATATACTTCCATTTTAAAACCACAAGCCTTATAGCACAATGAGTTCCCAATGGAAAGTTTAAGAGGCCTCTCATACAAAATTAGGGTACAAATCTTTAGTGAAATAAAAACCAGAAAAATGAACTAATTCACTTCAACGCAAGCGAACGTTTTCCTTATCCAAAATATGTCGCATGTCTTGTCATTCGAACAAAATGAAACTTTTCATCTTCAGAAGCCGACTATAATCATGATTGAGGCTTGGTTGTTATTGCCGCTTCATCTTCTTCACTTCTCCTATTCTGCATAATGGATTGAGGCCACTCAAGTTTCAATCGATCACTCATTGAACCTGTGTATCCAATGTTGAAATCGTGGTGGTTTTTCTTCAATCGAGAGGAGGAGAAGCAGATCGTGGGTTTTTGTCTAAATTGGATTTAGGCAAGGGCAAATTTGTAATACCACATGTCATTAGTTTTTAGATAAAGATAAACTAATTTGAAGATAGTTTTAAATTCTTATATTGGTTAACTATAATAAAAACTAGTTGATTGAATATATACACCGGAGTTTCAATGTTTTATATAAAAACTAGTTGATTGAATATATACACCGGAGTTTCAATGTTTTATAAAGATATGATTGAATAAAAACTAGTTGATTGAATATATACACTAGAGTTTTAATGTTTTATAAAGATATGATTGAATAAAAACTAGTTGATTGAATACATACACCGGAGTTTCAATGTTTTATAAAGATATGATTGAATAAAAACTAGTTGATTGAATATATACATGTAATTTCAAAGTTTATAAGAATATAGGTTTTATAAAATTATACATATAATTTTAAAGTTTATATGAATATATATATATATAGATATATATGTATACATATATATATATATGTGTGTGTATGTATATATATAGGGGAGGGTTTATTTGAGAACCAATTTTATTGCGAGAACCGCGAGAACCGTTTGTGACCATTGATCAAAGATTAATATTAATTATGACAAACATGTAATTAATTAAAAACACAATCGTCATTTCACTTTTCAAACATGTTAGAGGGGGTAGTTTAGGCAAATTGCCTAAATAAATGGGGGACCAATTACCCTCACTTTTTTAAAATTAAAATATCTCCTAAACGCAAAGGTATTAAAATACGAAAAGTATACCAAATTAACGAGAAAAATATACTCTTTAATATGAGATCCATATTCCTATACTTTTTCAAAGAAAATTTTTTCGTTTTTGCCGGGTTTTTTTGTAGCCTAACATTATATTTATGCACATGTGCACATAACACTTGTGCACCACCTGTTCATACTGCATAGGTGCGTCTGGGTGCATATATGCACCGTGCACGTGTGCGTCTCGTGAATATATGCATATGCATCAGATATATGCACATGTTCATTTATATGTATGTTAGGGATGGCAAAAAAACCCGAACCCGATGGGGAAACCCGAAACCCGAATTAAACGGGGCGGGGCAGGGCGGACGTTATTGGGGAACGGGGCACTAACGAAGTTTTTTCAGGTTTCGGGGTAGTGACTTGGATGTCTTCCCCCGCCCCGATTATAAATTATATTCATACTTTTATATATTATATTTATATTTTTATTATTTAATAAGTATATATATACATAAATAATTTGTATTGTATTCTATGGACAGTTTTCCTGCTAAAATCTTCGGTTTTCAACTATATTTTCATGTTTGCATTTTGTATTTTTGTGAACGGATGTACAAATTTCTGGCGAAAAACAGGGAACGGGGCGGGGATCGGGGTAAGTCGTAGCCCCAATGGGGCACCCCGATAAGCTCCCCGACAGGGAACGGGGTGGGGACGGGGCACAATTTCCTTATCGGGTTCGGGGACGAAGATTGCTTGCCTCGCCCCGAACCCGCGCCATTGCCATTCCTAATGTATGTATATATGTCTGTACATAAATATATGTATACATACACACACTCTCTCACACGGACATATACATACACGTAGTTAGTGTCTGTTTATATTTAATAATATTAGTTTTGTATTATATTTGTAGATGTGTTCTTTAATTTGTGTTCGTTTATGTTCGGCAAAAGTTAAACACACGAAAATGGACACAAATATTCGTTCGTTTATCCGTTTGTATTCGTTTTTTTATGCTAAAGTTAAAAGAAGAAACACGAACAAGCCCCCGTTCATGTTCGTTTCGTTCGTTTACAACTCACGTGCAACTCAAAGTAGGATCAATTAAAAAGAGTGGTCTTTTTAGATTCTTTTGGTTATTCTACTTTGCGAAATAAAAAAAAAAATTCTTCTCGTCAATCTCCAACAAAAATATAAATGATTTTAATTATAAATAGTAAAGAAGTAATAAGAAAAAAAATACAAAATACTAAAAAAAACATGCCATCTATAAAAAACAAAAAATATAATAAAAAAAGGACGCTCCAGATGATATGAAATGAAAGAAATTACCTCAACATTTATAAATTAAAAAACAGCACAGCCATTGCGCTGAAATAATTTCAATTTGGACAATTTTGTCCTTTTTAATTTAATTTGATTAATTAAGACAAGAAAATAATTGATTGATTCATAATAGTTCTCGCGGTTCTCGTAATAAAAATGGTTCTTAAATAATCTTTTTCATATATATATATATATATAGGGTAGAGATCAAGTAAAAAGAAAATTAAAGTAAAAAGGGTAAAATGGATGATTATTTTATTATTTTTTAGTATATATATCAACTGATAATCGTTAGTTCATCATATTTATTGATTAAAACTAGTTCTTCATCAATTTCTTTTTGATGAATCTAACATATTCATCACTTTTTTAATGAAAGCATTTTGTTTATCAACAAATTATTCCAAAATTTTGTTTTCAAAATCTGTATTTGAAATCAAAAAGAAATTGATGAATAACTAGTTTTAATCAATAAAGATGATGAACTAATGATTATCAGTTGATATATATACCGAAAAATGATCAAATAATCATCTCTTTTACACTTTTTACTTTAATTTTCTTTTTATTTGATCTCATCCCTATATATATATATATATATATATATATATATATATATATATATATATATATATATAACAATCAAAATTTTCAAAAACATAGATGAAATCGTCCCTAAATTAAATAACGTTTTTATCATATCTAAGAATTATTAGTTTTATTTGCTAGTATAGTTTTTTTATTTTGTTAAGCATCATATAAGAATTTAATCAATTTGAACTTACTTTAACCGACTTTATTTTTGTGATATTATATAAATTATGTTTATATGATATCGAAAAAACAATTACATATGAACTTTTTCTGTTTTACAAATTAGATTTGGGTGATTAGTTATGTAATATATAGGTAAAAGTTCAAACGAGAACTGTTTTTCTTACGAGAACTGTTTTTAACGGCATTAATGACTCATTAATAGGAGTATTTTGGTAATCTATATATTTACCTAACTGTGAATTGTAACACTGCAAATTTCAATCTATATTTTTTTAACTGCTACGGAAGCGATAAAATATATATACAAACATGTTTACAAATGTATTTAAGTAAAACAAGGACCATACTGTTTTCCAACATCGGTATATCAAAAACCCAGTGTTACATAGTTACAAACGGCTCATCAAAAGTTATATGAGAGTGACAGTCAATTATTCCCAAAGCAACGCCAACTCTCAGCTGACTTACCAAAACCTGTAAAATGGAGTGAAAATCAGTGAATTAGCACAAAGCTAAATGAATAAAAGTTAAACCAACAAAATAGCATCAACTACAACCGAAAGATACTACAACAACAAATAAAAAGCAACCGAGAAGACCGGCGGTTCTTCAGAAGCTGCAACCAATGCCGGCCTAGCAAAGGTTTACCGATAGCACGCTCGCTATTCTCACATGGTAATGCCCTTAAGTTGCAACGAATGCGTCAGAAGAGCTAGTACTGGTTAGCCGATAGCGAACGGCCCAGCCCATAGCCCAGCCAAGCTAACTTCCCATCATCCATGTACACATATCACTGACGCAACGATTAATTAACACATAACTAGTTAATCAATCACCAGAGTCTTCTCCATTCTTGAGAGCACACCATAACATGAATTAGTAATCATTTCCCAAATTACTCCAAAATGTCAAATTATTTTACAAACGGGTCAAAACTAACCCAATACAACTAACACATGTAAACCATCATATAACACATGATTAACTAGCATACAACTTATTCATATGATCAATAACATGTAGGAAGCAACTTAAACATGTACAAGGTTCACCAAATGCCACATCTTAAAATTAAAGTGTGCTATTAACTTCTATAACTTCCTATTAAACATTCATCACTACTATTAGTCCATTTATATAAAATAAATCGTATTAGGACTAAGTATAATAGATAATGACATCATGGTATATGAACAACAGCAAGAAAACACAAAAACTGGACTGCAGCCAAGATTTGGCCGCGACCCAGTCTGCACGTCACGCTGCGGCGCGAATGCGTCATGTTCCCTAGGGCCTTATGTGTCGCGTTTGTCGCCGAACAGACCTGCAACCAGTTTTGCTTCTGCCCAATTCCAATCTCAACAAACACCCTCAAATATTACAATAAATTCATATATTCGCGATATGTAGCAGTTGTATGGTAGTACTAAACTCAAATAACATGTAAACCAATAACAGGAACACATTAAAATCATATCAACCATTCTTTTTCATTCCAAAACCCAACTTCATCTTCCTCATTCTCCATTAATGGAGTTTTTATGCTCAATCAATGAAAACAGAGAATTAAGCCATCAAATCTACTACTAATTCAACATAAACTTTCAATCAAACAAAAGAACACTTCCAATTAACATAATACCCAATTTCCTTCAAAAACCCTAACAAGAACAATACCTAGTTAAGCAAAAACTCATTAAGAATTAAAACTAACCTTCAAATAAGAAGCAACTCAACACAATTAGCAAAGAATCTTCGTTTATAGGCTGCTCCTTGGAGGTTTCTTCAAACAAGGGAAACACTTACACATACAAGTGATAAACACCAACAAAGAAGGAAGAGGAAGCCTAAGTAAGCTCTTCTAATTTGACCCACACACAATACAACTACTTGTCATCTAACATACTGTTGATTAATTAAATGGTCCTACTCAATTAATTATTAATCAACGAGGTATTATTTGTAACCCTTATCTAAAAACGAATCTAATAAATTCAATAAGCACATAAATATATAAAATATATATTCCCTTTTTAACCTCGTGGAACTATTTTAATTTAATAATCCTATAAAATAGCAAATAAATAATTAAATCAATAAATAAACAATTATCTTACCACTACACGCGTAAAACTACTAGACCAATAACTATGATATTACATGAATTGCGTCCGGATGAGCCGTCATTAATTTGCGAGGCATGATTCATTAATGATCCATTAATGAGTCATTAATGAAGGATTAATGAGCCGCCAAAAAATCTTAACCATTGATTTAGTTTAATCAAGGGCAAATTGGTTCTCACAATTTTGGTTTGAACCCTCTTATATATATATATATATATATATATATATATATATATATATATATTGAAAAGTTCATTCGAGAACCGTTTTTATTGCGAGAACCAATCTTAGTCGTCAAATTCCTCCTCCTTGCTTAATCCCCCCACGCTCTTCATCCATGAATTCCATTATCCAAAATGAACGGCTAAGATTGGTTCTCGCAATAAAAACGGTTCTCAAATGAACCTTCCTATATATATCTTACTCCTATATAATGCATTTACCACATAAAAAACTCTTAATTTTAAGAAGAGTAAATTTACTAAAATACCCCTCCTTTATACCTCTCCTTTACCCCACAATTAATGAATTTAAACAAATAAATATTGAAAACATAACCGACAATTAATGAATTTAAACCAATACTTATAACTGAATTATTATAACCATATATTTTTAATATTAACTTTTGATTCATGAGATCACCATACTTATAACTGAATTAAGTCTAATCATATATTTTTAATATTAACTTTTGATTCATGAGATCACCTAAATTTCTGTTTTCAATAAATCAAGTTCAAGAGATTTCACAAACACCAAACAAATGAAAGAGTCAAAGAGCTGAAATTTATAAATATTGCATTCTAACTCAATTACATAATAATTGGAATTATGAAACATTAGACACACACATATACATACATATATATAATCAGCAACTTCATGATTCAGCCATGCGACAAAACTCTTCCAACAAACTGAAAGACAAATAACTCAGAGTTAGCAATTTAATTCTTAATTTCAAAGTGGCTCTCGCAAAGAATCTTCACAAACTCATATTAGCTTCATTTCGCAAATAATCTTCACAAACTCATATTAGCTATTTGTGATTATTCTGCACAAAACTCATCACAACCTCCTCTTTATTCACCGCCGTCGCATTGCGCGGGTACCCCACTAGTGTATATATATATATATATAACCTTAAAAACTCTTAATTTTAAGTAACTTGAATGTATTAAAATACTCCTTTTAACCATTTCATTCTCTCTCTTAATTTACTTTAACTTTTAAAATACCTCTTTTTAACCATTTCTTTCTCTCTCCTAATTTACTTTAATTTTTTATCTATTTAAAATATCTCTCTAACACTAAAACACCCTCTCACACAAACACAATTATCCACCCACATCAACATAATTTTTAAAATCTTATTAACTTTTCCCTCCTTATTTTATAAATATAAATCTTTTTCTTATTTTAAATGTCTTTTAGTATTTATTTTTAAAATTAATAAAATAGTTGATGCAAATAAAAAAATAAAAAACTGACATTGTACGATACTTTTTTATGACATTGAATTACCCGAATAACATATTATTATATTTTTAAAAGAAACATGATGTAAAATAGAAATTATTTACCGTCACAGCATTACGTGGGTACCTTGCTATTTTATATATACATACATATATATATAACCGACGGTGAGTTATAGGATAGTTATATATAACCATCGGATGAAGTTCTTCTTAAATCCTAGCCACATAAATTATTGTACCTAAAACTCAAAGTTTGTTATTGCATAAGAAAAAATGTGAGTAAAATATGCTAGTTGTTTAAAGTAACAATTTTACCATTTTGACACTTTAGTGCTTTACACTTATGGTCGATTGATTATTGTTGTAACTAAAACAAACACCCATGCATGATGTCTGTCAAAACACTTCATTCTGCCGGTCAAATCATCACAGTAAGATCAACAATCTAAATGGTCTCTTTATCCTCTCAGTACCAACAATGTGGCACTTAGTACCGAGGCTCAACAACACCTCCATGCCATCGGTACCAAGCTCAAGCATCCATTCTCGCATCGAGTTACCAAAGGAGAGAGAGGAGAGAGAAAAAATAAGATAGGAGGGAGAAAGTATTTTTTTTAATTATAAAATCTTTGAAATATGTTAAGTATTAGTTTTCTTGGGTTGAAGCACAAATAAAGAAAAATAAAGTATGGGTGACGTGACGTGGTGTAGACTTTGCATTAAGCATGAGAAGCATGGGTTTAATCATGCCCAATGCTCTAACCCGCAGTCAAACCACCACTTCATGCCGTTCTCACACCAGCCCACCCTTCCTACATCTACTTTCACTCCCAAACAACGCAGCCACCACCTTTGAGCCCTCCCACTCCCATCTTCAACCACCTGTAATGAAACCAAAAATCTAGAAGCCTTAAAAATTACACCCCGGTAAAATTACACTAAACGGAAACGAAACATCTATTTTACTCTAAAAATTATAATAATACGCAACGCCATCAATCCACCATGTCATATAAGTACACCAAGTCATTTGAGCTTTCTCAAAGATCAGTGACTTTAAAAAGAATGGCTGCCCTAATGAAATTTGTAATAGTTTATACTTTATAGTAAGCAATTTCAAACTTTTTATTGATACAGAATTTCATTGACAACTTTTGAGCTGAGGAGAGAGTTAAGTTTCTACACAAGTATATGTCACTCTCATTTAGTTCATCTACCAAACTCAATAACCTTGGTCTCTGCATCACTTGTCTATGAACTTGACATGCCTAATTTCAGATGCATTCGCAGGTATGTTAGATGTGAACGCAACACGTCTATCAGCAAAAGATGATTTAGACTTCTCTGCAATCTTGTAAATTTCCTCCTGTTGGTATGTTAGCAGAATTCAACAATTATAGTAGTATAAAGAAAATTTAACATAAAAAAATCAATCGAATTCATGTAGCTGTCAAAAATAAATCAAACTTACAACTAAAATAGCCAAAATGCAATGAGAAATATAAGTTGTAAATGAATAATAGAAGTATTATGGTAAACACCCTTTGAGTTTATAAGGGTGGAGAGTAATGAGAAATGTGAAACTGAATTAAGAAAGATCCTCTATTCCTATTCAATATTGCATGAACATGCAGGGCAAAAGGCAATTCATCTTATTCATGGAATAAAGTAATCGTGGTAAGCGTATTTACCAATTCAGGACCATGGATGATGCATCTAACAGTTTTCAACTCTGTAACTGATGGATTTGATTGCTTGGGTCGACCGGTCTTTCTCCATCCTCTTACCTCTGTCATAATATGTGATATGAGAAACTTACTCTTTTGGCAATAAACATCTAATTACGAAGAATGACAAGAGAGATGTACCACAGTAGTCAATGGTATCTCCAACTAAAATCCTAAACCAATCAGGAGTCAATCTGCCAACCTCCATTAACTCATAGAAATCATGCCGACATAGATAGTATGCTCCACTGCTTAGTTGAAATCCAGACAAATCTCCTCCCGGAAGTTCTTCCCATCTCATGTTATTTTCCATTGATTCCTTACCAACTTCATCATCAGTGTAAACAAGGCTCACACGACATTCATGTACCTCCAATCCACTCATCACAGCTATAGATACATTAACTTTATTTCCAACTTCCAATTTGTCTCCAATTGGCCAATAACTTAACCATACACCAGCTTCACCAATTCCAGGCTTGCCGAAAACTATGGGGTTGTACATCAAATCAACACCGGTTGTCGTAGTGATTTTACAAAACCATGCCCAATCATTACCTGATATTGTATACTTGAAAGATACATCAAGTCCTTTGAGCCTCTTATTCTTGGGACAAAAAGGCACATCAAATGACAAAACTGATGATTTTGATACATGATCGGCTATCATATTTGGATCCTTTATGTCTGGTAGAGATGTGCTCATTATATTAAATTCGTACAACATCTGTGTCATATATAAAAGCAAAAGAGTTCAGTCGTTCATAGTGATTATATATGTGCACGAGTTTGAGAGTAGAACAACGAACCTGGACATGACAACTTCTGCCTACAGTGAGCTCAACATCACCAACCAGACACACCTCATGATGTTGATATTCTTTTAGCCACTTCAGATGTCCCAAATCAGTGTCATCTAGTTTAGCTACCGGTACCAATTTGATAAAGCCTTCAATTTTAGACAAATTAATACAGCCTTCATAGCCAAACTCTTGCAATGTGAATTGATGTGATTCGAAAGTTACTTCCTTAAGTGACTCACAGTAATATACGTACAATTCTGCAAGTGTACTTGGTAGACATAGAAGCCATTTTAGTTTTGAGCAAAAACTCAAGTCAAGGACCCGGAGATTTTCAAGATGCTTGTAACAAGAGAGCAACTCAAATAGACTACTCGATAAATTCAAGTACTGCAGAAATAGTTCATCTCTAAAAATTAGAGGAAAAGAATCAGTAGATTTAAGATTGCAGTCATTGAGGAATAACCGCTGTAATGAATGTGGCAAGGGAAAAGACAAAATTTGGATTGTCTTTCCAGGAGAATTAAAAGCTATTAACTCTACTAACTTATGCTTTTGCTCCAAATAGAAGAGCTTTTCACATCCAGTCATGTTCAATAGTGCAAGACTCTTAAGGCCTCCAATGGTTTCACAAACACGTACCAAACTGTAACAGTTCCAAAGAATCAAAGTCTCAAGATTCGGTATCCTAGAGATGTTGCAAATTTCGACTAGATTATGCGAGTCTTTAAAATTTAGAATCTCTAGTGATTGAAGAACCTGTTGCAAAAGTACCAAGATTTACTTAGCAATGTACATCTACATAAGACCATCACAAATGTCGAAGTTTTGAAGACATGTGATAAGAAAAGGATATTGAATACCCTACCGCGGGAGGTTCAAATACTCTCAACTTGCTGTAGCTCATATCTATAGCCACCAAGTTCCCCATGTACAAGTCGGAGGGCACGGTTCCTAATTGGAATCCATGCCAGCATAGCCATCTCAAATCTTTAGAAAAATTCCCACAGGATCCATCAAGTTCCACAAAATTTAGCTGGAGCAATTTCAGGTTATCCATCTTATTAAGAGAATCTGTGTTCAGGCCTGATGACTGCAAATTTAATGGGCAAAATTTTGTTAATTATTCAGATACGTGCATCGATCAAGTGATGCATGTATTTGTTTTTGTATGCTTGGGAGTCATTAATGAAAATTTTATTAGATGGTAATGCATATATTGTGGTTAAAACTGAATAAAAATAATTGCACCAGAATAAGACATAGACACTAGATTGTGAGATTTCAGCCTTATGGTTGATCTTTACTACTATCTTTCAGGTTGTATCATCCATCCAACCTTAACTACATTAAAGTTTAATACAGTTTTGTACACACATATACATACCTTCAATGCAAACTTCTCTTCCTGCAGCATTTTCATGTCGAGTGCTAGACCTTCTATTGTTTCCGATCCCTAGAAAAAAAGAGGATTTAACTACAGAGTTTTTAGGATATAGGAGGGTATGAACTTTGACATAAACATAAGAAACATCTTACATTTCCATTGCTTAATATCTTGTAAGAGTCACTGCTAAGCCAGACTCTACTACGTTCTAAAGGGTGTTTGAGTGATTCTTGGCGGACTATGTTTCTTCCCATCTCTTGAAGCAATCGATGCATCATCAGTTTTTTGTTTGGTGAAACAAAAAGAAGACATCTGTTGGTTAGGGTTTTGATCCCAGATAACGCAGAGTAATCACTTTCCAATATCTTTATCACGTAATCCATGTCTACCCCAACAAAGAAACAAGCAATATGCAAAAACAACTCTTTCTCTGAGTTGTATGGCAATGACATATAGCTACTTACAAGTACACCTTGAATTCGAGAATCAAAATTGTTTTCCAATAACTTTAAATGACTTTCCCAATGTGGGATTGTATTGTTTTTAACAAAAGATGAACCCAACACTTCAAGAGCTAGTGGATTTCCTTCATAATATTCTGCTGCCTGCTTTGCAAGCTCCTCAAAATCTACAATGGGAGTTTTGGACCCAAATGCATGACGACTTAAAAGCTCTAACGATTCCCAGTGATCCAACAATTTCATTTCATACTTATGACACCTCCAAGATCTAGACTCAAACCATTTACCTGGATCATTTTCCCTAGTTGCTATTATAATCTTGGTTTGTGTATTAATATTCCCGGTTCCAAGTAAAGCTACTAACTGACTTGGTTCAGTGATATCATCAAGAACAATAAGTGCATTTTTTGTTTGCAAGGCCTCTTCAATCTTAAATGTACCTTGACGAACACTTGGTATTTTTCTCTTCTTACCACCTGAAATATCTCCTAGAAGTTTTTCTTGTAGCTTATACATTTCATGTCGTTCTTTACATCTACTACTGATGTCTTCAATGATACTGATGTTTTCAAATTTTTGCCAATTTGAATGAACAATGTACAAGGCCAAAGTGGTCTTGCCACTTCCGCCCATGCCACAAATTGCTAAGACTTGAACATCAGATTGCTTTAACCAAGAATTGATCTCCTTGTTTCGAGTTTCCATCCCAATTAGATTCGGTGGAAGATGAATTTCTTTTCGATCCAGCTTACTGTAAATGTTATTAACAATTTTCTTCAAGGATTTTGTTTCAGGCCTACAACGCCACAAGGTAAATGAAAAAGTTAGTGGAACCAAGATAATATCCAACATCGGTCCCAAAAATATAAAGTATTTATAATAAACTTTAAATTTTTTTAAAATTATAGATTTAACCATCATAATACAAAACCATGTAAATCAAGTATGACAAATCCCTTAATCTACTAATATAAATAGTAGAAACTTGTATTGTAAATTGGATGCTCATGAATCGTGGACAATTTTTCTAATTTATAAAAATGAAAAATGAAATAATCAGTCAACAGTTTAACTTGGATACTATATCCATTAAGAAGCATTTTGCAGTGTGCGACGATACACTGTTTATGGTATCTGGTCATCATTAAATGCATTAAATGTAACTTTAATATTGAGGTGCATGCTTTTACTTGGCATCCGGGCTGAAAATTAATCTTTAAACATGAAGCTGTATTGTGTTGACTTGGCTAAGGTTGAGGTTGAGGTTGAGGTTGAGACTTGAGCGTCCGGCAAAATTATTAAATTGCAGTAAAGGCATTCTTCCATTCTCATATTTAGGCTTTCGGGTTGGTGTTTTGATGAACAAATGTTCTAGTTGGCTCCCCTTACTAAATAAGTTCAAGTCCTGGGTTCCTTAGGTTTGTTATGAGGGTTTTATCAATCTCCAATAATATGGAGAGTGTTTGCATTGCACTATATAAAGAATACAATATACAAGGCAAGAGAAAAGGAAAAGATAATACAACAATATTTACTATAAATATGGATCTACACAATCTCTGGAAGATTTTTATGATATATTGTTAATACCCCCTTCAAGCGAGGTGGTGGGGAACCAACACAGAGCTTGGACCAAAAATGCTCAAACAGCGGACATGGTAGACTCTTTGTAAAAATGTCAGACAATTGATGATTAGTAGGCACAAACCCAGTTTGAAGACGTCCGGAGGAAACAAGTTCTCGGACAAAGTGATAGTCAATATCAATGTGCTTCGCACGCTTGTGAGCTACCGGATTTTGGCTTAAAAATATGGCACTCTTGTTATCACATAACAAAGTTGGTGAGGTAGATGGAGAGGCATGCAGATCACTTAGCAGATGAGTGATCCAAACTAGTTCAGATGTAGTGTTTGCCATTGCTCGGTATTCAGATTCACAACTAGAGCGCGAGACCGTTGGTTGTTTCTTAGCATTCCAAGAAGCAATGTTCCCACCAAGAAAAATAGAGTAGCCATACGTTGACTGATGAGTTTCAATGCATCTTGCCCAATCAGCATCGGAATAAGCAACAAGAGATATACCAGGAGAGCGTTTAAAAGTAAGACCAAATGATAGGGTGCCATTGACATAACGAATGATGTGTTTGACTGCTTGAAAATGATCATTAGTAGGGGCGTGTAAGAACCGACTTACTTGATTAACCGCATATGAAAAATCCGGCCTAGTAATTGTTAAGTATTGCAATGCACCTACTAGAGAACGATAAAATGATCATTAGTAGGGGCGTGTAAGAACTGACTTACTTGATTAACCGCATATGACAAATACGGCCTAGTAATTGTTAAGTATTGCAATGCACCTACTAGAGAACGATATAAAGTTGGATCGGAAAAAGAATCCCCATGACTTGTAAGAAGCGCAGATGTTGTGAGAGGGGTGGAGACCGGTTTAGCATCCAGCAAACCGGCTCGAGTAAGAATGTCACGCGCATATTTTGCTTGACTTAGTAACAAACCATTGTTTATGTAGGATACTTCAAGCCCCAAAAAATAGTTTAGTTTTTCCAAATCCTTGATGGTGAATTCCTTGTGCAGTAGTGCAGGCGACATATAAACTGCGAAATGAATTCTTTATTGTTTCCGGTGAGTATAATATCGTCAATGTAAACAAGAAGATATAAGAGACACGAATCACATTTAAACACAAAAAAGGATGTATCGGCGCGACTGCATGTGAAACCAAGCTGAATGAGGAAGAAGCCGAGTCGTTGAAACCAAGCTCGCGGAGCTTGTTTAAGACCATAAAGTGCCTTTTTAAGACGACAAACATGATTCGGGTACCGAGAATCAATGAATCCAGGCGGCTGCTCCATATAAACAGCTTCATTGAGATGACCGTTCAAAAAAGCATTATTCACATCTAATTGGTGAAGAGGCCAATTTTGTAGAACAGCAAGCGATAGAACAATACGCACTGTAGAAGCTTTCACAACAGGACTGAAAGTATGAGAGTAATACAAGCCCGGTATTTGAGTGAATCCTTGAGCTACAAGGCGTGCCTTGTAACGTTCAATAGAACCATCAGACCGAAACTTTGTTCGAAACACCCATTTCGAGCCAACCACATTCGAGGCTGTAGGTCTAGGAACTAAATCCCAAGTACCATTTAGTCGAAGAGCAGACATCTCCTCATTCATAGCATCAAGCCACTTTGGATGTTTAGCAACGGATTTGAAACCTTTTGGATCTTTCTGCACAAAGAGAGCAAGATGAATGGGACTTGAGTTAAGAGTGGCAAGATCTGCAAAATGTCTCGGCTTAAAAATACCGGCACAGGAGCGTGTAGTCATGGGATGCACCGAGGGGGCTCGTGGCAAGACAACAATAGGTGGCATAGGTGGTGCGTCCTGGGCAGTAGGGGAAGGAGCCGGCAATGATGACACAGGCTCCTCAAAATGGGAAAAAACCAACTTCGCAAGATCAACCGTAGATGTAATACCAGTGAATGGAAATGTAGCTTCATCGAATTTAGCATGCCGAGTAGTGTATATTTGGGATGTTGCTAGATCTAAGCAACGATAACCTTTATATTGAGTGCTATACCCTATAAACAGACATGAAATACTACGAGGAACAAGCTTGTTAGCAGAATAATGTCGTAAATAGGAAAAACACGAAAACCAAATGTACGGAAAAAGTTATGGCAATCGGTTAATAATATAGACTACAAAACTAAAAGCATCGACCCATAAAGATGCGGGAGCATTGGTATTAAAAAGCATTGCAAGGCCTGTTTCGGTAATATGACGATGCTTGCGCTCAGCACGTCCATTTTGTTGGGGCGTGTAAGGGTAAGACGGACGATGATGAGTTCCATTTTCAGCTAATAATGACTAAACTCACTGATTAACGAATTTAGTGCCACCATCACTTTGAAAAACCTTAACCTTGCATGAGAATTGGGTTTGAACAAATCTCAAGAAAGCCGTTAGCACTTGAAGAAAATCAGATTTGTGTTTTAAGGGATAAAACCAAGTAAACCGCGAGAAATCATCCACGAATATGGCATAGTAAAGATAACCATCGGTAGATATAACGGGTGCAGTCCCCATAAATCACAGTGTATAATATCCAAAACATGCAACGAGCGTTTTTCATTCATTTGAAATGGCAGTTTATGGCTTTTAGAAAGCGCACAAGCAAAACAAACATTTGGTTTAGGTAAAAGAGAAGTAACAAATAACCGACCAAGTTTATTTAATAACGAAATAGTATCAAAAGCAACATGCCCTAAGCGATCATGCCATAGTTCAAAGGAAGCACGTAGCCGGGTAGAATTAAGGTGAGCCACAAGAGCTTCATGCCCTTTCTCGAGTACATAGAGACCACGATCACGCCTGCCCCTTGCTAGTATTTCCTTTGTGTGCCGATTCTGAATTGTGAAAGCATGACCAGAAAATAACACATCAACAGAATCAGAAGTTAATTTGCTAATAGAAAGGAGATTCTTCGTTAGTCTTGGAACAACAAGAACATCCATTAAATCAATATTTTTGGTGATAGAAGCATTACCAATACGCGATATATTTTAAATATTACCATTACCGAATGTCACATGATCTTTGCCTGTGTAAGGCAGGGAAGAATCAAGAGTAGCAGCAGATGACGTCATGTGTGCAGAAGCCCAGAGTCAACAAACCAATTAGAAGAATCATCATGGACATTACATTTAGCATGAAAGGAATGTGCCAAATTTGCATCAATAGAAGGTCCATGCTGGGCAAAGGTGGAAAGATCCGGACATTGATTTGCATAATGACCGTCTTTCCGGCAAAGTTGACAATGAGGTGGCCGACGGCCACGACCACCAGATCTACCACCACCAGCACCACGGCTAGAAGACCCACGGTTGGAGGAGCGACTAGTTGCAGCATTAAAGACAACAGGTGGTCGTGTAGAACCATGAACCGATTTTAAAAAGAGTTCATGACCTTCGGCTTGAGAAAGGAGATCCCGAAAGGTGGGACGTGGTTTGACAGCCCGGTGTGCAGTAGAAAAAGTCTCAAAAGAAGGACTGAGACCGCATAAAAACCAATGTGTTTTGTCCACATCATCCACTGGTTGACCGATGGCAGAGAGCTGATCGCAAAAGGACTTGAATTGGCGACCATATTCAGAGACAGATGAAGTTCCCTTTTGTAATTGACGAAGGGAATCCCGAAGATTCTGCATAAGTTCAACAGAATCATGGCTATAAGCCGATTCAAGAGCCCTCCAAACATCATGAGCAGTAGAGAGACCAAGAACTTCTGCCATGGCTTCTTCAGTGAGGGATGATTGAAGGATGAGAAGAGCACGCTGATTAGCTTCTTGCCATGTAACAAAGTCTGGGTTGGGAGAAGCCTTGTCATTGATAATGATAGTTGAAGGAGGGGCAAATAAACTGCCATCAACATAAACAAGAAGGTTTTGATATGATAGAAGGGGACGAATCTGGTTTCTCCAGATAAGAAAGTTTGTAGAGGAAAGCTTTATAGTCAACATATGTAGAATAGTGGCAAGAGGAAGGGTGGTATCATTAGAAGAGGAGGCACCGGCAGCCATGAAGAAAAAGAAATAGGGCAGCGACAGCAGGCTTAGAAGAGAGAGGATCGAGAGAAGGCTGATACCATTTATCAATCTCCAATAATATGGAGAGTGTTTGCATTGCACTATATAAAGAATACAATATACAAGGCAAGAGAAAAGGAAAAGATAATACAACAATATTTACTATAAATATGGATCTACACAATCTTTGGAAGATTGTTATGATATATTGTTAATATTTGTACTCTTTTTCTCTGTTTAAGGTTCCAAAGTTGGTTTTAAAGTGATTAGAAAGTCTCGGTTGCAATTTCTTCTGGGTAGGTTTTGAATCCAAATGGAAATTGGTTTGGATAGCTAGGAAAGATGCCTTGGATAATATGGATATGGGTGGCAGGGATTAACAGTTGGAAGGCATTGAATAAAAAAGAGAAGAACGCGTTTATGGAATCTAGTAATTTGTTCTCTTCATGGTTTTAAAAGGAGACAAAATTCTGATCCTTTAGACTCCAAAAAGGCTGGAACATGGGGAACCATTTGTTTAGTCTCAAAGCATCTAAAAAATCTTAATATCGATCCGAAATCGTTCTTTAAAGAAGATGTGCAGCAGGTTGGCCATGTAATCGTTTCGAAGTAGTCTTGGATTATGGATCACTGTTTGGTCCCTATGAGTGGTAATAGATAATTTGCTTTTAGCAATGTTCAGGGTTTCAAAAGAATATGGTTAAAGTGTGTTCTGAGCAAAGTTATTGTTTTAATTTGGAGAGCTGAACATGCTCGTCTCCAACTGGTAGCATTCAGATAAAGGGTGCTCGTCTCCCAACCGTATCTTCACTACTTGTTATCTGGACAAATACATTTTGCAAGAAGCTGAGACATGGTGGAGCCTTCCTTGGTTCATATTGCTTCTTTTTCTTCACTGCTACACTGGGTAATCACATTGGGTTTAGAAAGGAAGAAGCTGGAGTCCTTCAATGCTTTATATTTTCTTTTGTTTGGGTATTATATGGAAGCATAGAAATGAAGTTCAATTATGTGCTGGCCAGGTAAATTCTCCCAGGTTGTTTGGATTGATCCAAAGCTTCTCTTTTTTTTGGCTAAATATTAGAGGTAAGCTAAAAAAGAGTCTTTGTAGGAAAAATTGGTGTAGCAATCCATTAGCAGAGGTGGTAGTGGTAATCCTGTTTTGTTTTATATATGTATTTTAGTCTTCTATTTGTTTAGTTTTCCTTTGTATGTAAGTTGGCCCCAGCATCCTAATAGTCCTTTACAGAGTGTTTCAGAGTTTATTTTATAGACAAAAAGAAAGGATTTGAAAGGAACGGGAAAGGGACAAAAAAAATTGTGTTTCCAAGTTTTTCTAATGAATAAGAGATGATTTAGAAGAAAATTTTCATTAATTTTCTGTCCTACACTTTGTTGGGTTTATTTTTCTTGCCTATGTATTTTTAGCCCAACAAAATAAAGGCTCATTTTGGCCTCATTCTCTTTACTCTAGTCTTAAGTGCACAAGAGGGTTTCTATTGACCGACATACACACAAGAGAGAGAAGAGAGAAAAGAAAGAAGATTTTTGGAGATTACTGTTCACCCAAAAACCCATTTGCACTCTTTTGCAATTTCCAAAGACCGTACCATCGAATCATCATCATTTTTGGACAGTAGCTTCCAGTCACTTGAGGGAAGATTGGATTTGGAGGCCCGGAAGTTGGTTTCGTTGTTGGGCAGACTGCACAATATTTTAGTGGTGATATTCTTCCTTTCTTGTTCTTTTATTGATTCCATAGTCTTGATGTTTTATTTCAAGATTATGATGATTGTTGTATGCCTAGTGTTATTTAGAAAAACTTTGTATAGCTCTCTTATTGACGGTGGATTTTTTAAGCGGTACTAGGTGTCCCGTGGTTTCTACTCTCATTTTGAGAGGTTTTTCACGCTAAAAATTGGCGTGCTTTGTTGTTTGTTTGGTTAACTTCATATAAGAGTTTTACGACTGTTTTGGGGCTGAATTAATATCTTTTTAGGGTAGCCGTAATTTGATTTATAAGTTAGAAGATTTACCTATTTGTTTGCATCCTAAAAGGTTCTTATGGGTTGGGTAAGTGTGGTCAAACAAAGGTTTGCTTCCACGTTTATTTTTTACCATTGTGATCCGTTAGCATCACACATCCCTCTCAAAAGTGGAAAGACTTAGATGGAAAATAAATGAAAAGTTTATGATTTTACATTAGGTGTGTGTTCGGCAACAGACTTATAAGAGATTATAGGGATTTGGGATTCTAGTTTTTATAAGCTCTAGCTCCCTAGCTTTCTTCGGGTGTTAAAATTTTAAGAGAATTATTAAAAATATAAGCCCTCATAATCCCTCCATTAGAAGCCCCTAAAAGTAGCTTATCAAATGAGGATTGAGATTATGATTAGCCCATATTACCATACTATTCGTGCGCTCCATTGGTATGAGAATTAATTTAAATAAATTAAATTAATATATGTATAAGTATTAATAGAAAATATGCTATTGGTTAATTAAATGTGTTTCTAAAAGTAATAATGAAAATAGATATAAATGATAAAATATTAAATGGTTTCAAACGAGGTTTCCAAAAATATCCCCGTTAGTTGAAACGGGTACTCGTGCATTGAGTTGTATGTTGAAAAGGGAAACAAAACCCCTTGTGGATAATTAAGAAACTCAAAGTCGGTTTAAGGACTTTGAGTCTCAGATACACACACACACACACACCCACGTTCAAACACACATACACTCACTTCTCTCTATTGCTCTTGAAGATTGAGAAGAAGAACACAAACAAGATCATCAAAGCTGGAGTTTTAAGCAAGGATTCAAGCTTACAATCTGTTCTTAATCACTCTTTCATCATCTTCATCCTCTTTGTAAGCTTATCTCCGTCTCGTTCTTATTTTTGACCATTTAGGTCAAATGGGTCAAAAATCCAAATTGACCTCAATGATTGATTCTAATGATTCCAATCAGTTTCAAATTCATTTGTAAGTCATAAGAAATCAAGTTCTTGAATTAAAGTGGTAATTATAGTTGAATTTGGAAAATTTATGCAAATGGGTTAAAATATGAGATTTGATCTTGATTCTTGAATTGTATGTTAAAATGAGTTTAAAGAGTTGTTTCTAGCTTAGTTTGATTACCTCTTTCATATGTGAATGTTGGAAAATGGTTTGGAATCATTTGGTTAAGTATTGGGTTTGATATTGGCCAAAACAGGGGCTGGAAATCGACACTGGTCTGTACAGACTTGCTTGCAGGCGCAAGGACCACCCTTGCGGCCGCAAGGATCGGTGCTTACGGGTGCAAGCATTGTTCTGCCCTTGCGGGCGCAAGCAATGTACACTCCTTGTGGGCGCAAGCAACTTGCTTGTGGCCGTAAGGAGCCCTGTTTCAGCACAGAGTTTGCTGTTTTGTGTAATGCTGATATACGGGATATTGTTTAGGTGATTCCGACGACTGGGAGGAGCCTGAACAGTATAATTGTTTGATTTAGACACTGAGGTGAGTATCGGCTTCCATGAGTCCAATAAAGGGAGGTTTGGGTGTTAACTAGTTTAAATGACTACTGTATGCTACTTATTGCACATTAGAAATATATGAATATGCAGTTAAGATCAGAAAACGAGTATTGCTATGATAAATGATTTGCAAGACATGTATTTAAGTACATGTGCATATATTGCTAAATAGAAGTTATATGTAAATGCATGCATGCTATTGTCCCTGATAAGGGTTATTGATGAGCTATGTGTGTGTCCAGACAAATATGATAATTAAGGTCAGCTTCGGCTGGATTCTATGGGCCTTCGGGCAAAGTTCGGGATCAATGGTACTCGAGTATCGTTCCTTTCAGTATATGAGGTGATTGCCTTAAATGGCTAAGCCTATTTGAGCCTATGGCTCCAGAACAAACAGGCAGAATCACTTATGTGATGAAACCAGCACGGTTGTCAGTGTTTGATTCCCCCGGTGGAAGTTGTTGAGCCGGACTAGCTATCTAGCAAGATATAACACCCGCCGGACATGTCAGCACACCGCAATGTGATAGGATAGCATTGTTTGCTCATTTCAGATATATGACTTGCTTTATTGTTATTCATGCTTGCCTGTATTCACTAGCTATTTTAAATAGCTAATGTTGTTGATCTTTCCCCTTTTACAGATAAAGATTAGGCAGGCTGGTGAGTTGGGGACACTTGTAGCTGTTGTACATATTTTTGGGAGGAACACTATTTGTGGTACTTTGATACTAATGGTCGGTTTTGGATAAGTAACACTGGGATTTCATGTTTGGCAGCTTTTGTATTATATATTTGTATATACGCCAAACATGTGTTTTGAAAATGTAATAGTTAATAGGGTTTGTTTGGTTTGAAAATTCCACTGCATTGTTTTGAATTAGTAGTAAGTAACCAAACACGTAAACATTATATTTACAAACAAACCCATGCAATTTAAAAACTCAACTTTTCACAGAATTTAATATTAGCAAAGGCGGTGTTACACTCTAGTTTTTAAAGAACTCGTATGTAACTTTGATTTGTTGTTTCTTTCTAGATTTTTGACTTTGAGATTAAATACTATGTGTGTCTCGTTGTATGGTGTATGGTGTATGGTTTTTTAATAGTTTGGTTGTATAGTGTTTGATAGGTTGGGTTAAAAACTCACTATCTATCAAAACACATATGTTGTGCATTATGTATATATATGAAGATATATGTTAATGTATGTTTTGTCGCACAACAATCAAGGATTAATTATAAATATGGACGTGTGTGTTCTATGCATGATGAGTGTGTGTGTGTGCGCATATGTATGTATATATATATATATAGTGGTAAGTGGAATTAATGAATGAAGAGCGTGAAGGGATTGAGTGTGACAAGATGCATGTAAGGAATTCATGGATGGACAATCTAATTGAATGAGGAGGAATTGGACGGCTAAGATTGGTTCTCGTACGAAAAACAGTTCTCGTTTGAACTTTTCCATGTATATATATACATATATATATATGAAGAATGTTCAATATAGTTCATAATTAATTCATAGTCCTAAGGGACTAATTCTAGCCTTTGGATCAATTTCATCAATTGTCCAGATTAAATTTTAAAAATTTGGGCGTAGTGACATTTTCGTAATTCACATTTGATACTTTTACAAATCACATGTGATTATATACCGAATTACGAAAATGGACTTTATTGAACACAGCCCATATATATATCTATATATATAGTGAAAAGTTCATTTGAGAACCGTTTTTATTGTGAAAACCGAGAGAACCAATCTTAGCCGTCCAATTCCCCCTCCTTCAATTGGATTGCTCACCCATGAATTTCTTACATGCACCTTACCACACTCAATTCCCCCATGCTCTTCATCCATGAATTTCATTATCCAAAATGAACGACTAAGATTGATTCTCGCGATTCTTGCAATAAAAACGGTTCTCAAATGAACCTTCCCTTATATATATAATGATATATGTGTTTGTTGTATTATGTATGATGTATCACACAATAAAGGATCGGTGTGTTGCACATGATGTGTATTACGAGGATAAATGTGAGTATATTATGATATATGTTTTTTCACACAATCAAGAATATGTGTGTACTACGCATGAGACACACACTTTTGTGTATTTCTTTTTTCAGATATTGTTTCACTATCTGCTAATAGTGAATGATTAATATTTGGGTAATCTTCTTTATTTATTTAGATGGCTTCTGGTAGTGATAATGCGAAACCAAAAATTTTCTACCGGAGGGACCAAGATATTTTAACTTTATGTGAGTTGTTAAACAAATTCATTGGTCGAACATCACCATTTAAATGGGTATAACTTCGGTCCGAGTTTGAAGCAATTGTTTAGACTAAATTGCAAAACTCCAGCTCCAGCCTTAGCCTTAAATTCTAGCCCAACTAGTTTTGCCAAATTCACTCTAGTAATTAATCGTTATATAAATTGTCTTTTCATTTCTCTCCGACCGGGGAACACAAAATAAAAATATTGATCTTTCTATTCTTTTTCTTTCTTTCGAACTTACAACACAAAAAACTAAAACTATTATTATTAATCTTTAAAAAAACATTTTTCAACAAAAATATGCTAATTAGAATGATCTTATTCTTAACAGGAAAAAAACAGTTTCTTTTATCTATTTTCTCGCAAAAATCATTACCGAGTTATAACTAATAATCGTCAAATTATGAATGAAATATTAATATAAATTTTAGTAAATATTATAAACTACAAGAACAGAGAGAGATGTACCCAGAAAGAACCATGCCAGCCAGTTCAGAAACCTCAGTCAGGGCAGCCTTCCACCGGTTCACGTTTTGATCGGTCCATCTTGAGGTTTTGACTTCTATGGCGAAACTTTTCTTCTGATTCCTAACATCTGCAGGATCAACATGATAGAAAACAGGTAGAACAAAATGATTGCACTCCCTTCTTTGTTCGAGTATCAACACAAGTTCATCGAGGCACCAAGTGGAAGTTGCATAATTTTCGGACAGTACGACAATTGAAGCCTTAGAATTTTTTATTGCTCTATCGATTTCAGGTTTCAGGTGTTCACCTCTGTCGATTTCTTCGTCATCTCTAAAAGTGTTTATTCCTGCTCGCTTTAATGCGTCATAAAGATGATCGGTAAAAGAATCACGAGTATCTTCGCCTCTAAAGCTTAGAAAGACATCATAGCTGATATCATTAGCACCAGCAGGAGCCATGATGACAGAGGAAGAACTAGAAGCCATTGAATTAGATCAGGGAAGATGGAGATCGGAAGAAGAATAAAGAAACAGTCTTGGTAAACGATCAAGTGTGGGTGTTTCCGAATGTCAACGGAGCTTACAATAAATAAAAATTTGTTGATAAAAAACATGTACGATACAAACTAATGTGGGTTCTATGTAACCACCAACTTTTTTTTATTTTCTAATTTTACAATTAATAAATAAAAGTTTTAAATTAATAAAATATACATTTTCTAATATTAATAAAAGAATAAAATATATTATATAATCTTAGCCATTAATTTAAATAAAAAAAATTAATTATCATATATGAACTATCCATTTTAGTAAAAATTCAAATCAAATCTTGACTTCTATTAGCCAAAATTAAAATCAAATCTTGACTTCTATTAGCCAAAATTATATTTAATTTTAACTTTTAATTAATCAAAATTATTAGAGAGAATTTCATATGTATCCTTTTTAAGCTTTAAAATATCTATTTGTCCATCATAATTTTATAAATATCATATTTACCCTTTATAACATTTCAAAATATCATATTTAACTAAATTCTTAGTTTTATTATTTATATTATATATATATTATAAATTTTACATTTTTTAGTTATAACATGACCTTATTGCCCCTAATTGTAACAATAATTGTTGTTATTTGTATAAGAAATACAATCATGTCTATTCGTATCATGATAAATGTTTCTGTCGTCATGTTGCTCTCTCCCTCGCGTTGATGTTTTCACCGCTGGTTTAGATGTTGACGTTGTATGTGGTCATTTATTTAAATACTCATTTATTTCGCGTTTTATAACTATTTAATATTTTTTTATTAATTTTTACCGGTAATCACTTTTTAAACCAACTTGTGTATCATATGGACATTTAACCTTAATCGTTGAAAATAACATTAATGAAAATTTTACATTATCTGAAGAACATCTTATGGACATTTAAGTTGAGCCTCGTTTGAGTTGAAGTGTAGCTATATTCCGTAAGGTCACTTTATCTGAATACGTTATCTGAACCTGATTTGATCCACCCTAATGATGGTAGGCAAACAACTCTTTTCCGAGTGTGTGATTTAAAAAGATTTTTTATTGAAATCCTGGTCTAGGTTTATTTATGTAAAAATAAGGCACGATCAAAAACTGTTGTTTCAGAACAAATTTGAACCTTTGAAAATCTAATTTAACGAAAAAAGCTAGTGTATCCGAATAAATGCACTATGCATCTCGCATATAAATCTATTATTAAATATAATTTAGTTTGTTTTTTAAATTTTATTGGTTTTTTGTTATACTAAACTGAGAAAAATTTGTCAATCTTTATATTTTTACTAGTGTTCAATGTTAAGTGAGGTATTTGTCCTGAAACTTTACTATATTGTGTGTATGTATAATACAATACTAATAAAAAGACTTATGAAACACATTTTTATTTAATGCGTTTTTACGATTCCTTTACTAATAAAGAAACAAAAAAGTCAATAAAAAGTTATTGTTTAATAATAACAATAAATAAAAAAGTTAATTCTGGAAAAGAGAAAATTGGTGTCTAGCTATAACAAAGAAGATAATACCGGCCGTATCGGAGGTGGTACCCGAGCTCGCTTAGGGCTCAACTCGCCAAGCACACCATCGCCCCCCATAGGGTGATGGCTGGCTAGATGGGGAACCCGTTGAGAGGTTTTTTTTGGGACCGTTTGTAACGGTAATATATATATATATATATATATATATATATATATATATATATATATATATATATATATATATTTTCCTCTTATAAATATCATTTATATTTACACATAATTTACACATCTTCTCCTCCGAATTATATTTTATACACTATCTTCCATTCTTCCAATTCTCATTTTTTTTTTAAAATGGACAAGGGAAAGCAAAAGCAAGGTTTCAAAACCCCACGACGGGTATTAAAGTTGCGAGCACGAGCTTACAACCCTCTCCGCCGAAAAATATGTTCGGGTTTCAACTCCACCTCCAACTTACCAAGGCATAAAATGCCTTTGTACTCACCAACTCCCTTGCCGAGAGCGTTCCAACATGGCAGATTTCAGCAATACAACCTAGGCTTTCAACAATTTGATGCCGGGTTTCAGCAATACAACCTACGCTTTCAGAAAAACGTGCAAACCGAGAAAGAAGCACGAATAGAGATGACATGATGGCGGATGTCTTGGAATATGTAGATAGGTTCAATTTAGAGAATGAAAAATTACTCAGCGTGGAGCAAGAGAAATTACAAATTGTGAGGGAAAAAACCGAAGCTGCAAAGATGAAAGTAGAGGCGGCAAAGATGAAAGTGGTTGCGGCAAGAAAACGAGAGCTTCGAAAAGATCGCGAGTTTTTCTTATCTCCACACACTCATCTCTCGGGTGAGCAATTAGATTTCGTTATTCAACAAAAAGAGGAGCTTCAATGATAATACGGGTAGTAGATTGTAGTTTTTTTATTTTATAAATTATGTATTTTTCACTTTTTTTATTCGAAATTATGTAATGAAATTTATGATTTATTATTAATTATTTTATATTTTATTTTCTTTGAAATAATTAAATTATTTAAATTAAAACATAAAATAGAAAATATAGAGAGTTGAATAGGATTGGATGTGAGAGTTTATGGGTTAGAAAGGGTTGGAGGTGGGAGATGATATAGATGCTGATGTGAAAGTGGGTTTGATAGGTAAATCCATTATGAATGCTGATGGTCTAAGAATGGAGAGATTTCCTAGTTTAAAAGAGAGGTCATATAGATTGTGTTTGGTAAAACTAGTTTAGGTTGAGACTTTGGTTGGAGCAGAGCTGATTAATTAATAATTTCAAGCTTAATCCATAAGCTTTTTGAAAAGACTTTTATTTTGGAGGATTACGAAAAATTGTTTTTTATAATCTCCTCAAGGTTTTAACACCCGAACAAGACTTGAGAGCTGGAGATTATGAAAACCAAGATCCCAAACCCCTATAATACCTCATAAGCCCGTTACCAAACACACTTATGTTCTCCTATTTAACCTCCTACTAATAAGATCAACATAAGTGTCAAAATTAATAAAGAAAGTGAAGAAAGAAAATTAGTGAATCCATATATCATTTTGTAGCGAGTAGAAACACAAAGTAAGAAAAATAATAGGAGGATATATCATTTTTGCATTTGAAATCCAATGACACCAAAGTTAAGATATATGTAATAAATTACCAGAGTTAAGAAAATCAAATATGGTAAACCCTTTTAGAGGTCTTAAATTCAAAATTTCACATGAATGGGTTGCATTCTATCTATTCTATAAGCTGACAACAAAAATCTTACATCAATGGAATACAACTCTAATGATCCAGTTCTGGATTACTTCTATTTTTGTTTTAAATCCAAGCTATGACATTCCAAAGTCTCATTTGAAAGACCATAGATCTGCTACTGAGTAAATCTCAACTAGTACAAAATCATTTCGAAAACTTAATGTCATCGTTCACCCTGCTTAGGACACCCACTAGCAAGAGGCAAGTCCACGTTGTCGACGGTCCTAAATGTTCTTTTCACCATCTTGTCAACATACAAAGTTCCCTCTAAATGATCACACTCGTGTTGTAAAATACGAGCTTGCCACCCACAGGCATCCACTTTCATGGGCTTCCCATCTCGATCCAACCCCGTAACCTCTACCTCCAAGAACCTTTCCACCAATGCTCTATAACCATCAACGCTGCAAAATTACACCAACAAAGAACCATCACAATTAGGGAGTTTTTTTATGTGAATATTGAAAAGGAGTTGATTAAGAGGGTGTTTGTGGTTCCTTATTCGAAGAGTATTAAAATATCTACTTATTCTAGACAAAGGGTTTATTTCATACAATATTAACCAAGTTTGAAAATGTTCCACCAAGGTTACTCCGGGTTAACTCACAATATGAAATAAAGGGGTGGGTGACCATGGTGTAACAGTTTTTAAACTTTGTTACTATTATGTGAATTTTCCACTCCAGACGAATTATTCTTGGTGGATTCAAAATGACAAGATTACCCTCAGGGTGAATTAAGCTGCTGATTATCTACTTCTGCTTTAAACTGTTTACATAAGCTTACAACAAATAACCATGGATAAGAGGGTAATTTTACATTTAATTTAATAACTAGACTAACTAGTTAACTTGCAACAAATTCATAGTTATCCAAATCTTACTCATACTTTTACTCAAAAACACAATATTAATCATCAAACATGTGTTTCTACTTTCTCTATTCGGTTTTAATTCCGTTGACTTAGAAGTTAAAAGCATAATCCAAACACTACACAAGTCAAAGTAGAAATCTTGAATGCTAAATGGACTACAGAAATCTCAAACATTAATGAAATTACTTGCTACCTTCAACTTGGATAAAGAATGCCAATGAACATACCTTAAGCAGCCTTCAAAATACAACGCCGATTTGTTGCTCTTCTTTTTAAGTTTTGGGTTCAAAATAACCTATTTTTTAGAAAAAAAGAACAAAAAGCAACCAGTTACAAAACATTCACATACAGAAAGTGAGAATTCGCGCTGTTTGGTGTGGATTCACTCATTCACATACCAAAAGATCAAATGGGCGTCTGTCATGTGCCTTAATCTCTTCCACTGGTTGATTTGCTATGCATTCTTTAGTATCCTCCAACACAATAATCTGCTCACAATTCAATAATAGACAACTTAATCAAATTAAATCTTGATGCTCAAGTTGAAATTAAAGAACTCACCTTTAATGGAATACCAATTTGGGGAGCAGCAAGCCCCACCCCATGTCTTCTCATGACCTGCACCATGTCATCGATTATCTTTTGAATACGATCCGACCCGATTTCTTCCAGCGAGACTTCTCGGGCGGGTTCGTGAAGAACCGGGTCACCGGCTTGTACGATACGCGGTAAATTCATAGGCTTCCTCTTTCTCCCCAAACCGGCTAACCAACTCGCTGGAGTTCGTTTGGTGGAAAGAGAACTGAAGGGCACGTTAATCGCGAGACTGAATGTTGGAAACCGAGGGTTTAAGATGGGTTTTTGTTGGGATCTAACGATTAGGGTCGTGGATAGCATAAATGTAGGGCTTATGCCTCGCCTGAAGTATTCACCGTCGATTGGTTGAGCGATTCAGCTCTCGATAACTGGTTCACACATTTGGGCCTAAAGGTTGTTAGTTTGGTGTCACGTGCATATTTTCTTCTATGCTTAATGGGCTTGTGTATTTGTTTACCCTGTTTTATTATATTTATATATTTATATTTATTAATTACTCATTTTCTCACACTTAAAACAAACAAATTATAATTTCTTACGTCTTTCATTCTTTAATCTTATAATTTCACACTTGAAACAAATTATAAAATGGTGGTAAAAACGAAATTGTGAAAGAAGGTGAAAGAGGCGTCGTGAGGCTACAAAGTGAAATGGGGTGAAAGAGATGAAGTAATAAAGCAGCTTTAGGGTTTTAAGAAATCGAGGGTATCGACTGTCGTAGCTAAAGGTGCAGCGTCTTACTAATGCAGTGATTATTATTAAAAAAAATACTTTTAAGCGAGGACAAATTAGTCACAAAAGGTGAACAAAATGACGGCATTTCGTTTACGCAGTGATAATTATTATTAAAAATAAATATATACCTTTTCCCGAGGACACAATGTCGTCGCTGGAAGTCAGCAAATGATTTGGCGGGTTTTCTACAATTCTACCACGTAAAATGCATTTTACGATGGTAAAAAAGATTTCGATATTACATTTAGCAAGGACAGTGTCGTCGCTCATACTCGAGGCTGTCATTTCTAACCTTCCCCAAGTCAAAAAGGTACATTTTTGTTGTTTAAGAACCTTTATGGAGGACTTTGCTCGTCACCGAAAGATTTTGTGGTCAAAAGTTACTTTTCTTGTAGTGTAAGTAAAAATAATATGGTTTCAACAAATTAAGAATTATTTTACCCTAACATGGGAGGAACTTAAACATATTACCTAGTGGAACCATGATATATATCTTTTAATTATCGGCCAAACCATATTTCTTTTATTATCAGAAGAGTACATTACAAGATTGTTCATTTCTATATATTTGGTTCAAGACTTGTCTACACTATATTACGCCATTGATTCTAAGTCCGGTGCTTAATCTTACATATCCCTAACCATTAAAACCCCACCATGTAACCAATTTTATACCTTACTCTTTCTTTTTTATAAGGAAATAAGATGTATTCTTCATATAGATTCAAAACAATATGGAACAACTAACCATCCCACCAAGCCTATAAGGTATATTGGAAGTACAGGAGTGACGATAGATGGCAATGTATGTACACAACTCATGTTTATACTAATACGTTAATTGAGTTCATCATTCATTGCTTCCCATTGCAGAACCCAGACTGCAAATTTCAAACGAATTTACAACACTATCAGATGTCATAATTCGGATATATCTAAAGAATAAACAACTAAACAAGTAGTTTAGGTTTTCTTTAATTTTCAGAAGTAAAAAAAGAAGTTTAGACTACTAATAATGTTCTGTAATAACTAATATATAGTTCATGAGATCTGTACATGAAAACAATGTCTTTGTTTCCTTTAAGGCTATATTGTATACTTGTATGATCTTTAGTTAGAGTTGACATTGTTCAGGTCAACAGCTGTGTACTAATAGCAACCTGTAAATGGTATTCTTCAAATGTCCAAACATTTAAAATATTTTTTAAGTATTATAATAAAAATTTTATAAAAAAAAACCTCATATCTGTTATGTTTTGAACATGAAGATGAAAATGAAGCTATTGTAGATAAGTCGATTAATTTGGTAGCTTAATCTCTGTTAAGATTTAACTTTTTTAGGGAAATGGCAAAAATGCAACAGAGTTATTTCATCCATTGTTCTTCTGTAACAAATAAAGACTAATATTGAGATTATATCAATTTCAAGAGCGAGTCGATAGTAAGCAAAAACAGAGCATACCAGAATGAAGCCAATCGTACCTATTTTCGATTTCTTTCGAAGTATTCTCGAGCTGAGAAACACGTCATTGACTGAAATCAAACACCATGAAACGTTGTCATCAACAACATAAGATACTGTAGGCTATTTCTTCTCCGCCATCATCAAACCTGTAATTTGAACAGTTCCTGCCAAAACCCTAGCCGACCTAACGCGAGTTGGAAATGGCGTTTATGTAAGCTTTTCGGCTGTGTTTTTAAGTTTCATTTAAGAATGAAAAAGGAAAAAAAATTTAAGCTTAATCTAAATCTTTCATCCTGAATTCCTGATTATAGGAAGGTATTAATATATGCTTCCAATTAATGGACCCAAAAGGCCCAATGAAAAGTCGGTTCAGCCGATTCTAATTTTTTTTAAGGTACAACTGTACAAGTTTATTAAAAATTTAAATTACAGATAATTACATATGAATTTTTATAAAACCTAGAAACTCTAAAATTTATTTTCACGTAATACAATGGTAATAATAATTTTTACTTGATAATATGTCTGTTTTCAAGACATAGGTACGGTATTTATATGACACGATGATAACGAATAATTTTCTTTATCCTTTTTTCATTTTTTTACACTATGTTTCCAAGTTAAAATTTTGAGAAAAAAGAAAAGATTTAGAAATAAAAATAAATTTTAGTTGTGTTCCTAAGTTTTATAAAAGAGAAAGTAAAAGATGTTCCTTTCTTTCCTTTTCTTTTCTCCGGTTGATTTTCTAGCATTTCATTTTCTTTTCACGTATAACTCAAAAACACATTGTTAGTTTTTTTTGTTCTCTATCTATTCTTTTATTAATTTTTAAAATAAATTTTGAAAACAATAAAATAAGAAAAAATGTCTACCTGCAAAATAGGTTAAATTGAACGAAAATACAGTGTGTAAATTAGTAATTTGAAACTATTTAAAATTACAAGATTAAGAAAATAGAGTAAAATAGTTGATGATTATTCTATTTTATTTTATTTTGATTATATTAGTCATTTAATTTTTTTTAATGTTTATAAATTCTGGTTATAAGTTATTTAGGTTTATGAGTTCTTCTTAGTTCTTATACACATTTTCTAATAATTGAGTTTTATTTTTATTTTATGATAGTATATTTATCATTTTGGTGGTTTACTGGATAGTCCACTTGCCTCGGAAAGTCAAGAGATCAAATTTTAGAGGCTTGAATCAAGGGTTGACCAAGAGTTGTTTCCGGAATCGGTAACTTGTAATACCGGTTAGAGTGCGTATATCAGAGCTAAAGACTTGCATCCCTGCGAAACACTAATAGGAAAAATCCCTTTTAGAAAAAAGTTATGAAAATATTTTTTTTACTAATTAAATTATTTTGTATTGACTTTGTTTTTCAAAAAAATGTCTTGACTTGATTTTTTTTTAAATATGGATAATTTAGTTATTAAATGGAATATAAGATTGATAATTTAGTTATTAAATGGAATATAAGAATCTTATATACTCTATTAATAGTTACTCAATTTAATAGTTTCTATTCAATTTATACAATAGGTAATTTAGTAATTCAAAGTAATTAAAATCTAAAAATTTAAACAAAAGACTTAAATATTTTATAATAAAGTATAAATAATCAACCAACTTTAAACTTTAATAACTATCTTTAATCATTCATTTAGTTTATCTGTATCTAAAAATTAGTGACATGTGGTATTACAATTTTACCCTTAGCAACGGTCACCATAAACATTGAATTGGAAGCCGGTTGGAGATTTATTAACAGTAAAATATACTTCCATTTCATGACCAGAAACCTTACAGCACATTGATTGAGGCTTGGTTGTTATTGCTATTTCATCTTCTTCACTTCTCCTACTTTATATAACACCATTAATACCGGATGTGTATCAATCTTTCTTAATTCAAATATTATATTAGTGTCATATTATTATTTTTTTTACTTTTTTTATACCAAAAACCTAAGTATAGTCTATGTCAAACTAACTAAATCTTTTCTTCACTTTTTTTAAATTTATTTTATCATACATTTAACTTTTAAACAAAATAAAATGTGTATAAATTGTATAAAAATTAAAATATAAAAAAATAATAAAAATAAAATTTTCATTAATAATAATAATATATCTCATTCATCCCATACATACAATTCTCTTATTTTTTTTTCTTTCTCAAAGTTGCTTTTAAAATATGACCCATAAAGTGATCATGCGGGCCAATGTAAAAATCAAAGTCTTTGTCGAATTGCGCTGTTTCTTGTCTCGCTTTGTTTGATCATCAACGCCTTTACCTCGACTTCAAGTTTGTTCATTCTATATGTCATATTATTTATAGACCTAAACGTTTTTATTTGACCAAATAAATTATCGACTTTGCTTATTTACTTCAGTATTGTGCGTACTCGTCGATGGCCTCTTTCCCTCGTTCCTACCGATGGGCCGTTAGAGACTCCTCTTTGTCAACCTCGTGAGGCTCCTCTTCAACGTCGTTGTTGTCATCATTGATGTTTAAGTTCAAATGTGCATCAGAAGACCCGTTTGTTGAGTTTCGAAAAGAATACGTTTTACTACGTTTTTTGTATTGGACCCGGTATCATTTCTTCACCTCCTCAACACTAACCGGCCTTATCATAGGATTAGGAGTCTCATGCAGAATTTTTTTAACAAAAAGAGAAGAAGGTTCATTAATGCATTCCAGCATATCATGACTTTATGAGAGGTTTCTTTACAAGCTTTAATTTACCCTATTAAGCTTTTTTAAAGTACCGTCCATCCTGTTAGGTCATTGATTCCAAGTGAAATGCATTCCACTTTGATTAACATCGCTCGTGTTTGTTTACTTCATACACTCTTAAAGTCAGTCATTCCACTTGTGACGCCGATGCTCCTATCTTACTATCTTCGATGTTGAGAGCGACATTATAGTCTCCCATTAAAATCCAGGGATTTCGATCCACATATCTTATGTGATGACAAAGATCCCTCCAAAGTATTTTTCTTTGAATGTAGTTATGATATGCATAAATAAAAGAACATAAAAAATTGTTATTTCACTAGGTACATGAACTTGGCAATGAAGGGCTTGACCTAATTAGTGTAGAACCATAAGGGTCAATTTATTAGGATCCCATCCTGCAATTATTCTCGTACCACCTTTACAACTTTGGCAATTAGAAGTCCATCGCCGGCTACCAAATATTACATATCTTTTGCATTCTTGGGGCCAAAACATGGCATTCTAGCATAGGGGTCTGATTAAGGCACCTTATATTCCATAACGCTATGCTAAACATATCTAATGTTTAGGTCAATTAATGCACTTCCCGCCAAAGGCGGATATAAGATTTGAAATTGATGGTAGCACCGAACCTAAGATTTGAAATTGATGGTAGCACCATCTCGAAAAAATCAAAATTTACACTACGCGAGATCGAAATTTACACCACGTAGACAACATTGGATGGTGTCCCGTGCCACCATTCTCATGGCCTTGGGTCCGCCCCTGCTTCCCGCCTTGCACTATATGCTTGTATATCCGAGGGCACTTGTCGTCTAACTCCATGAACGATGATATTAACAGTTGGTTAATTAAAAAAGTGTGGGTGTTCAACTTTTTAAACTAAATGGCTGTTTTTATTTTTACATCTCTACCCCGAACTAAGGCTTTGTTTGTTTTTTTAAATAAGGTCTTATTTTAAAGAAACGTTTGCGGGTGCGCAGACATTTTTGATAAGCTTGTTTGTTTTTTATAGAAACGTCTGCGCGTCCGCAGACGTTTCTAATAAGGTTGTTTGTTTTTTCGCAGACATAAGATCTTATTCTATTTTATTTTTGCTTATTTTGAGAAGCTAAAATCTATAGTTTTTTTTTCGCAGACTTTCTCAATCTTAAAACCATCTAAACCACATCTTCTTCTGAAGACATGAAATAAGACATAAGACATTTATATATTCGAAAACAAACAACACCTAAGTTATTTCTTTTATCATTTCTATATATTATTTTTATTACTACTTCTTTCATTAAATAAAGAACTTTGAATTTCTTTTCCTTTTTAATATTAAATAAAAAACACATTACAACTTCTTTCGTCTTTTAATTTATTTTCATATTTATATAAACATACAATTAACAAACTAAATAAAATAGTGAAAGATAACAAAACACAATTTTCTAATCTTTTAATAAATTCTTTTCAAATATTAGACCCCGTTGCATTATCATCAATGCTTAAGATCGGGATATAATATTTGTTAGGTTTAGAAAACAATATTATCTTTTCTAATAGTAGGTTTTACATAAATATAAAACAATTCTTGATAATAAAACCTCTCCATCATAACTTTGGACCTTTCGTTACTTCAAATGAAACATTCAAAGTTACGCTATCGACTAGAAATGATAATTTTCATTGTAAAAAATAGGGATGTAAATGAGCCGAGCTACTCGCGAGCTATTCGAACTCGGATCGTTAAAAGCTCGAAACGAGCCGAGCCTTAACGAGCCCGAGCCTAGGTTAAACCTAATTTAATAAATGATGAGCCGAGCTCGAGCTTCAAAGAGAGGGCTCTCGAGCTTAAACGAGCCTAAACGAGCTCCATATATAATATAATTTATATTTTCATTTTTTAATTTTTAATAATTATATATATCATTTTAATAAAAATATCAAAATAATACCCGAGCCTAAACGAGTCTAGCTTAAACAAGCCTAAACGAGCCGCATAAATATTAAACGAGTCGAGCTCGAGCTCAACATCATAGCTCTAAACGAGCTGAACTCAAGCTCGAGCTTAAAAAGTCCTAAACGAGCCCAGCTCGATAAGTGTCTGGCTCAGTTCGACTTGACTCGTTTACATCCCTAGTAAAAAATATAAACAAAAGTACAAAACACATAAAACAAACAAAAACAAAATGGATTGTCTTCTATGTAGCGTTAAGTTTAACATTGTTGGCTTGAAATTGCCTTGTAATGTCTTTACGTAGATTCATAGTGTGGTGCATCCCTTTGAAGATCCACCACATAAAATTGACCACTATTTCGAGATGCAGCTTCAATGTAGCTAGGGCTTCATTCGATGCCCATTTTCTCGCCTTTCAAGTCTTGGATTTCAACCGCATCGTATTAACTTACACCTCTTACAATATGCGCTCCAAATTTGCATGCATGTTGAGCCTTTGAGAGACTCTACACCACGTGTTTGTGTTGTTGGCCGTCAAATGAATAACATAACAAACAACCCCAAAAGAGGATCCATGAAGACTTTTGCATGACTAAACTTATAGGAATATGAAGCTTTAAAAAGTGTTAGATACCTTAGCCATCTTAAAACATCGCACCATCACGAATACGAAAATCAGAATTGGTATCTGCAAACAAATCAATCCATGCGGACCTGTCATCTTCAACCGATTTGAACGTTTCGCATTTAATGAACTTAAACTTCATAAATTTATACATGTATAAAAGGACGTTAGATACATAGTAACAATTAAATACGTGATCGTCGCGTGACAACACAAGTACACGTCAAACATGGTCGACAAAATTTCCAAGTACGCAGTAGTACACGTTCAATCTGGAGTAAATTATAACTTTTCTTCCTACAGTTTGTCTCTAATTTGTTACGTAATCTGTACACTAATGTCCCCTATATATTTTAAAGGTTCCGGTCCCTTAGTCGGATAAAACTAACTAATATCGGTTAAGTTTTGTAAATTAAAGTAATTGTTCTTCAAACTTGTTAGCAATTCATTTTTAGTCCCTAACAACAATTAACTTTTATTAGATTTAAACTTTAATAATTTCATACAAATATTCAATCAACAATATAATTAACATTAGTATTAGTAGTTTTTAACTTTAATTAAATATGATCGACATGTGTCTCCTTCATTAACCAACTTGTCCTAATTGCCGATTTCGATTGAATATGATGCTGTTTGAGTTCAGAGATATCGCCGGTTTCTACCACTAATCATAAAAATTAAGTGATGATATTCGACAAGATTGTGATGTGAAGAATTTTCCGCTTGATTATTTATGAATTGAAGTCGATTATAATTTAAGATTAATTTATCAAAATTTAAGTGCATGTAGACTCAAACCTAAATCATTCCAATAATTTAAAAAGATAGAAAAATACACTAGAATTAATTAAGTCATATATATATATATATATATATATATATATATATATATATAATATGTATAAGAAGCTACTTATTAATAGAAATAATCACAGGCCGGGTGACGAGTTTGTCCAACAACTTCATGGTATTTGATGATGTAACATCCTTAATTTGGGTCTAGTTGTAAATCGATTATAAATGTACGTAAGCTAGTAAGATATGTAAAGGTCCAAGTTGTATATATATGTATGTATAAATTGATTAAATGGAAATGTGTTTAAAATAAATTTTATATATATGTTATTATGTGTTAGTAAATAAAGTAAATATATATATATATATGTGTGTGTATCTATATTAATTAAGGTAATAAAGAAAGAATTAAAAGAAAAAAAAAGGAAAATCCAGAGGCAACCGCCTCTGGAAAAGAATATATATATAGATATGTATGTGTTAAGTATTAACTATGTTAGTCAAAGTTCATAAACAAGAAAACACACAAACACACACTTGATCTACTCACTCGTGGGTCTCCGAAGAAGAAAAGATTGAAGTCTTGGTGTTGTAGAATCAAACAAAGGTTAGTATCATGTGTGTAATGAAGTTTAAACATGATTGGTAATAGATATGAGTTGTGTTATGGCTGGAAGTTCAAATTCATGTAAGAACACCATTGAAGAACATATGAAGCTTACTTCACAAGTGGGTTTTGCATGTTTGGTGTTCTTATTTGGATTTGATGAGTTTATGAAGCTTGTATGAATGTTATGTGAAGTTTAAAAGTGTTTTGAAAGCAAATTTAACAAGTTTGAGATTCTAGTTTGTTCTGAAAAATGGTCAGGAGTAACAGTCAGATGAGTCATGCAACTTGGTCTGACTGTCGGATGGGTCATGCGACTGTCCCATCCGACTGTCGCATGAGGCATGCGACTTATTGATCAGATAATCGCATGGGTCATGCGACTTTTGCTTCCATACGACTTTGTGATCTGTATGTGCCATGCGACTTTTGGTTTGAGGAAAGAATGAGCCATGCGACTTTGTGATTTGATTTATTAGCCATGCGACTGTAGCATAAAGTAGCGCGACGCGACGCGTCGGGTGAAAATCAGAAATGTGCACTCTTCAAAATTAAATGTTTTAAGGTACAAGTTGTGCTAAGTCATGTGAAGTCATTCTAAGGGGTTATAAGCCTTAGATAGTTCTTGTAAGGGTTCTAGTAATAGAATCTCATAAGTGTAAATGCTTAATGCAAGTAATAATGAATTTAGGTGAACTTGCCGAACTAGCTGAAGCAGAGTTAGAGTAATCCGTAATATAAGCTACTCAGGTGAGTAACGACTTTCATAAGTCTCAATAGAAGGAGACTTGCTTGCTAAATGAATTGTATGTGATTCAAAGATGTTTAATGGTACATGTGCGCTTAAAAGTAAATACGTAAGTATTGCTACTTTATTGCATTATGCCATGTTAAATACTTGTAAGTGTAAGTTAATTGCATGCCAGGGGAATCTAGAACTGGAGCCGCCTAGTTAAGATGAATGATATGTATGGTATTGATCCTGAATGGATCAATTATGTGAAAGATTGACGATATGCATGTTAAGGATCCAGATTGGATCCGCCTTGATGAAATGTATTAATATGCATGCTTAATGAATGATCCAGATTGGATTAGTTATGTGTATGTGAAAAGTTCACGGACATCTTCAAGCATGGTTAAGGTCAACTTTGTAGTTGGATCCCAGGGATCCTTGATCAGGTGATTCGGGATTTAACGGTGATTCGAGGTAACATTCCGGATCATAGGTTCTGTAGAACCGCCGTGCCTTATATCATGAGGAGTAATCAGCCGGATGTAGTAGAATTGCCTAAGGAGCCTATGGTTCCGTAAACGATGCTTGGTGGACTGCTTTATGCTCCCCCACCAGCGCGGGTTGTTGTGTCTGATCCCCCGGTTTATTGTTGTTGAACAGGACTAGCTATCCTGCAAGAAATGACTTATACCGATCTTGTCAGCACTCCGCAATGTGATAGGATAGCATTGATTGCTTATTCCTGTGATACATGACTTGCTTTATTGATGCTTATGTTAAGTTTGTACTCACTAGCTATGTGTATAGCTAATGGTGCCACGTTGACCCTTTTTGCAGATAAAGATTAGGTGGCCTGGTGAGCGGGGTTGCCTTCTGCTGGATATTTATTTTGTGTTGGAACCCTTTTATAAATATTGTAATTGTGTAATGTTATGGTCGGTCGTTATGTTAGAGTAACACCAAACAATTGATACTGAATATTTTGGTTGTAAATATCTGATGTAAAACCTTTTGGTTTAAACTTCCGCTGCATAATCTAATGTTGTTTAATCGTGAATGAGTTCATGTTTAGAAAAAAACGCAAATTTTTACTAATTTTGTCGTTTGCAAAGCCGGTGTTACAGATGACTAGTAGGGTCCACTTAAACAAAATTGGCACCATTTTCATCTCCAATAAAACATGTCATTGTTCCAGGTCCTAAGGATGGTAAGCTTGTTACACTAACTAACTCTAAATCTATGCAACCCTAAACCTAAAATCAACAACGATGAACACCAACTTCGACTATTGTGTTGTGGTGTAGGAGAGGGATGACTGATGAGGGTACACACACACACATAGAGAGAAAGCAGATGAGAAAAATGGAGTTGTGTTCATCTTCGACGTGCCGGCCGATAGTGACACCATATCACTACAAAAAATTCCATCACATAAAAAATGGACCACAGAAAACCAAAAAGTGCTATTAAAGATCCCTATGAGAATCTCCAGCACGTATAAAAGTGTCACTAGAAGCGATACTACTAAAGCTTTTTAATAACACTTTTCTGGTTTGCCGTTACAAACTTTTAGGCATATAATGACATCTTTTTCTGCTACAATAAACAAAAATACATTTGTAAAACAAAATACATTAATGGCAAACCTATCCATTAATGTTTTACAAATGTATTTTTAATAAGTACAATGGATAGGCTTTGACAACCTACTTGAGTTAAAAGAGATGACATACATTAATGGCAGCTTGATTATGCCTGAAAACACCATGTTAGAGCTAAAAATATGGAATTACCAAACACAACTAAATGCTAATAGTAATTAAATTTTTTAAACAAACTAACAAATCAGAATATCATGTTAATGATGCAAACATAAACTAAAATGTCACGATGACACAAACACAAGCCGAACAAGGAACGACATACACTCGAACAGGTTAAGAAGAGATTATCTGAAATCAATTGAAGGTTTTATATGGTTGAAGATTATTTGGATAATATCTAAAATAATCAATTGAAAGGGAGAAGAAGTTTTAGATGGAGATTACCTAAAATCGATTGAAAGTTAAGATGAAACGGTGAAAAGGACAAAAAAACATCCATTTTCGTTTGCACATAATCATGCAATTTACCTCGGTCTTAATCGGTAAACTAAAATCCGTTAATCATGTAACCCTTGAGTGTTCTATGATATTGGTTGTGGCATCCAATAGGTGTTGTGCACATTATTTCTAATACTATTGACCCGACTTATTTACACTTTTGGTCCCTCTTAAACTTAAAATGATCAAAATACCCTTTCATTTAATTTACTAAACTTTTTTTAATTTTAAATATATTTATATCCATTTTTCTTTAATATTTAATTTTAAAAAAATACAATCAACATTTCTTATCTCTTCTTCATATCTCATAGAATCTCTCCTCTCTAATCCTTACTGCCACCACCGGCCACTTCCAAACACCTCTGAGCAGCAACAGTCGACACCTACAAGGGCAATGGAAGTTCCATCTCTCAACGGCGTTCTTATCAATGCGAAAAACTTTGCTCTTCAAAGGGTGCTACTATTTAGCCACCTTCCCCTCACAAACCCACATGTTAAATCAAGAATATTACATTTTTAATGTACCTTTTTCACTCACATATGTCAAATCAAGGAGATATATAGAATTACCCCTCTTCAAAAAGTCACTACCATGTTGCCTCCGCGAGTGCTAGCGTCAATTCCTATACTGAGCTCCTTAGTCGTCATCTTGTCAAGTATTACTTTCTTCCATAATTGAAATTCACGAATTAGGGGTTTTTCCCTTCAATTTGCTTAACTTGAATTCAACCATTTTTACCAGGTTTCAATTTTTAATCATACAAGAATATTATGGGGTGTTTGTTTTAGATTGTTATGAGCTTAATTTTCGTAAGCCCATTTTTTCTAGCTTATTTTTTATAAGATCGGGTTGTTATCTTTTTTCAAGTTATAATAAGCTCGTAAGTCAAAAAAATAAGACAAAAAATGAGTTTATTAAAAGTAGGCAAAAAATAAGCCCATAATAAACTAAACCAAACACCCTATGTATTTATCGTTTTGTTGTATGTACACCCATAGATTATTGTTTATAAAACTTAATGAGCACACCCCATTTTATATACCATATTTTACAAATGTATACAATATGCTACATCTAAAATCATGCCACATAGGCTACAAAGTTGCTATCCATGCTATAAACAAATAGTGTCATCCGGGCAAATAAAACCGAGGCTAATTACAAACAATGCAACCCAGGCTAATTAAAAACAATGCCCCCATGCTGTGTTAGATAAATGTGCACGTTAACAAACTAGTGATGTAACATCTAACGTCATTAGACACTCAAGGGTCACAACTGTATATGCTTATAATTCGTGTAGTTATACAACAATATTAAGAGGAAACTTTTATAATAGTTATTATAAATCAGTATTTAAATGGGAGAGTTTTACACCAAGTATTAAATAATGATGAGTATATATTTATTAGTTAATAAATATATATATATATACATAATTAATTAAGGTACTTGAGAACCAGATTAAATATTTTAGTTTAAACCATTTAGTTTTTCATATTAATTATTATTAATTAGCGGAGACCGAAAAATACATATAAAATTTATATATGTTTTAGCCTTACACACACACACACACATATATATATATATACACAGAGGAAGGACCCGGTGAAAACACATGTTAAATGAAGAATGGTGAGAACACTTGTAGACCAATCATTTAATTAAATAAATAAGAGATCTAAAATCAACATAACTTAATTAAATCAAATCATTAAAATTCAACATACCTTAATTAACCAAGATTAATTTCAGGCATTAAATAAAGATCATCTAAGGGTTATAAATTGTTCTCCATGTTCTCACATTAGGAGGTATTCTCTCTCTCTCTCTCTCTCTCTCTATATATATATATATATATATATATATATATATATATATATATATATAGGGTTAGGTTTCATATAGTCCCACCCTTAAATATAGATCTTAAAGGCTGAATATCGACCATTGGATCTTAAGATGGATAGACAAGATTAATTTTAGAAACCAAAAAAATTAACTCTAAAATAACTCCCTTTAATATAATAAAAAGGGTAAAATTGTCAAGAAATAATAAACTAAAATCCACTTTCCATTTTTTGTGACAAAATATACGGGACCGAATCCCCACTTTCCAAAAATCATTCCTTGTCTCTTTCTTTTTATGTAAATGATGGCTACATAACCATTTTCATCATTTTGAGTCCATTTACATTATGGTGTGATACAACTTACATCATTTTGATGTTCAATGATGGCTGCAGAACTCATATTTATCATTTTGAGTCTATTTACATTATGATGTGATATTAATTACATCATTTTGATATTCAAACATGGCTGTAGAAAATCATTATATCATTTTAAGTCCATTTACATGATCATGTGATACTACTTACATCATTTTGATGTTCAAATATGGCTGTAGGAAATCATTTATATCATTTTAAGTCCATTTATATCATTTCGAGTCCATTTACATGATCGTGTGATACTACTTACATCATTTTGATGTTTAAAGATGGCCATAGAAAACTATTTATATCATTTTAAGTCCATTTATATGATGGTGTGATACTACATACATCATTTTGATATTCAATGATATCTGCAGAAACCATATTTATCATTTTGAGTCTATTTACATGATGAAATTATACTAATTACATCATTTTGATGTTCAAATATGACTGAAGGAAACTATTTATATCATTTGAGTCCATTTACATGATCATGTGACTACTTACATCATTTTGATGTTCAAAGATGGCTGTAGGAAACCATTTATATCATTTTAAGTCACATGATGGTGTGAAAATGATAAATAAGCTAACAATTCATTTGCAACCACATTTTCATGACACACAATTGTCATCATTTTCATACAATATATACATCATATAGATAAGAAAACTGAATATATCATCATTTTCGCACAACAATATACAAATGACAGATGAATAGACACCGAAAAGTATATAAATTTCAAAATGAAGTGATATCAAATCGTTATAATAACAAAACCAAACCATATCATCATTTTCGTTCAATAGCATATAGTGAATACTAACAGAAAGATAACATAAAGTTGAACGAAAATGATGAATAAGCTAAAAATGATATATGTGATGTAAAAATGATTAGTTCATGGTTGCAAGCATATAATACATCAGTTAAAATGGATAAATTTTAATGTGTAGAAACTGATGTATGAAAATGATGACAATTCATAACTCATTAAATATAATTCATAATAGACATACATTGATAATACCATCATTTCCATGACACACAATTATCACCATTTTCATACATCAGATACATCATATTGACAAGAAACTGAATATATCATCATTTTCGCACATCAATATACAAATGACAGAAAGTTAACATACAGTTGAACGAAAATTATATAAATTTCAAAATGATGTGAATACTAACAAAAAGCTAACATACAGTTGAACGAAGATGATGAATAGGTTAAAAATGATATATATGATGTAAGAATGATTAGTTCATGGTTGTAAGCAAATAATACATCAGTTAAAATGGATTGATTTTAACATGTATAAACTGATGTATGAAAATGATGACAATTTATAACTCATCAAATATAATTCATAATAGACATACATTCATAATACCATCATTTCCATGACACACAATTTTCATCATTTTTATACATCAGATACATCATATTGACAAGAAACCGAATATATATCATCATTTTCGCACAATAATATACAAATGACGGATGAATAGACACTGAAAAGTATATAAATTTCAAAATGACGTGATATCAAATCGTATAATAACATAACCGAACAATATCATCATTTTCGTTCGGCTACATATATTGAATACTAACAGAAAGCCAACATACAACATATACATAACATCACAACAGAACAATATCATCATTTTCGTTCAACAGAAAATGTTGAATACTAACAGAAAGCTAACGTACAGTATATAAAGGCACACTAATTCTATGTGAATAAATACGTCATATACATAACATAACAATTACAAAACGATGTTAGTGAAGATCAACTGCAAATGAACAACATACAAAAGAACAGCGAAAAAATACCGTCATATACATCATCATCATCGCTGTTAATAGAAAAAGAATCAGACGCCATCAACAATAGCAGAAAAAATGAGGGACTGATTAAATACTAGGAACGGCTGAATCATCAAACGATTGTGGTGGAGAAAACATACTACGAATGTTGACATACTAGAAAATGGAAACCGAACGTGGAATAAGGAAACTGTTACGTGAATGGTAACTGCCATATGGAACCAAAATTGAAATGTCGATCCTACCCTTTTCGAATCTACGAAATTAATGGATGTAAATTAGACTTCAAGGACTATGTATAAGGAGGGAGACTATATTGATCCATATTATATATATGTGTGTATATATATATATATATATATATATATATATATATATATATATATATAAATCGGCCAACTTTAATAATAACAATTAATATATATTTTTGAATTTCAAACTTGGTGATTAAGTTTTATTATTTTGGATAATATATATCCTTAATTCGATAATTGTCTAATTAATATATATATATATATATATATATATATATATATATATATATATATATAGAATTAATCCATGTAAATAATTGGTTAAGAAATTCATAGAAGATCTCTCGTCTCTCCCTCTTAAACCATTCGACTGAACACCCCTATAGGGTGTTTCGGTTTCATTTGTCAAGTACAATACGAGCAATCCAAATCCTGTTTTTTTCATTTTTGGTTGTTTTCGTCTAGTAGGATCTCGTTGGCATCATTATAGGTAAACAAATGCTTGAGCATCTGAGGTAACTAGTTTCTAACTTTGTTTTTTATTCTTATATGTATTAAATATTTTAGATTAATAAAGATCATTAGCGGGTTTTAAGGTTTGAATCTTTATTTTGTCTAAAATCCGTTTCCGCTGTGTTATATTATTACAGTTTTGATTTTTACAAACTTCATCAACACAAAGATTGCGTTTTGTTAAAACTTGTGTGATCCAGTTTGTGATTCATGACGTTCTTTTGACAAGTAAAACCTAACAGGCTAATATCAAATAGTACCACCCAAGCTAATAACTCATATTCAAATACACATTTAAGACATATCCACATAACATGTTAGATGTATAGTATAACTCACCTAGATGTCATAATTAGCTAAAATCAACCCACACCGCAACTAATTAATCACAAAGTAGTCCCACAAGTATTACCTATAGCTAATTGATGTGCGTTTTACGTACTAGTTTTAAATTTATATTTTAACCGATTTATTTACCAAAAACTGCACGAATAGGCAAGTGTACCTAATCGTTTCGTATTATAGTTAGTAAGTCGGGTGTCGAACTCTTGGGAAACGGGAGCTAAACTGATTTTATCAAATTAACTAAGAATTAACTAAAATAAACTAATTAAAGACATTAAAGACAATTAAACTAAATAAATGCAATAAAATACTAAACTAAAGCAATTAAACTATATTAAGGGGAATTTGGTTGCAAGATTCAAACTTTATTAACCTAAATGACTATTAACACTACTAAATTACCAAGAACAATCAAAGAGAGCAAAAAACAAGAAACTTTGTTGGATTAAGTATCAGTTAAAAGGCTTCCCTCCCTAGATTCAATTCCACCCTTTTCAAGTTGGTTTTATAAATCAAAATCAATGCAATGGACAATTAATGAACACTATACCGATTCCTATATTGTTAGACTCTTGATCCAAGTATCCAACTTATCTAATCATGCAATTAACTAATCAATTGGTCATTAAATCAATTAACTACACAATTAAGCATATTTAAGTTCGTATCTATCAAGATCTAATCTTTAATGATTGATTAAGTTACCAAATCATTCAATTAACACATGAAAGTCATCATATATCAATTCTAACACATTAAAGTTCCTATCTTGATTGTTTAACCCTAGGTTTTGATCAAACACTAGTCAACACTAATTATTGGTCCTAATTAGCATTGATTAAAGTCTTATAAATGGATTGGTCCTCCAATTTACATCAACTCAGATTCTAAACAAATCAAAAACAGAATTAAAGCATGCTAGGATCATTGATTAGACTTGAAAGATAAATATAATGTCATTAAAGTCAAAAAGATGTAAAATTAACCAACTTGATAGAGTTTCATCTCCTCTAGGGAGGAAAACAGAAAATCTAGCCTATTACAAGCATAATCAACTTCCGGAAATCAAGATTAAACATTAAAAACAGAAGAGAAGTAGAAAAACCGTAAAAAAGCAAGAATTCCAAGCCTTTAATCTTCAATTGTAGCTTTAATCCTCCAAATCCGAGCTCAAGCCTTCTGGGATGTGTTAAGGGATGTATTTAGCAGAGGAATGGTGGAAGAAATCGGGTGGTTAACCCTTTTTTAGATCTGGAAGTTCGTTTAAATAGAACTCTGAAAACAGGGGTGTCGCGCCGCGACGGAGTGTTTTAACCCGATCCCAACTCTTTCAAAATTCAAAGTTGTCGTAATCTTCACGCGTCGCGCCGCGACAGGTTCCTTAGTCGCGCCGCGACAACACGTGGCGAAGAGATGAGCCTTACCCGGATTACTTTGTAGCGCCGCGACGCACTAGGTGGTCGCGCCGCGACGCCTCTTTTGGGCGGCCGGATCATTCTTTTGGGCCTTGGGCCTTTTTTTGGGCTTGGACCCTTTTACTCTTTCTTTTCTTTTTTCTCTTCTTTCTTTCTTTTTCTCTTTTCTTTTCTTTCTTAGGCCCAATTAATTTCTCGATTTCTTTTACTTTTTCGAATTTTCGGGCTTTATTTATTTTTCTCGATTACTTTGCACCGTTTGTTCGATAAATTTATCTTTTCGCTATTTTAGCCTGCAAAACATAAAATAAACGGTAACCGCATCTTTTTACAATTAAATAAACATTTTTCGGCTAAAACCAACCCGATATCACATAATATTTATATATATTTAGCGCGATATCACTAATAATACACAACATATTAAAATACAAAATTTTCCCTACATTCAATACTAGACACGCCCTCGAACACGACCTAGGATACGGCCATGTTGTACTACAAGGCTACATCATAGCTACACAACCCATGTTATGTAAGGAAAGGCGGAATGGACCCAAACAATAAACACGTACCACACAAACAAGCAAATAGCAAACGAGAAAAGAGAAACACAAGTATTTACGTGGTTCACTCGATCTGTATGATCAAGCTACGTCCACGGCCGAACTAGAGATTGATATTATTATTAGGTGCTCGAAGGTTACAATTACAGGAGATCAATATTTATAGAGGAGAAACTAGGGTTAACTCTAAACCCTAAAAGCCTTAACAGCCGCCACAAATAAGCCAAGAAAAGAGTCGGCCCAAAAAAGAGAGTGCACGTCGTGTAGCCCAAACCCATGCCGAGAAGTCTCGAAGACTCCACGCCGAGCTCTATTGCTCCACGGCGTGGAGCATCAAAATTTACCAACTCATCAAAATCTTGATTTAAGCCTCCATATTTCAACAATCTCCCACTTGGAGGCTGACTGACTCAACTGCCATCCAAGCTCCGTAATCTCCGTAACCTTTTCTTCTCCATCTCTAGTCCGGCATCTTTATTCATCACTGAACTTGAAGACCAGCTGAAGCCATGCAGAGCTTCAGCTTATGTGTTGTCACTACCTTAGTAAACATATCAGCAGGATTCTTCGTACCAAGGATTTTCTTTAAAGCCAATGTACCATCACTTATCTAGTTCCCTGATAAAGTGGTACCTCATCTGAATGTGTTTCGTCCTGCTATGAAATACCGGATTCTTCGCGAGATGAACTGCACTTTGGTTATCACAATAAAGAACACTATCATCTTGTTTCATACCCAACTCAGCCAAAAAGTTCTTTAACCAAATAAGCTCTTTGCTTGCTTCTGCAATCGCCATATATTCTACTTCTGTGGTTGAAAGAGCAACACTTTTCTATAATCTGGACATCCAACTGACAGCTGTTCCACCAACCATGAACATAAAACCAGTAGTGCTCTTGCCTGAATCTGAACAACCCCCGAGATCTGCATCAGCAAAGCCTTCTAAAACAACACCTTTCTTTTTGAAACATAGTGAAGTTTTAGAAGTCCCCTTTAGGTAGTGTAATAGCCACTTAACCGCCTCCTAATGCTCCATTCCCGGATTTGACATAAATCTGCTAACAACTCCCACTGCGTGAGCAATGTCTGGCCTGGTGCAAACCATTGCATACATCAAGCTGCCAACTGCTGAAGCATATGGAACTTTAGCCATTTCATCTTTGTCTTCGTCCGTCTGAGGTGATTGTTTCTTAGAGAGTTTCAGATGAGTAGCCATAGGCGTGCTTCTTATTCTGGCGTCATTCATCCTGAACCGATCTAAAACTTTCAAGATGTACTTTTCTTGAGAAAGTCTTAGTGTACCTTCAGTTCTATCTCTGACAATGCTCATGCCAAGTATCTGATTCGCAACACCCAAATCTTTCATCTCGAATTCTCGAGATAGTTGTTTCTTTAACTTGTTGATCTCTGCCATATCTGCTCCTGCAATCAACATGTCATCAACATATAATAACATTATTATGTAAGAGGATCTGAATTTCTTCAGATAACAACAGTGATCCATCTCACATCTTGTGTAACCATTCCTCTGCATAAAACTGTCAAACTTCAAGTACCACTGCCTTGGTGCTTGCTTCAACCCATACATGCTTTTCTTTAACTTACATACCAGGTTTTCTTTACCAGCAACCTAAAAACCCTCTAGCTGTACCATATAGATGTCTTCATCAAGGTCACCATGTAAGAATGATGTCTTAACATCAAGCTGCTCTAGATGTAAGTCCTCTGCTGCAATAATACTAAGGACCAACCTGATTGTAGTCATCTTCACAACTGGAGAGAAGATCTCATTATAATCAACCCCTCTTTTCTGTTGGAACCCCTTGGCTACCAATCTTGCCTTGTACCGTTTGCTACCATTAGATTCTTCTTTCACCCTGAACACCAATTTATTTTGTAATCCCTTCTTCCCTACTGGTAACTTAACCAAGGACCAAGTCTGGTTCTTCTCAAGTGAGTCCATCTCATCCCTCATGGCTTTCTTCCACTGTATGAATTCTTTAACTTTTAAAGCCTCTAAATAAGATTCCGGTTCACCATTATCAATCAACAACAAATAGTTTGCTAGCCGGAGGCCTTCTTTCTCTTGTGGATCTTCTCAAAGGTGTTGCTTCACTAGTGTCAATCTCATCTGAGCTCCCACTATCACCTGAGCTCCCACTATTTCCAGGTTCCCCACTGCTTTCTAAACCCTCAACATTATCTGAAGGCTTGCTTGCAAGATCATCATCCGAGTCATCTTCAAACACAACCTGATCTTTCTTGTTGGATTATTTTTCAGTCTTAGAATCAGCTGAAGACTTGTCTTTGTAAAATGATTTTTCATTGAATGTGACATATCTGCTTCTGACAACCTTTTTAGCCTGGTCATCCCAAAACCGATATCCCATCTCATTTGAGCCATAGCCAATGAATACACACTTCTTAGCTTTAGCCTCGAGTTTGTCTCTATCAGCATCTTTGACTTTCACATATGCATCACAACCAAAGACCTTCAAGTGTGATAGATTAACCTCTTTACCTTGCCATTCTTCTTCTGGAATCTTGAACCCCAATGGGACTGAGGGTCCACGATTCAACAAATATGCCGCTGTGTTAATAGAATCTGCCCAGAACATCTTAGGCAACCCTGCATGTAACCTCATGCTCTTCGCCCTTTCATTTAGAGTCCTATTCATTCTTTCAACGACTCCATTCTGCTGAGGAGTTTCTGGAACTGTTTTGAGCATTCTTATCCCATTGTCTGCACAAAACTCAATAAACTCCTTGCTGTTGTATTCTCCTCAGTTATCAGACTTTAAACATTTAACCTGCAAATTAGTTTCTTTTTCATCAACAACCTTCCATCTTTTAAAGGTAACAAAAACATCATATTTATTTTTGAGAAAATAAACCCATACCTTTCTAGTAGCATCATCAATAAAGGTGACATAGTACTGTGATCCGCCTATCGATGCAACTAATGTAGGCTCGTATACATCCGTATGAAACAGCTCCAATTTCCCAGCCTTGGGTGACCTTCCAGCTTTGGCAAAAGTAACTTTCTTCTGTTTGCCAAGAACACATGGCTCGCAGAAACCAACTGTCACTTTCTTCAATCCAGGAAATCTGCCTTTTGAAACCATCTCCTTCATACCTTTCTCACTCATATGCCTAAGCCTTTGGTGCCATAGTGTGGTATTGCCTGCATCTTCATCAACATCCGCGTTTACATCATCAGCTGGTACCTCTGCCATGTATAAAGTCCCTCTTTTGTGACCATGGGCAACAACCATATTCCCCTTAACAACTTTCCACTGGTGATTGCCAAAAACTACGTGAAGTCCTTCATCATCCAACTGCCCAACTGAAATTAACATTTTCTTGAGACTAGGAACATACCTCACATTTTTCAACGTCCAATCTGTACCGAGTGAAGTTCTGAGGGTAATATCTCCAATACCCAGAATGTCAAGTTTCTTGTCATCAGCTAATTGAACCTGACTAGAATATGACCTGAAATTTCGCATCAGTTCCTTGCATGGAGTGGCATGGAACGATGCACCCGAATCCATAATCCAGGATTCAGCCGAGCATTCAACACTACATACAAGTGCATCACCAGAATCATCAGCTGCAAGATTCACCTCTCTCTGTGCCTTAGGAGCTGTACATTGATTTCTGAAGTGCCCAGTCTGCTTGCAGTTCCAGCAAGTAATATCTTTCCTGTTCTTTGACTGCCCCCTCTTTCTTGATTTAGATCTATTTCTGTTCTGGCTTTGACCCCTGTCATTCTTTCTACCCCTGCCCTTAACACTTAATAAAGAACTCGATGATTCCCCGGAGTTTCGCCTGCGGATATCTTCTCCGAGAATCAAATCCCGAATCCCCTCAAAAGTAAGCTTAGTAGTTCCAGATGAATTACTAACCGCCATAACGGTGCCGGACCAACTCTCAGGTAAAGACGATAAAAGTAAAAGAGCCTGTACCTCATCATCGAATTTAATATAAACTGATACTAGCCTCGAGAGTATCGAATTAAACTCGTTCACGTGATCAGTAACACATGCCCCTTCCTTCATCTTCGTGTTCACTAACTGTCGGATCAGGAAACTCTTGTTTGAAGCCGAAGGTTTTTCATACATGTTGGAAAACGCCTTGAGTAATCCAAACATGGTCCTTTCATTGACGATATTGTACGCAACATTCTTCGCCAATGACAGTCTAACCACACCAAGGGCCTGCCTATCCAATAGATCCCATTCCTCCTGCTTCATATCTACCGGTTTCGCCTCCGATAGAGGTAGATGTAGCCGTTTCTGATACAGATTGTCCTCGATCTGCATCTTTCAGAAACCAAAATCGTGGCCGTCAAACTTGTCGATCTAAACCTTCCCGTCTTCTGCCATTGCTTCAACTGAGCCAAACAAACAGTCTGGCTCTGATACCAGTTGTAAGGAAACGCGGAATGGACCCAAACAATAAACACCACACAAACAATCAAATAGCAAACGAGAAAAGAGAAACACAAGTATTTACGTGGTTCACTCGATCTGTATGATCAAGCTATGTCCACGGCCGAACTAGAGATTGATATTATTATTAGGTGCTCGAATGTTACAATTACACGAGATCAATATTTATAGAGGAGAAACTAGGGTTAACTCTAAACCCTAAAAGCCTTAACAGCCGCCACAAATAAGCCAAGAAAAGAGTCGGCCCAAAAAAGAGAGTGCACGTCGTGTAGCCTAAACCCACGCCGAGAAGTCTCGAAGACTCCACGCCAAGCTCTATTGGTCCACGGCGTGGAGCATCAAAATTTGCCAACTCATCAAAATCTTGATTTAAGCCTCCATATCTCAACATGTTATACCCTAACCCTACACAACCCATGTCCTCCAACACAACCCGTGTTACTCATAACTACATGGTTAAGCTTCAGCTACATGGCTTGTGCTATTATGGGCTCTACTATAACGCCCGTTTTTTAAAGGTGTAACAAGGAAATACCAATAATACTTTATTAAAATAGGGCAACAACCGGCTCAGGTACAATATAAAAACAATTTCCTTTGATGTTGCAAAAAAAACACTCTAGTATGTCAACCTCGAAGCCTCGTCTGCCACAAAACCTTAAAAGAATAAACAATAATAGGAATGAACTAGAAAGCCCAGTAAGGAACTTTACAAAGTACTCAAATAATAATTATCAACAAGTAATTTCCATCTCATATAAATCACACAGAATGCTACTGTTGCGCATTAGTGGTAGTCTTACCTTTACACATCTTCCCGCTACCGAAGTAAACGGTCTGTAACATACTGATCATATAATAATATATCACATATAACGCTAATTAAAAGTTGTAATTTGTATCACTGCAATGCCGTGCAATATAAACAGTACCATAGTAACATATTAAGAACAAAACCTCCATAATTGTAGCTACGAAGCTATACCACTTGCATAGCGACGTAATTATAACCCTTTAATTGTGCATATCTATACCACATGCATAGCGATACACTATAACCCTTTAATTTACACACACACACACATATATATAGACCCATAGGGTGAGTTGGAGCTCTCTTTATATTCTTGGTACCAAGTTCACTTCATAATTGTGCAAAACTATACCACTTGTATAGCAATACACCATAACCCCATAATTGTATATAGCTACACCACTTGCATAGCGATGCATTATAACATTTTAATTTACATAGATATATACACCCATAGGGTGAGTACGAGCTTCTCTCCCTTTATATTCTTGGTACCAAGTTTACTTCATAATTGCGCAAAGTTATACTACTTAAATAGCAGTACACCATAATCCCATTATTGTGCATAACTACACCACTTGTATAGCTATACACCACCACTTCACATTTGTATATACATCATAATCACATCATATAAATAAGGATAACATATACGTCACACAATGAATTCATTATACATTTATTAAAAGAGAAGCAGTAAACTTACATCGTCTCTTATATATGTATATGTATATATTACATTCTCTGTCATTAAGCACATGGTCACATTGGTACCCAATAGTTATGACATTATAGTCTTGCATACAATATTTAACACGCTAGTTATCCCCTTACTCTTCATATATTCATTTAGTCATGGTGTAATCATATATATTAGTACATATTTCACCTTCTCTATATTATTCATCTTCCATTTGTTTTGTTTCACTTTTCTCTTTTCATGACTATAAATATATATACACATAGACATAATCCATCTTACTCTCTCATATTTGTATATACACATACTTACACACATACGGTTACTCTTATATTTAATTCCCTCATATGTATCTCACAACGATACCACTTCTCTTAGTACGTATGTGTACTCTTAATGGAAATAATTATGTATTTATCTTTGTACTCTTTAGCAATTAGTTAATAGTAGCTCTCTTGATATCAACGGATAATAAACCTCACTCTAATATTGAATACGTACAATTACAAGTAATTAATATCTACAAGTACCAAGTTAAGGTACTTACCCGTGGTCCAAGACAAGTGGCTATCTTCCAATGACGCCTTTACTCCGTATTTCAGCATAGAATTAAAGCTCAAGCGTCAAAACATGAAAAACCAAAAAATTACACACATACGGTTACTCTTGTATTTAATTCCCTCATAAGTATCTCACAACGATACCACTTCTCTTAGTACGTATGTGTACTCTTAATGGATATAATTATGTATTTATCTTTGTACCCTTTAGCAATTAGTTAATAGCAGTTCTCTTGATATCAACAAATAATAATAATCATATAATAACCTCACTCTAATATTGAATACGTACAATTACATACAATTAATATCTACAAGTACCAAGTTGAGTACTTACCTGTAGTTCAAGATAAGTGGCTATCTTCCAACAATGTCTTTACTCCGTATTTCAGCATAGAATTAAAAGCGTCAAAACATGAAAAACCATAAAATTGCACTCTGCTACCCCGGACGCGTCGCATCCAACCTTTTGACGCGCCCTGTCACTTTAGAACAAGCATGACGCGTTGTGACCCAAACTCCGACGTGTTGCGTCGCCTGCACAACATGAAACCGCCATTTTTCTTTAGAATTCCAATCCGACCCAAAACCATATAAATTGATCTCCAAACGTTTCCTAATACTTACAAAGGTTGTTTGTGACCTTATAAACACTTTAAAACACCAAACTCTTAATCAAAACATCAAATCTGTAGACCAAACCAAGAACTCATTTGACTAACACCTCAAACTCATGAACAAGAACATTTACTTGATTCCTAAATGGTAGATGTTAATCTCCCTTACAAAATCTTTAATCCAAACTCCAAATTACTTTTAAAAGATTAAAGATATATGTGTGTGTGTGTGTTCATGGAAGGAATAAGGAAGAAAAAGAAAGAAAAGAAATGAGGAAGAAGAAGAATCAAGAAAGAAAAGAAAGAAAAGGGGGTTGCCACCTCTTAGGTTGGTGGTCCCCTTTTGGCGGGTATCCCGCTTTCCTATCTGACTTACAACTCATCCATACACTATCCATAAATCCCAACGAGGATATATTTGGAATCATTATTTTAAACCATTTAATGATTTATAACTTTTATTCGCCTTTTCTCAACTTTTATTTAACATCTCATAAGTTTGGGGTGTTACATCTACATGACCCGTATCCCTTCGTTATGGCTCGTGTACCTACACGGTTCGAGTTCCCGTGTCGGCTTTTGAGCAGCAAAATTATTCTATGTAAACAGCTTCTACCTATATCATATCTTACCAATTCGACTCAACTCAAATTCAGTGAATCCCATCACCAACAAAGAGTTTAAATATGAACAAAACATCTACAAACACTAAATAATGGTCGTTATGGTCGTTTGCACATTCTACCAATTTTGACCCATTTGACATAATCTATAACAATTTGGTGACATGCAACCACAAAAATCAATTCCAAACTTTAATAAATCCACTAGAATCAAATTATAAACTTTCTTAAACCTCAATAACATCAACTTGGTTGATTCAAGAACACTTGCTATAAAGAAACCCAAAATTAAACACTAAATAAGTCATAATTCTTACCATAACACTTGATTAGCAACTTAGCTAAACACCCTGAAATTTCTTCAAAAATCAATTGTTGTTCTTGATTCTTCTAGCTTCTCGTTGTGTCAAGCGCGCGCACACACACATGCACCAATTTTCACTTGAGTCAAAACACCTCATATATATATATATATATATATATATATATATATATATATATATTCTTAGAAGATAAGGTACTTGGCAAAATATACCCTTCTAGTTTCTTTCTTTTTTTATTTGGCCACCTTCAATGAAGTCGTGTAATAAGTTTTTAGATATAGCAAAAGTAATCCCTCAACTTATAATAGTCAACAACATGTAAATCATTTTGGCCATAAAGGATTAGTAACTAATATAAACACCAATGAATTAATTATAAAATTATTTACTCACTTTGGGACGTCACATCTAAAAAGTAGATAACATCAAATTTCATCCACTTTTTCTTTAAAAAGGTAAAAATTAAGATATGAACTATAGCTTAAGGAGAAAGTCGGTCAGAGGTGTTTGGTGATGGTAATGGAAGTTCCTTCTCTCGGTGGCGGATGTGATTGGTGGTCAAAGGTGTTTAGTGGCGGTGAAAATGAGAAGGGGAGAGATTTGTGGGATATGGAGAGAGATAAGAAATGAGAAATCTATTGATTTTCTATTTTGAAGATTAAATGTTAAAGAAAAATGATATAAATATTTTTAAGATCAAAAAATTGAATAAATTAAGAGAAAAAAGGTATTTTAGTTCTTTTCAAGTTTGAAAGGGACCAAAAGTACAAAAATAGGATCAATAGAGACTGAACTCGACCCAGAGAATATGGGTGAATAGGAAAAACCAAAAAAAAAAAAACCGAACCAATTTTGAAACCAACGGTTTTGGTTTTCAAATTTTTTAAAACCGATTTTTTTTCGGTTTAGTTCAATTTTATGTTTTGAAACCGACTGAAAAAATCGAACCGAAATAATGAAAAACTTTATTGAACCTTTATTGTAGGGTCTATACTTTATAGTATGTGGACAAAATAGTAATATACATGTAAACGACTCTAATCCCCTAATACTCTATTGCATTTCACCTATCGAGTGCCGCCTGTACCCATTTTCCCCCACCCCTAGATGAAATCTCAAAATTATCTCTAAAAATTTCGAATCGCCATTGAATCTTTGAACTTCGAAGTTGAAGACACATTGAACCTGTGAACTCGCCATCGCCATATCTACTAAGTTCATGACCTCGCCATCTCGGTTCCTCTCCTGATTCATCTTTGAAGGCGTGAGTACTCGGTTGAGTGGACTTTGATAACTCAATTAGCATATTACCCATGTCAACTTCGATAACCTCACACCGTCAAGCTTCTCGCCTAGTCGCACACTTGTATCTCGATTTACATCTTCTCCTCCAAGGTAATCAATTCGAATAATCCCACATTTGCATCTTCTCCTCCAAGGTAATCAATTTCTAGGTTCTACAGTATGTTTTTGAGTTAAATTTTCATTGATAATCTATTAATCAGTTGCTAAAACCGAAAATTGAAAACCGAAAAATCAAACAGTTTTGATTTTGGTTTATCTCTAAACCATACCAAACACCACCTCTACCAATGACTGAATCCATAATTTTAAGTAAACACCCAAGACTTCTAGCACAATGATATGAGATAGTTTATGTTTGATGTTACTTATAACTTAAGGTTATGAATTTAAATAACATCTTAAACAAGTTTAAGATAAATTTAGGAGGCGTAAAAAAAAAGCAGTCAATAAAAAATTGTAATCTAACTCCAAAATAAGAAGCAACTAGCAAGACAAGAATTGTTGTTTACTCTTTACGTTATTCCACTTGAGATGAAGTGGCACGCATTCTCGATGAGTAGTTGTTGGGGAAAGGTATTGCGTCGGACAACATAGTTGACGTTGACAAGTTGACCACTCCAATTTCACTTTCTATCTGATCCAACCAAATCCTAACTTCTAAATCCCTTCAATTTCTCTTCGTTCAGGATCTCTCAGCTTCTTTTAATGGCTTCTGATAATTCATCTAGTACAATTGCTTCATCTGGAACAAATCGCAACAGGTATGACGTTTTCATAAGTTTTAGAGGCGAAGATACTCGCTTCTCTTTCACAGATCATCTCTACCAGGCGTTAGCTGGATCAGGAATCAGGACTTTTAGGGACGATGGTTCAATCAACAGCCATGAATATCTGAATCCCCAAATAGAGAGAGCAATTGCAGCATCTAGGGCTTCAATAGTTGTATTGTCAAAAAATTATGCCACGTCCGCATCTTGCCTTGACGAGCTTCTGTTGATTATGGAACGAAGAAAGAGTTTCTATCATATAGTTATACCGATTTTTTATCACGTTGATCCCTCAGATGTTAGAAAACAACAAAATACTTTTTCGTTAAAAGTCAACACCCAAGTAAAAGGGGCCCAAATGCCTGTGAAAGGGGCAGAGCATAAGGTGGAACGCTGGAAGGCAGCTCTTACGGAGGTTGCTAATTTGGGTGGCAAGGTTCTTTCCGGGTACGTATTCTCTGTTCCAGCTGATAAATTGATCATTAAGAAATGACTTCTTAAAGGAGGCATGAATCTAGGGCTAATTGATGTGATGATCACTAGTGTTAAGTTAGTGATAACCTAGAATTGGGTGTCAAAAATCATATCCGAAATGAACTACTTGAATCCGTAGTTTCTTTGTTGATCAGATCCTGTTTGAATAGTATCTTCTATATCATAATCAGATTGAGCTAAATAGATTTCTTTGGAAACATTGAAAGTGATAGTCCTAATAATTAGCTTTTCTTTGACTGGTAGTTCGTGCTTAATTGTTACATTGATCAAATCCACCCTCCTAAAATTTCATGATTTTATTTTGAAGGAAGTGTTTTAGACCACAAAATGTCTTATCTTTGAGTGGTGGCTTTGTTAGGATCCTGACCCAATGAAGATTACATCAATGCTGCATTAGCTAATAACTTTAGGATTTCATATGTCCATAGAGTTATGGTTTTTATAATTTTATCTAAAAAGCTTAGTAAATAATATTTTCTCATAGTTAAAACATGTATTTAAACAAACAATTCTTAAGAACTTTAATTTCTATTGGCCACACAACTTTTCGGAAGGCTTGCCAAATGCTCCCTATTTTGTGTTCTATCATTTCTCTAATCATAGTTTTATATCATATATTTAAATGTCCTTGTGTTAGATTTTTTTTAACAACAAAACACACGCACACCCTAACCTATCCATAGCGGGACTAGAACCCATGACCATGGGGAACACCCTTACAAGTATACCTTGATAACGCTAGGCTATAAGCCCTTTATGTCCTTGTCTGAGATGACTATCTGATCATTTTGCTTAATATGTATGTGAATAAAGTACCTGAGTATACATGCTTATGGAATATATACAAATTGCCTGCTATCCCTGTTCCATGTAACAACAATTCATATGAAACTTGAATGCTTCGGGAATATACTTTTTAACAAAAAATGTTGCTCCATACTTAAAGACTGGTACTTGAAACAAGTGAATGAAATATCTCTTATAAATGTCTACTGAATAGTAAATCATGCATTTTTTGTTGGATGGTGAAACTAGTTAACTGGTTATTCTCTTCTTTTAATTTTTTCTTCCTCTCACGTATATGGTTTACAACTGTATATAAATATACAAAAATATGCTATGTATTTTGTGTTTATTTTACCATAAGAAGAAGACTGATAGCGAGGATTGGAACTTAAGATCTAAATTCTAGAAAATAGAAAAAAGAAAAAGAAAAAGAGAGAGAAGAGAGAAAGTAAAGATGATAGATGGTGCAACAGGCTATCCATATCTTACTGTTCTTCTTGACTCTATCCAACTTGGCCATTGTGTTATCTAGCTCAGTTTTTTAGTATATAAATCCAGGTTTTGTTAAGTTATGCTATGTGCACCAAAATAAAGCCATAACTAAGATTTGAGGAAAATTGCATCCTCCAGATCTTCATTTTTGATGTTTGATACTTTGATGGCAATTACAATAAAATACATGCAGAGATATTTTTTTGTCATTGCACTAGAAGTTTAGAACTGAAGTATATTAGCGTGTTCTCTTTTTAGATATTTATAATTTTTTGTGGGTCCCATTTACTTTGTATGAGGAGAAATTTTGATGTAATCAATTCAATTTACCTGATATGAGGAGTTAAGATGGGACCAAATATAGGTTGCAAAATGGGAGGGGCATGCAACAGGTAAAAGTGTGCAATTTTTCTTCATATTGGTCGGGTTGACCCGAAACACTTCTTGTCTAGAATTATTAATCTTTTATAGATTTATGGATCATTAGTGTGTCAAATAGGGTGATGAAAACTCTATTATTCCAACTACCTATCATCTGAATTAAATGATCTAGGAGGTTTATTGATCTAAAAGTACATTTTGGGCACTTCCGACCCCTTCCCTTCTAAGCTTAAAGCGAAAAAAATTAGTAATTTCGCCAGTTTTCCTTGTAAGAGATTGGACATTTCCCAAATTGACACTTGTGATTGTTTTCTTTAAAACACAACGCTTTGGGTAAGAATTGCAGCCAAGTGGGACCAACAGATGGAGAAAATTGATTAAAACACAGTTTTTAACAAGTTTTAATGTCACATACTGTGGGTGTTAAATCTCTCCCCTCCATTCTTCCAGGTATGAAGCAAAGTTCATCGCGGATATTGTTAATTTGATTGCCAATAAGCTACATCTCAAATTGGCTTCTACTCCCCCACATCTAACCGGAGTCGACACTCGAGCTGACAATATTAATTTTTGGATTAAAGATAAGCAAGACGCTGAAGTTCTTGTGATATGTGGCATCGGAGGAAGTGGAAAGACAACACTGGCCAAATATATTTATGATTCCAACTTTATCAAGTTTGAAAGCAGCAGTTTTCTTGAAGACATTGGAAAGATCTGTGAACAGCCATATGGTTTGTGTGCATTACAAGAACAACTTCTTGCAGATATTTTGGAGGGGAAGAAAACAGATGTTACTTCGTATAAAAGTCAGATTGAGAAGGCATTACAAAAGAAAAGGGTGCTTATTGTTCTTGATGACATTGATAAAGCGGAGCAGCTAGAAACTTTACTAGGAATGGAAAAGATTAATACTGAAAGCAAAATTATTATAACAAGTAGGCGTTCAACTATACAATCATGGTTTGGTTCTAAAGCTATGAGGTGTAAGGAGCATACACTCGAGTTACTAAATGAGCATGAATCATTAGAGCTTTTAAGTTGGTATGCTTTTGGATCCAAATTTCCCATGGAAGGTTTTAAGGAAGTCACATCAAAAGCAGTAAAATATTGTGCAGGAAATCCACTAGCTCTTAAATTATTGGGTTCTTTATTTGTTACTGCTAAAGGCTCGCGAAAAAGAAATAACATAGAATTGTGGATGAATACATTGAATTTATCAGAAGGGATACAAGGTATCCTCCGAATGAGCTTTGATTACTTGCCATATATGACTTACCGAGAGTTGTTTTTGCATATTGCTTGTTTCTTTATTGGAGAAGATGAAGATTATGTGGTGAAGATATTGGAGCCTGATTATTGTGCAACAGCTGGGATTGTTACCTTAATTAAAAGATGCCTTCTTACTGTTTCACCAAACAAAAAACTGATGATGCATGGATTGTTTATAGAGATGGCAAGAAGGATAGTGCTTGAAGAATCACCCGAAAACCCTGCAGAACGCAGTAGAGTCTGGTGTAATAAGGACTCTTATGATCTGTTGAGACATGGAAAGGTAAGATTCTATTTAATAGAGGTGGTAAAAAGGTACATATCGGTGTCAAAAACTGTTAAATTTTTCTACGGGTCAAAACTGTTAAAAATTTCTACCGGTTGAAACTGAACCAGTCGGGTTGGTTGACTTGAAACACTGTCATTTTTTTATGGATAAGTGTATCAAGCATGATTCTTAAAATCATTTTATTTTCAATAATAATATATTTCTTATGCATTTAATAATATACTTTAGACGGCCTCTGAATTGTTCGACCCATTTTCTTGTAAACCAATCTTCCTATTTTACCCATTTGACCATTTGAGGTCATACATAGCCTGGGTCAACCTGTTAATAAGTAAATGGGTCAAAATTTCCACCTTTACTATTTATGTAGATGTTTAAAGGTACTTTCTCTCTCCCTGATTTTCTCCTGTTCTATCTGTTTTAACATCAGGGTTCAGATTCTATAGAAGGTCTAGCACTTGACATGAGAATGGTGGGGGAAGAGAAGAACATGGTAATGTTGGAGGAGTGAACTATTATTTTTCTTACTGAGTCTTTTAACTGTATTTTCATCTCTAGATACTAGTAAAGAACATTATTTAAAGAATTGCATTTTTAGGCTTTCCATACTATTTTTGTGGGTCCTACATATCTAACTTCTCTCTAATTCGCTATCCACTAAATTTGCAGCCAGTGCCCTTCAAAGTTGAAACACTTGCAAATATGGATAATCTAAAGTTGCTCCAGCTCAACTATGTGGAATTAGTTGGATCCTTTAATGATTTTCCAGAAGATTTAAGATGGCTTTGCTGGCATGGATTTCATTTGGGAACCATACCTCCAGAGCTATTCATGGGGAACTTGGTGGCTATTGACATGAGTTATAGCAAATTGGTGCAATTTGAACCACCCATGGTAAGTTCATAAGTATTTTATTAGGTGGCAATTTTGACCCACTTACGTAAGATTGGATCGATTTGGCTTTTGTTCTATCCCAAACTATACAAATTAAAATATAAAAGTCGCCCAGAGTCTATTCTTGGTGTACAAAACCTCCTTGATTGTTTAAATTTAGAGATTTAGACTTTTTCTAATCATAATAAACATATTAATCATTTATAATTTTTTTTAAAGTATGAACAAAAAACTGTTTAGTGGTCAATCCAACCCTTCTTGCATCATTTTTGTCCGATTAAAGTGATCCGTCTTAACCTGACCTGCCCATCTTGCCACCACAAATTTGATTCTACTTTATTTTTTTCTTAATCTCTTGGCCTGTTAACTTACAGTTTTGAAATTGTTATGTATTTTTGCTAATTAAATCTTGGTACATGTGGAACAGGTAATTAGACAACTAAAGATCTTAAACTTTAAGGATTCACATAGTCTAGCTGAAATCCACAATATCTCCCGACTTCCGAATCTCGAGACTTTGATTCTTTGGAATTGTTCCAGTTTGGTTTGTGTTTCGAAAACCATTGAAGATCTTAAGAGTCTTGCTCTATTAAACATGACAGGATGTGATCACTTGTTAAAAGCCACAGATTTTGGTCAGCAACTGTTGTTTTCCTTTCCACGCTCGCTAGAGCGGTTATTTCTGAAAAATTGCAATCTAGAGCATAATGACTATTTTTTGAGTTTCCAAGACCAATCATTTTTGCAGTACTTGAATCTAGGCAATAATTTATTTGAGTCCTTGCCTGATTACAATCATCTTAAGAATCTTCGGGTACTTGACTTGAGCTTTTGCTCAAGACTTAAGCAAATCCAGTGTCTCCCAAGTACACTAGAAGAGTTGTTTATTACTGGTTGTCAGTCATTGGAGAAAATAAGTTTCCAATCACGACGGTTTACATTGCGAGAGATTGATTATGAAGGTTGTACTAATTTGTTGGAAATTGAAGGCCTTCTACAATTGGTGCCGATATCAAAAATTGATGAAACAAATTTGCAACATTTGAAGTGGCTCAAACAATATGAAAATCATGAGGTGTGTCTAATTGGTGATCATCACCTCACAGTAGACAGAAGTCGGCATATCCAGGTTATTTCTTGCTCTTCTCAGAATACATGCCACATGCACATTGAGCTAGACTGTTAATGGGTCAGATTGGATTGAATGCTAGTGATCTGATATGACCCATGATCCAAATAAATGGGCAGTGATCTATGTAGATGTTTTCGATCCCAAATAGGATCACGAACAGGATACTAATATGTGAATTTCTTATTTGCAAAATTATTAATATAAAATGGGTCACTTCAGACCTATAATAAGACCACTCTGGATTGGATCAAACTGGACCCAGTACCTGCTTCTGATAAACCCTAGAGCCCGATATTTTTGTTTGTTATGGATAAGTCTTGAGTTATTAAAACAGTAAAATTTTCATGTAATATTAAAATGGATCACCTAGGTGGAACATGAATCTACCAAAGTATGCTTAAATGGGTCGAACTATTGGATCACTTATTCGATTAGATCCATCAAACTTTTTGATTTGTTTGATCATATAAATGGATCAAGTTAGATCTTGATAAATATCATACCCATTTTAACAGATTTACACCAAGCTACCACTTCTAAACTGATCCACATATGAATGACTGAACTTTATACCTTTGTGTAACACAGATGTTGTATGAATTTGGTATAATGAGCACATTCCTATCAGACGTAAAGGACCCGAATCTAACATGTGAATACATGTCGCAATCTTCATCGTTGTCCTTTGATGTGCCTTCATATGCTAATAATCACAGGCTGAAAGGTTTAAATGTGACATTCAAATATACACTATCTGGTGATGAGAAACTTGTGTGGCCGATATTTGCTAAAATCTGTAACAAAACGAAGGGCCGTGATTGGATTTACAACCCTATAGTTTTTGGGAAACCTGGTCTTGATAAAGTTGCTATATGGTTAAGTTATTGGGCAATGGAAAACTTGTTAGAAGTTGGTGACGAAGTCAATGTGTCGATTATTGTGGAGAATGGATTGGAAGTAATCGAGTGTGGTGCAAGCCTTGTGTATGACGATGATGATAAGATGGAGGAGGACACATGGCAAAATAACATGGAATGGGATGAAATTCTTGCTGGAGATTTGTCTGCTTTTCAGCTAAGTGAAGAAACATATTACCTCTGTCGCCGTGATTTTTTCAAGCCAATGGAGGTTGACGAACCGACACCAAGTTGGTTTAGGGATTCGGTTGGTTATAAAATCGACTATACAGGCATGCTCTTCTTTTTTTAGAGCCGATTATTGGTTTCTTAAATTGAGATTTTAGTTCCAATTAATGATGCATAAATTGTAATGTTCTGTTTTAACAGAGATACAAGGGTGGAGAAAAACTGGTCGATCTCAGGATAACACATGTGCAGCTACCACCAAAGGCAAAAAAATGGGATGAAGATTTACATTATAAAGCCTTTAAGTTTCTTATATAAACACAATCAGCCCCAAGTCAATCTGCAGCTAATATGTCAGGTTTAGTAATAACCATAACCAACTTTATATTACTTTATTATTGTTTAATGCTCCCTCACCAAGTGGTCCAAGTGCATGTGAATAGTACTAGATGTGATAGGATGACAAGCTTTGTTCATTCATCTGCACAGGAAGAGTTGACTTCAAACATGTTGGTTATCTTCCTTTGCAGATTGCAAGTGTAACATCTGAAATCTTGTTGACTACAAAATACAAGGTGAATAAATAATATTGGTAATCTATATTAATTTTTTGAATATTAATATAGATAATAAGTCAGATAAATAATTAACTTTAATTGTTTTAAATGATAGTTTTGGACTAAATGGAAACAAGTTTATTGTTACAAGTGTAGAATATATATGAAAATGGTGGAGAGAGAGAGATGATAAAATCTGAACTCTAGGTCTTGGCAGTGTAATAAGATTTGAAGCCAGGCACGGTGCCGACTATTACATGATGCCAAGGGGTGAGCGTGGGTATTAAAAATACCGAACTATACCGGTACCGAGTTAGACTCTTCGGTTCGGTACTCGGTACTCGAAATAATGCTAAATTGGTATTCGGGACTCTGTATTTGGGATTAGTACCGAACCAACTAGGTGAAATAGGTACTTGGTACTAGTTCCGGTATTGTATATGAATACTCGGTATGGTATTTTGTACCGTCTTTGAACCAAATTCGGTACTCGGTAAAATCGGTACCGCTACTGGTCTGGCACCATGCTCACTCCTACATGATTGTCATAGTGTCATGTATATAACCGGGACATGAGCAATTGTTTTTAGGGAAAATTGTGTTAAAATACAACAAACTTTGATCTAATTTCGATCGTATGTAACCGACTTTAATTTGTACTTAAAAATATAATACAACTTGTGGATTACAAATTAGGTCGATTGTATGTAATTGATAATCTGTTAGCGGTTATGTTCATTGAAGGTTCACTTCGTCATGTCATGCGGATCCTGAATCAAAAAATAAACAATATCGAGCTTCCATAATGCATGTTTGCCACGGACGGAAACATAAACAAGAAACTCATAAAGATAAACAAGAAACCGAGGAAGTAGATCGATTCATAAACAAAATTGATACTCATGAACCAAATCAAACAATTGGGTCGATTACAAGAAACACCCAAACGATTACGAGAAACCGTTTAATATTCAACCTAGATCTATGTAATCGATGTGAAATCTAACCCATACATGTAAAATAATGGACTATCAGTGTGATTTGAACGTATGTTAAATAATCACCGTGTAATTAACTCTAAATATATAGAGCATTTGGGTAACGAGCTCCACTATAATGTGCAAACAATGTGGGAGGCGGAGTTTGTCACGGCTATGGGAGGCGAAAACAAGCAGATCACGAGCATATTTTATTCATAAGTTCGACTTATTTTCTTATTTCAAATCAACTGTGAAAAATAACCCGAAAAAAACGCGGAAAAAGTAATCACATAACTAATAAGGTTAGCCAAGCAGGATCGACGTGAGTGCCGTTATGGCCATTACATGCTAACAGCTAACGTCCATTACATGTCCCTCCTATGAAATTTCCTTGAAAGAAAAAGACAAGTTTTATATAACAATTTAATGTTGTCTGAATCTTTGCTTCACGGTTTAGACGGCGGAAACAATCTAGGAATCTTGTCTCTTCTATACACAGGGAAACATTTTATTTGCTTATTAGGTAATCATGACGTCTGATTTCTTTACATATGATTCTCAACTGGCCACCACCATTTCCACTGCATCATGGCTTCTTCGGGCGCAAATGGCAGCAGCTATGACGTCTTTCTAAGCTTCAGAGGCGAAGATACTCGTAACTCATTCACGGACCATCTCTACGCTGCGGTACTGCGTGCAGGATTTCGCATTTTTAGAGATGAGAATGATATCGAAAGAGGTGAAAAACTGAAGCCAAAAATCGAGCGAGCAATCATGGAATCCAGGGCCTCTATAGTTGTATTGTCGGATAATTACGCAACTTCGACATGGTGCCTTGATGAACTTTGGTTAATTCTTCAACAAAGAAGGGATTGCAATCATTTTGTTCTACCTGTTTTCTATCATGTCAGACCTGTGGATGTTAGAACACAAAATGGAACTTTCGAGATAAAAGTTCAGACCTCTTCAAGGTGGACAGATGATAACGTGATTAGGTGGAAGGCAGCCCTTACTGAGGTTGCTGATTTGAAGGGCATGGTTCTTTCTGGGTATGCTTCTCTGTTTCCGTTATTCTTTCGGAATCAAACTATAATTAATCTGATGAACAATAGAGGTTTTCTAATCTTTTAGTCAACTGTGTGTGGATTTTTGTGGAAGGGATGGATGATCTTTTTATGTTACTGCTAAAAAGGAAAACAGAATTCCTGCATTTGATGCTGATTCGTTAATAATAACCGATAATGACGCATAGTCTGGGGTTAACTTGGGATTCTTCTTAAACACATCTAATAATCCTAATGTGTTTTTCCTTAAATATAAAAGAAAACCCAATCTACTTAGTAATGGTTGCTTTCCAGCATTGTTTTCTTTACTTTGCTTAAATTTCATCTACTGAATTGCTCATTTGCCTTTTGTCCTTCTAGGCTTGAGACGGAGTTTTTGACAGATATTGTTCATACCATTCACAGTAAGTTAGACTTCAAACTACTTCGTCTTCCACCAAACCTAATAGGGATGGATGCTCGTCTTAGAGATGTCAATTCGTGGTTAGCGCAGCCCAGTGAAGAATTTTTAGTGATTTTTGGTATGGGAGGAAGTGGCAAGACGACATTGGCCAAGTACATTCTGGATTCAAATTGGCAAAAATTTGAAAACATCAGTTTTGTTGAAGATGTAGGCAGTAGATGCAAAGAACATCATGATTTGCTTGAGCTACAAGGAAAACTTCTCGAAGACATTTTAGGGGGTAAGAATAGAAAAATACCAAGTGTTTCTCAGGGTATGTGTAAAATTGAGGAGGCCTTACAAATGAAAAGAGCATTTATTGTTCTTGATGACATTTCTGAACATTGCCAGTTAATAGCTTTACTTGGGACCGGGAAGATTAATACAGAAAGCAAGATTATAATAACAACAAGGGTTCTAAATATAGAAGAGTGGTTCAAGTCCAAATCTTGGAAGTATCGGAAATACGAAATGAGATTATTGAATGACGATGAATCACTTGAGCTTTTAAGTCATCATGCCTTTAGATCCAAAGTTCCTGTGGAAGATTATAAGGAGCTTGCAGTACAAGCGGTACATTATTGTGATGGAAATCCACTAGCTCTTGAAGTGTTGGGTTCCTCTCTGTATGTTAGTGCAGAAGATCTGCTGAAAACAGATAGTATTTTATTTTGGAAAAGCACATTGAAGTTATTGGAAAAAGATGTTAGTTCTGGAATTCAAAGTGTACTCATAAGGAGCTATAGCTCGTTGCCACATGAGTCTAACAAGGAGTTGTTTTTGCATATTGCTTGTTTTTTTGTTGGCAAAGACATGGATTTAGTGGTTAAGATATTGGAAGATGATTACTGTGCGTTATCTGGGATCAAAACCCTTACTAATAGATGCCTTCTTTCGGTTTCAGCAAATAAAAAACTAATGATGCATCGGTTGCTTCAAGAGATGGGAAGAACAATAGTCTTTCAAGAATCCCCCAAAGACCCTGCCAGACGTAGTAGAGTGTGGCGTAATATGGAATCTTATGATGTTTTGAAGAAAGGAATGGTAAGATGTTTTGTATGTGATGTTAAAGCTTATTTTCTCTTTCTCACACTCCTGTTTTATCTTAACTTCTATGGCTTTGTCTGTCCTATTCCTGTTTAGGGTTCAGAAACAATGGAAGGTCTAACTCTTGATATGCACATGTTAAAGGAAGAAAAACATGTATTCAAGGTAAGAATCGCTTGGTGCATTTAATTCCAGATATGAGGTAAGCATACTAACACTTTCTAGCAAAACATGAAACCATGCAGATATCAAAACTTACAACAGATTCCCTGAATAAGATGGATAACTTAAAATTGCTCCAACTCAAATTTGTGTCACTCAGTGGATCCTATGAGGATTTTTCAGAAAAATTAAGATGGCTATGTTGGCTTGGGTTCCATCTAAGAACCATACCTTCTGACTTTTTCATGGGAAACTTGGTCGCTTTGGATATGAGCAATAGCCTCTTGGAAATATTTGAACCCCCCATGGTAGGGAAATTGAATATTCTTCTTTTATCGCTTCGGTCTGTTAATAGTTTTCCATTTTTTATATATTATTACTTTTGCAACAGGAACTTCCGTCACTGCAGATTCTAAATCTTAAAGACTCCCACAACTTACTTGAAATCCACAATGTCTATCGACTCCCTAATCTAGAGACTTTGATCCTCTGGAATTGTGATAGTTTGGTTCATGTGTGTGAGACCATTGGAGACCTTAAGAGTCTTTCTCTATTGAACATGACAGGGTGTGAAAACCTAAACAAGAACTCAAATTTTGATGGACATAGAGAAAATGATACCTTTTGTTTGCCATATTCATTACAACGGCTATTCCTAAAGGACTGTAATCTTGAGGATACTAATTATTTTCCTTTGAGTTTCAATGCTCTATCATTCTTGCAGTACTTGAATTTAGTCAATAATCTATTCGAATTCCTGCCTAACTACAGCCATCTTATAAATCTCCGAGTCCTTGACTTAAGTTTTTGCACAAAACTTAAATGGATTTTATGTCTACCAAGCACACTTGCAGAATTGTATATATATTATTGCAAGTCACTTGAGAAAATAACTTTCCAGTCGCATCGATTTACATTGCAAGAGTTTGGCTATGAAGGTTGTATTAATATGTCTGAAATTGAAGGCTTTATCAAACTGGTGCCATTATTTAAAATTGATGAGGCTGATTTGGGACATATGAAGTGGCTAAAAGAATATCAAAATTATGAGGTGTGCCTAGTTGGCGATGATGAGCTCACCGTAGGCAGAAGTTTACATCTCCAGGTTCTCTGTTTGTCTGTTGAACACATGCATGGAAAACTTATATATGGATGATGGAATTGTGTTTCTTATGTGTTGCAGATGCTGTATGAATTCAATATAATGAGCACGTCTCTACCAGACATAAAAGATCCAAACATGATGCCTGATTATACATCAGAATCCCATTCTTTGTCCTTTGACGTGCCTTTTTGTCCAGAAAATAAGAGGCTCAAGGGATTAAACATAACTTTCAAGTATACAATATCAGGTGAGGATTGGGTATGGTTTGCTAAAATCAGTACAAGCAACGGTGTTGATGTAATGTACAACCCCAAAGTGTTCGGAAAACCTGAAAATGGCAAAGTTGGTATATGGTTAAGCTATTGGCCTATTGGAAACGCATTGAAAGTTGGTGATAAAGTTAATGTCTCAATTGTCGTGATAAATGGATTGAAGATACGTGAGTGTGGCGCAAGTCTTGTGTATGCTGATAGTGAAGTAGAGAAAGAGACCTTGCAAAATAATACCGACTTTGTAGAAATTCTTGGAGGAGATTTGTCTGGATTTCAACTAAGTACAGGAGCATATTATCTTTGCCGCCGTGATTTCTTTGAGTTAATGGAGTTGGGCAAACTAACTCCTGGTTGGTTTAGGATCTTAGTTGGTGATAATACCATTGACTGCACAGGTATGTTATTCTGAGTTCTTTTAGTTATTTTTTTGGCAAATAGAAAAGTTTTCTCATATCACGCAATTTTACAGAGGTACGAGGATGGAGGAAGACAGGTAGACCTCAACAGTTGTATCAATCATTTACAGAATTGAAATATGTTAGATGCATCGTCCATGGTCCTGAAGTGGTAAATAAGTTGAAGGGCCTAGATGGAGTTATATCGTTCCCCATCTATGCACAATAATAAGAACTCACCAACATCTGTTATATTATATATACTTTATAGTGTTAATGTTGACTGGTGTGATATACAGGAATTTGCTTACTTTGGTTTTTATAAAAATAACAAACAGGAGCATATTTACAAGATTACAGAGATGTCTAAATCATCTCATGTTGATAAAACTGTGGAGGTCACATCAAGCTTGCACGGGAAAACAATGACATCTGCCACTGCATCTGAATTTAGTCTCTTAGCAACAAAGGTAATATGGCACTAAGCATAGTAAATAAAAGGAAAAGAACTTAATGTTCACTTGATAGGAAATAACCCTCCCCTTAACTCGCAAACATTTACAATTTACAGTCTATTGAATCGAATATCGATGGAAGTATGATCACATCAAGCTCACTTGAGGAGATAATGAAATCTGCTACTTTATTTGAATCTAGCGACTCGGAATCAGAGGTAATTAACCTTAACAGATAATAGAAAAAACTTGAATGTATCTACTCTTGTATAGGAGATGATTCTCTCTTTGACCCACAAATTGACAATCAACAGCCTGTGGATATAGACATTGACATGTCTAAAACATATATTGTTGATGATGAAATGGAGACTGTGGAATCTGCAACTAAATCTGAATTTGGTGACTCGGAAACAAAGGTAATATATTCAATATTAATTATCTCTCCCATCAATACTTGAACATGAAGTTTGGAGTTGAATTTGATGGCTTGTCAACAAAGATATGTTCAATATTCAGCTTACTAATTTCTCCCTACATTCGAATATAGCACTCGCCACATTCCTCGATTCAAAGACACATGAGCTATATGAATATAGAACTTATGCTTTCCATGTTTTTATAAACTGCAAGTACCTTCCATTGGGATAATGTTCACTTTTTATTTTCCGCATTAAGCCCCTAAACTTTTTTGGGAATTGGATGAAATCCTTAGAAATATTTTTATCTATTTCATCAAGGTATATCTTTCCAAAGCTTTGAACAGGTCAGAGTGTCAGACTCGTTAATGTTTGCTGACGTGGACTTCCAAGTTTGTATGTTGATAAAATCATACATTAGATTTGCCCACATGGATTTTTAATTATTTTTCAATTTAGTTCTCTATTAATATTGTTGTTGTTACTTCTACTACTACTAATAAAACTCTCCAGCAACACCGCCACCTTACTGATGAGACACCCCTCATCAGCGAGAAACTACCCTTCCTGCTATAACTGCATATCAAATGGCCATGTATAGAAGTAATAGAATTAAAATTGATCAATGAACTATAATTTAATCCAGGATACATTGGATCGACATCCAGTTGCATCTTCTTCCTCAAGCAAAAGGGCTTCTCCGTGGGAAAAGTTTAGCAGCTTTGACATTTACTTGAGTTATGACAAGACATTTACTGATCAGCATTTTAAAAATCATCTCAGCAAGGAGTTAATGGCTGCAGGACTTGAGATTTCCCCATACTTTCATTTTCCATATATGCAAACCACTCAAGTGAAGGCTTCAGTTATTATATTGTCACAAAATTATGCAAGTTCTGTTCAATGTCTAAATGAGCTACTGTTGATCCTTGAGAAAAAGACAAACAAAGATCATTTCGTTTTACCCGTATTTTATGATGTTGAAATCTCAGACATTAGGGAACACCGGAAAAATTTCTCATTACAGTGGTACCAAAAGGCTGCACCATGGAAGGATAAGGTGGATATATGGAAAGCAGCCCTTACAGACGTTGCTAATTTGCCCGGTTTCACTGCTTCTAGGTATACTTTCTTTGTTCATGCTTATTATTATTACTATAATTTTGCAGATATATTTTATACATAGATGCAAAGTTCAAAAGTGACATAATATTTACAGGAATAATGAGGCAAGTGTTATCAAAGAGATTGTTAGTACGGTGCGATGTACACTTTATCCCAACTCATTTAGTACCCCGCCCCATCCAACTACACAAGACGCTCGAGCTGAGGATACTTTATAATAAGCAATTACAATGCCGAAGTTTGTGTCGTGTGAAAAATATACATTCGAGTCAGGTCATCTCATATTGTGGGAGTTTGGACAGTGCCGTCTTAAAGGGCGTGCAAGAGGGATGACCGCCCAGGGCCAAAGGATTAGAGGGGTCCATTTTTCTTGTGTGTAATGTACATTGTTTAATAGTTTAAGCCTGATTTAATTAATCTGTTACGAGTTAATTGTTGTAAAAACTAAGAATTTCTATAAGATTAAAAATTAACACTCTAAGGGTATGTTTGACGGAAGTAGCTGGTAGCTGGAGCTGGAGCTGGAATCTGTATCTTTTATATGTATATGTGTTTGGCAAAATAGCCGGTAGCCGGAGCTTAATGGTGTAAAATAACAAAAAAGGACAAATAATTAAAATAGAAGGAATTGTAATACAATTAAAGAGGGTATTTAGGTAATTTATATATAAAAAGCTTTCAGCTAGTTTTAAAAGCTACTTCAAGAAGCTTTTTATTTTGGAGCATTTTGTTTAAAAAAAACTTCCAGCTTTTTAATTCGAACAAGATTTGTAACTTTTTATTTCAAAACAAAAAGCTACCAGCTCCAAAAAGCTGCATACCGAACATACCCTAAGTAATCATATATTCAATTGCCAAAAAATTTTGGCCTATTATAACACAACACCCCATTTTGTATTGGACAAATACGTGGAAAAAAGGGTTGTTTCCCCCATATTTCCCACATAATAGAATATGGATAAAAGCTTCATGAAAAACCATTCCCCTCAAATTATAATCTCACCTTGTGATGCCTGATTTTCTAGTAGTGACAGATTGGGAAGAAATCAAGAAATCATTAATTTACTAAAAAGTTGATAGTTAGTTTGCGAAGAAATCACACAAAATCGTTTGACTCTTTGGACGAAGGTACACATTTTGGGAAGAAGAACAATATTGACAATTGAAATTTTTTTATCCTTATTTGGTTTCCTTGAGAAAAAATGAAATTCTAGGCTTTGTGAAAGGTAGAATTCAGAAATAGACTTGTTTAAGGCATACCTGAGTTTTGAAATTCTTCTAACTTCTCCAATATGTATAAAATTTTCTTTAATCTTTGTTCATTGATTTCTAGTTTAATGTTTATTCACTGCTTAGATTTCAATAATTCAATTCCATACTTTTTGTTTGGTTAATTGATTATGTGGTAACTAATTAGTATTTGCATATTAGTTTGTTTACTAGTTTGCTTACTATAATTGTTTAGTTGGTATTTGTATATTAATATGCTTAGTTGATAACTGATTAATTGGTTATCCGGTAACTAACTAATGTTTGCATATTAGTTTGCTTAGTTGGTAACTATTAAAATTGTAATACTTGACTCACTGTTTATTAGTTTTACTTATTTTATAATTTGTTAATTAGTATTTGTATATTATTTTGCTATTTTTCAAACCATGTTTCAAAAGAAACATTTATTTGGTTGACAATTGTATATTTTCGTGCAGTTAAGTACCTATAATTATAAGTTTATTACTCAACAGTTTGATATAGTTTAGTATTTTTTAAGGGCCCACATTTTTTGTTTTGCCCCGGACCTTCGAAATATTTGAGACGGCCCCGAGTTTGGATATAAACATTTTATCAATTTTCCTGAAATTCAATGCCTTATGAGGACACTTGATGAAGCGGATCTTGGAAATATGAAATGGATCAAACCATCTCAAGTCGGAGATTCTTGATTGGTAAGTGCACATTGAGCTGATTTTTGATGCTTTGAATTGATATGAGGCTGCAAATATATGTGACAGTCATAAGTGTTGCAAGGATGGAGATAATCATGTACAAGTGTACTCTTTTAACATTTTTTTTATCATGAATTACAATTATACATATCAAATGGTACATCTTTAAATCTTCTTGACCCTATATCTTATAAATGAGTATTTTGGATATTAATTTTGCTCATATACTATAGTTTAGCTTCTTTTTTATCCAGGATCGGCGTAGATATAAAAAAGCAACTAGTAACATGCTAGGACGAAAAGATCAATTACAAGGAAAGGGTAATGATTAGTACAGATTCAATCTACCTAATTGAGCTTTGTATTTTCCCCCTACTTGAAATCCACAAGAAAGACATTAATGAACCTCGGAGTGGAGAAGTTGTGGGATTGGTGGGTAGTAGGTGCATCTTATAATTAATTTGGTATGGTGAGAAGTGACTACTATAAATTAAGGGGCTGTTTGTTAAAACAAAATAATTAAAAACTAAATGATTATGTGGTCTAAATAATTCTAAGGCTCTGAATAAATCTGCATCTGAATGTGACATGCTATTTGATAAAATTTTTGAATGAACAATCTAAATGATGCAAATTACTATTTTAACCTTAATAGTGATATATTATATTATAATATAATATATGATTGTTTAACAAGACAACATGTGAAAGACGGGGTATTAGGGTAAATTACTTAGTGCTTAATGATTCAGAATGTATTTTAAAGTAGAATGATTCAACAACGTTCTTCTATTTCATTCAACACAGTCTTCATTCAGAGTCAACAATCAAACATGCATTCAGCATTTAGCGCTGAATGGTTTCATTAAGCAACAAACAAACCACACCTAAGTTGTTCGAGTAGAATGCTAACTTGGTAGTATAGTGGAGAATCACCACTCGTGATACTCTTATTATGAACCGTTGCTTTTGATTGCCTAAAACTTGATTCATTCATGTGCTGGCATAAGGTTCGAAGTGAGGTTTGTACCATTTTATCTAACCAAGGTCGAAGACTAACCGAAGGTTGAAGTTAATCAGCTATTGTCATGACGGTTTCAGTACTTGTAATATTGAGATTGCCCAACTTCCACAATTTGCAATGTCTTTCCAACTTTAATATCATCTTGACAATTTAGAGGGACGGTCATCTTCATCCCTTGATCTTCATTACATATTGGACATCTAATGGACAATGCCATTTCGTGAATTTGGGTGGTCACGTGCCATAAACATGAAATATTTTAAAATATATGTAACATAACTTTATTAATAGGGTAAATTACTAAGAAAGGTTACCGGTGATGTGGCTACACAAGTGGTAGTCCGGTCAATGCCATGTCAGTGGTTATTCATTATAGTGATGAGGTTATTTACAAGTTTATCCGGTCATTTTAATATCTTTACTTTTTTAGATTCTATAAACCACCACCACTGTACCACCATGAACTGCTACCGCCGGACCACCATTTTGAAAATCATACATGGTGGTCGGTGGTGATTTAGTAATTTCTTTTTATTAATTTGATTAATATTTAATAAGAATTCATTTGTTTATGAAGTTATGTTGATGTTCTTGAAGGTATGAGAAGGTCCTCCGCCGTTAACCAACATTGACCACCTTTTGACCGGCCAAAATGGCTAATGATTTACACGCACATATTTGTGTTCTTGAGCCCTCAAACACCAACAAAAACACACACACACACACACACAGATTCAAAGCCAATTAACCGGAGAGGAAGAGAGAGTTTAATCTTCAAATGGAAAAAACTTAGATTTGAAGAGAGAGGAAGACAACATACGAACACAAATATATGAGTCAAACTAATGATCTTGAACATATCTGAAAACCTAAAGTCACGAAAACCCTAAATAGGTGAAAAAAGCATTTATGTGTTCATCTTGAGGTCACGAAAATCCTAAAGTCACGAAACTTGAAGGTTCCTCTTGTTCCTCGCAAGGACACACAAAACACGCACAAATCTAGAGAGATAAAGAGAGGAGCTCACCGTGGTGTGGTAGGAGTTGAGTCTATAGAGAGAGAGACGGTGGTGGTGAAACTTACGGTGGTGAATGTGGATTTTTAAGAGAGAGAAAGAGAAAGGAAAGTTGAAATACGGAGATGAGAGAGAGAGAGAGAGAGAGTTAGAAAAATAGAAGAGAGAGATGGTGGTGGTGGAACTTACGGTGGTGATGGTGGTGAAAGTGGAGTCTTAAGAGAGAGAAAGAGATGATAAAGAAAGGCAAGTTGATGTGAAGAGAGAGAGAGATTTTAAAAGGGTGCCACCTCAATTAGTTTTAGCCAGTTAAAGATGTGTCTAAAAAATGAAAAAAAATGCCACATAAGAAAATTGGGTGTCACCTCGTTGAGTTTTAACCGGTAACTACGGTTACCGGTTCAATTTGTTTTTTTTTGTTAGAAATTGAAAATTATAATCATTTCTCGACCTAAAAAATTAGACATTATCTTTATGACATATTTCAATATTTAAGTTACCTTTTTCGATAATTTACCCTTATTAATATTGCAAAATTGTATTTTAAAAGCTAAATATTATTTTATTACAACTCGAGCACAAACCCCAAGAACTCTATGTATATATAAACTTGAGTTTGTGTTAGTTCTCGTGATTTAACCTCATTCAAGCATAATGATACATGGAAAAAACTTGGTGTTGGTCTTCTATTGTCTCTTGCCTGCATGTCTTAGAAAATAAAATAAAAAAAGAATTCTTGTAAACATTTCTTTATTTGAGTTGTTATATATACACATATATCATATATGTAAAATATATATAGATTAGTGGCCCCATTGCACACCCCAATTATCGAACTTGCTAGTGGAGTTGAGGTCGATGCTACGAAGGTTTAGAAGATTAATTCGAGTCAAAAGGTTTTTCATTATGGATTCTTCAAGTGAACACGTAGACTTTTTGACCATTAGTCACCTTTATTTGAAAATGGGTAACCAAATCGGCTAGGCTACTTCACTTCTAGCCCAACAATGATATCCTCCAAGCCCAAGGTCTGGCCCACGGAGGTTAACTTATTTTATTTTATTTTATTAGTTGTTGGTTATTAATATTAGAAAATGATGCGTACAGCTAGAAACATCAGCCTTATGTATTTTCACACTCATAAACTTTTAAATGAAATGATGAAATGACTAACATACCCCCATTTTAGTTGTTTGTGAGTGTGAAAGCACCTATAAGTACTACTAGAAACATATATCATATCCTCTATTAATATTTGTTTTCTATGAAAGTCAAGGGTTTTGTTCACTTTTTTCATTCATTTTCTCATCATCTATATGTTTATGTGATTAGGCAATAATTTGCATCTAGAAATTAGATTAAAGTACTTAAACATGTTTGACAACATATTGAACATGAATTACATCTATATCTTTCTATAAATTTTTCCTACTCATTCTCTTACTTAATTAACGAAGAAGATAAGAAAAAAGTAGTAAATTATACATCTCATCTTTAGGTGAGAAGGAAGAAATAGTAGAAATGAATATAATTTTATCTTTAACTTTTAGTATTTGCTTTAGTCTAACGCTTTTCTCATTTTTGTCAACACTAAATCATAGTGTATGATATTTTGTGTAAATACCGTATAGGTATAAATGCAAGTTTATAAACTCTAAATCAATAAACATTCATAATTGAACGTAAATTTCTAGTTCTCTAGGCTCTCTCCATCATTTAATCTACATCGAGAGCTCATACCATTCATGTTGATTGCTTCAATCGTTATTTGATACTTGATATATTGGACATAGAATTGGTATCAGAGCCTCCTATGGATTAAAGTCCGAGATCTTGATGTGTCTTTGAATCGGCCTCAAACAAAACCTCCGCCATTGTTCTTGAAAAATCTCACATGCCTATCTCGCTATCTTGCCATCGTTGTCTCACTTGCCTTCGCCAACCCTCTCTCGCCATTTCCTTCGCCAACTCTCTCTCTCTCTCTCTCTCCATCCTTTCCCTTCACTAGTGTTGGGTTTATGGGGCTCATCGTTCCCTCGAGCCGGGTAAATCCACGACTCTTAAACCCACCGCTCCTGTAGCAATGCAGGAGCATCCCACATCGGTGAGGCAAGGGGGATTCTTCCTCCTTATAAGGAGAGGGAATCTTACTCTTACCAATTGACGCGTTTTAAAGCCGTGAGGGGCAACCCAAAGCGGACAATATTGTTGGTCGGTTCCCTGGTTGCGATCCTAACAATTGGTATCAAAGCTAGGGGCCGCACCGATGGGGGGTGGAATGTTGGGTTTATGGGGCTCATCGTTCCCTCAAGCCGGGTAAATCTACGACTCTTAAACCCACCGCTCCTGTAGCAATGCAGGAGCATCCCACATCGGTGAGGCAAGGGGGATTCTTCCTCCTTATAAGGAGAGAGAATCTTAGTCTTACCAATTGACGCGTTTTAAAGCCGTGAGGGGCAACCCAAAGTGGACAATATCGTTGGTCGGGTCCCTGGTTACGATCCTAACAACTAGTAATCTTGTTCTCTGCGCCAACCTGCAATTACATACCATTATACCAACCTGCGATTGGTATTCTTGATTTAAGTGATTATTTCTTTAGATTATGTGTGTTTAACTGCTTTAGTATTGACGCTATTTTTTGGGTTCTTAGCAAGGTTCTAAAAAATATAAGGTGTGGTGTGACGGCAAGGTCAAGCCTCAAGCTTTAGGAGCCATAGCGAGCCATGACATTTTTAAGGCGGTAGTTAAGGCGGCAAATTTGTATATATTTTATAAATATTTATATCCAATTATCATATTTAATATACAAATTATACAAAGTTGCACAAATTAGGAGCAAAGTAATATATACAAATTACAAAATACAAATTTATAGAAGTTCAATACACGCGATCGCAAAATGTATATAAAAAAATCAAAAATTAAACAAAAAATAATTTCTGTGCGTCACACCTTAAAAAGCTCGCCATTTGACGCGTAAAGGCGCGTCTTATGTCGCCATGGCGCGTGTTTTAGAACCATGGTTCTTAGTTATTAATTAATATATATTTATCCGGTTAATGTGGATACGTTTGTGATCATTTGTTGAGTTGAAATTTGAAAACTTATTGAGGCTGGTTTAGCGTAAAGTTGTCGCTCTCCAAAGCGTAAAAGTTGTTCTCTTTGTGTGATTATATACTCTATCAATTTAAGAAGTGAATAGGCAATTTCTCGCGAGATATTTGAGGACAGTGTAGTAAAATTGCCATTTTTACGTGATATTTTTTTCTCGCGAGATGTTTGAGGTTGTTTCTTTCCCTCTTCACCTTCTTGCTCTCTGGCTAGAGAAAAATCAGCTGACCATCTTCGTCCTTCCTCTTTCCTTCGTTTAAATTTGTTCGACCTATACTATATCTAGGGCTGTTAATGGGGCATATCGGAAAATTTGACCTGCCCCGTAAACCCATTTAATTGAATTTGGATTTGACCCATTAGCATTAAGATCCATTTAAGTGGATTTAGATCGGATCCATTACTAATGGATCTTGACATAGAACGACTCATTTAAAACTATTTATTTATTATTATTAACATAATAATCTATCAAATATTTTTCCAGCTCCTATTACCCCACTCTACCCCCACCCCACCATCACCCTACCCTACCCACCCCACCCCAACCTAACCCAACCCAACCCACCTCACTCCACCCCTGCCCCACCTACCCTAACCATACCTACCCTATTCCACCTACTCCCACCCCACCCCTACTTTACCCTACCCTACCCTACCCCTACCCCATCTACCCCCGCCATACTCTACCTAACCCTACCCTATCTACCCGCGCCCCACCCTACCTACCCCTACCTTACCCCCACCCTACCGTAGGTGGTGGCAGCCGGTAATAGGGGAGCGGTGGCGGGCGGTGGGTGGTTGTCGGCGGTGATCGGTAATGGTGGTGACAGTGGCGGCGATAGGTGACGGAAGCTAGTGGTAGGAGTGGTAACAAGAGGCGGCGGAGACGACGGTGGGTGGTGGCCAGTGGTGGCAGTGATGGCGGTGATGGTGGCGCTAGTGACGGTGGTGACGGCGACAGTGGCTGCGATCGGTAGTAGCAGCGGTAATGGGCGGAGGCGGCGGTGGTGGTAACGGCGGCCGTGATGGTGGTGGTGGCGGCGATGGTGGGTTGTGAGGGTGGTAACAGGCGGCAATGGCGGTGGTGGAAACGGTGGTGGCGGCGACGACGGGTGGTGACTGATAAATTGATGATAGTTGGTGGTATTAAAATTAAATTATAGTTTAATATTAAATGGATCGACCCATGTAGTGATCCAATTAAATGGGTCGACATATTAGATCTCTTATTGGGACGAGGGATCCAATTTTTAGACCTAGTGTAACACCATGATTTTTCGGGTCAATATTTTGGCGTTTTAAAACTTATATTCAAACATACTTCAGTTTGATAAATAAACAGCGGAAGTCTTATCGGAGTATTTTCTTTATTTAAAATAACCAAACTGGGTTTTCAATTTACTAACAGGTGTTACCACATCAATACCGACAGGCCATCATACTTGTTAACGAACCAGCACCACAAAAACAACCCTAGCACAACCAGATATGAACATCTGCAAAAGCATACAACTAAGTGGGGGTAACATCAAATAACACATATGCATCACATGATAACACAAACAGTGTTATCCTATCACATTGTGGTATGCTGACATGATCAATAGGTATCGTATCTCGCAGGGTTGCAAATCCGGGTCATCAATCCTAATTGGGGAATCAAGCACTCCCAACCGCGCTAGTGGGTGAGTGATAGCAGTCCACCAAGCATCGTTATAGAGCCAACGGCTCCCTCAGGTTCAACGGGCAGTTGATCGCCCCTTACGTCAAGGAACGACAGTCCTGCAAAACCCCGTTGATTCCGACCCATAAGTCCCCCAAGATCTAAATCCCGACCCATAGGATCTACCAGAACATAGTTATATAGTGAAACCGACCCGAAGGATCTACCGGGATCCCATATCAACTGACCTTAACCACACGACTGTAAAACAATACACAATGTCCAGACATATCACATACACATAGATGATCCAAATAGGATCCAATAGTATGCATGCATAAACACAACAATAACTTCTACTCATCTATGAGTATAACACACTAGTACAACCTTTTCATGGCATACGATCATTGCATGATTCATAAAACATGTATACGTTCATTATCATTGTGAACCTAGTCAACATAAGCATCATATTCATCATATGTAACGACCCGAATTGTAACAATACTATTATCAAGAAATGAATATTATTTTCGAAGTTCAACTTGTTAATAATAATAATGGAATATTATTATATAAAATAAAATAAAAGAAAATGGAAAATTCTGGAAATTCGAGATCGCGACGTGACGCATTTGGGCGGCAAAACACGTGTCAAGGTTGCGTGTGTCAGGCGGTAGCGTGTGTCAGTCCGGTGGCGTGTGTCAGTAACGTCGCGACGCGACACGTTCTTAGGTCGCGACGCGACGCGTCGGCCAGAATTCTGGGTCTATAAATACAAGCTCATCTCCATCCGATTTTCACACACACACACTTCCACCATATCCCTACTCTGCCCAAATTTCGAGAGAAATCAAGTTTATGGAACGTTTAAGAGTGTCGTGTTTTGTTGGGGCTCGTATTCAAGGTGCGGGAAGATCGGAGGTAGCTCTTCGGGCGTAGTTTCGACCTTCGTTTTGCTTTGGTGACCTCATAGGATTTACGTTAGTCTCCGCATTGTCATGCTCAGACTCAACCTCACCAGGTTGTTGGCTAGAGCCAACGTCGGGTCTTTCATCCGTTGACTCTTGAATTTCTTCAAGATCAATCTTAGTCCCGCCTTGCTGATTGGATACTAATTCTCTTTCTAAAAATACCGCCCTCCGAGCAACAAATACCTTGTTCTCGGAAGGTTTATAGAATATATATCCAATACCCGCAGCTGGATATCCGATGAAATAACACTTTTCGGATCGGGGCTCCAACTTGTCATCTACCTCACGTCGTACGTAGGCTTGACAACCCCAAACCTTTAGATAGGCAAGAACGGAAGGTTTCCCATGCCATATCTCGAAAGGTGTTTTATCGACCTTCTTCGTTGGAACGAGATTAAGGATTCTTGTTGCCGTTTCAAGAGCATAACCCCAAAGGCTTATAGGCACTTGGGTGGGACTCATCATAGACCGAACCATATCTAGCAATGTTCGGTTCTTCCTCTTGGCGACACCGTTTAATTGTGGCGTCCTATGAGGTGTAAGTTGTGAAATAATTCCACAACCCTTGAGATGATCACGAAACTCTTGACTAAGATACTCATCACCCCTATCGGATCTAAGTATCTTAATCTTTTTGCTCAATTGATTCTCTACTTCGTTTTGGAAAGTCTTAAAGACCTCAAAGGTATCGGACTTTTGTCTAACCAAGTAGACATACCCATACCTACTATAATCATCTATAAAGGTAACGAAGTATCTAGAATTGTCTCTTGTGATGTGCTTAAACAGACCACACACATCGGAATGTATAATGTCCAATAAGTCTTTTCCCCTCTCATTCACGCCGAAAAAGGGTGCTTTAGTCATCTTGCCTAATAAACAAGATTCGCATACTTCATTTGACTCGTGGTCAAATGATTCCAAGATCCCATCCGCTTGGAGCTTGGCGATACGAGTCTTGTTTATATGGCCAAGTCGACCATGCCACAAAGACAATTTGTCTAAACCATTTTTAGACGTTGTATCAATATTCATGATTGAACGATTATCACTAACGTACGCATCTACTTCATAAATACCACGACAAGGATAAGCTTTAAAATAACAAATATTATTTTTAGAACAAACGATAACTCCATTATCAAAAGAAAAACCAAAACTATTGTCGTGTAATGCATGAAAAGAAATAATGTTCCGCGCCACAAGCGGCGAATAGCATACGTTCAATAATAATATGGAAAAACCAGAATTAAAAGATAATTCAACTTCTCCTCGAGCCTTGACCGGGACAATCTCCTTGTTTCCCATTATCAAGTCAAGCTCGTCACTCTCCATCCTTCTACTTGTCCTTAGCACCTACACAATATTACAAACGTGAGTGCCACAGCCGGTATCTAATATCCAACTACCAGATGTAGAAGTATGATGGAGTTCAATCATGTACGTACCTGAGTCGGAAGTTCCTGCGATGCTCAACCCCTTGAGCTTCTTTAGACCTTCTAGGTACCCCGGGCAGTTACGGCGCCAATGGCCCTTCTTCCCGCAGAAGAAGCATTCCGCTTCATTCGGAGTTTTAGCTTGGGGAACCACCTTCCCCTTGCCTTTACCCTCCGAAGCGGGTCCAGACTTGGCAGCGCCAATCTTCCCCTTCCCCTTACCCTTAGGGGTATAAGCGGACCTCTTCTTCTTCTGGATTCGCCCCTCCCTTATAGCAAGAACGGGATTTGGAACGGCGGGCTTATTTTTGGTCATGCTAGACTCCATTGTCTTAAGCATACCATGAAGCTCCATGATGGACTTATCCATACTATGCATATGATAACTCATAACAAATTGATCATATGCGGTGGGCAGGGACCATAGGATCAAATCCACGGCTAGCTCCCTCCCTATGGTAAATCCGAGCCGTTCCATGCACTCCACGTTTGCTTTCATACGCAACACGTGAGCACTCACATTCCCGCCATCGGCCATCTTGCTACCAAGTACCGTCTTAAGACACTCAAACCTCTCTTGTCTCGCTTGCTGCTGGAACATTTCCTTAAGCTGAGCGATCAAGTCAAAAGCACTCAAATGATCCATTTGCTTTTGGATCTCGGGGATCATAGTACTTAGGATGAGGCAAGTAATGTCCTCGGTATCCTTGACACGCTTCTCATAAGCGTCTTGCATAGCCCGAGTGGCATTGGCAGCAGGAGCCTCGGGTAAGGCCTCCTCTATGGTAACCATCTTCCCTTCTTGGCATAGGACAAGTTTAAGTTGCCTAAACCAATCCAAGAAGTTGTTACCATTGAGTTTCTCCTTCTCAAGGAAAACTCTAAGTGAAAAATGGTTGGTGGTGTTGGTGTTGCTTGAAGACGCCATCTAAAATAGCAAAGTAATTTTAATTAGTTTGGAAATCCTTGTTAAAATAAGTACCCATAGTTTTAAACAAAACAATTTATTCGTAACAAGGGCTAAGAACCTTATTTCACCTCGCACCGTGACGGGTTTACCGCGGATCACATGACGAAGCTATTTAGGCCGGCAACCATTTTACCAATTGTAATCTCTATTACAACTCTTAGACACTTGCGGGATCCGTTGACATCCATTATGTCGGTTGGCATGTTTGATCCCTATCTTACACCAATCTTAATATATAATTTTGTTTAGCTCGTGCTTAGCTCGACAACTAACCAAGAATTATACACTAAAATTGTAAATCGTCCGACAAGACACACGGGTGGCACTCTCGACCATTAATTGGCTCGTGCTTAGCTCGACAACCAATCATGCGAGTTACCCCACTCACCTTCCACACAACTACACAAGGAATGACTCGTGCTTAGCTCGACAATCATCCATGCTTCGTTAGATTTGGGTGGTGTCATCTTATGGATGGTGCGTGATTTACATTTTGAAAAACGGGATTTTGTTTCCGGTTTATAAAACCCTTTTGTGAATTAACAAAGTGAGTGTCAAAACGATTTTAAGCACTTTTAATATAATACCATTTTTATATTTTCTTTGTCAATTCTATTCGCGCGCAATTGTTAACCATTTTAACAAACATTGTATTTTATTTAATTTTATAGAAAAATTATCTAGCATGTGAATCCTAATCCATACATAGAATAATAAAATACAACCACGCAAATATCTATACATACGATTCGGTAACATGCCCATAATTCCTATGCGTTTTCCCCGTGAGCCACAACGGGGAAAACGAGGCCTAAAATCTAAGGACAAGATATGGTCTCGTTGGATGAGCTCCCACTGAATCCAACACCTCCAATAGCATGTTGATTCCTTCTCGCCAAGACATCATCACCATGACTCCCGTTGACTATTTTGGTTTTAATTCTATACTATATACAAATACATAGAATATATATAAACGACACGCAGGACGCAATCCTATGCTATTTATACAAATACATAGAACAAAAGAAACGGCGTGCAAGCCGCATCAACAAGTAAATAAATAAGTATTGTTACAACAATACAGCACGCAGGCCGCCAAAACCAAAAATAATCAATCACCACAAAACATTGGTCTAGGGGCATATCTCGTTACCGAATCTAACCAAACATATCACATAGAAACATGGTGTTCCACACATAACCATGATATATAAATATATCTATATTTTAGTTAAGATTGTCAAAACATCAAAGGCACTAAAAGGACAATCCTTGTACATATGCATTAGTGTATCAAACTATTTTTGAGACACATATTCATATATACATTTATAAGTATATATTTGTGTACACTTCATGCCAAGTTACAACAAATATATAAATATAAAAACTAAAATATATTAACACGTCTGCAAATAAATCTATTCTAGCACAACAAGAGTCTCAATGGAAAAACCAATTTTAAGAAACCACTTTTCTTATTCAAAACACTTTTATGGTTTTTCTAGACTCAATAGTGCAAAGCCATGTTAGATATGGCTCTGATACCACTGAAGGTATTCGTTTGGCAAAAACAAGTAGCAACAGAAGCAAAGTATATAACAAAAATCGATGCCAAACAATGAATACTTCCCATGGACCAACATCTAACATAGAAATTGCAACTAAAATACATAAACGAGATGGGAAGAAAGGTTATACCTCAATTGATCAAAACACGAGTTAACCTTCCTTGTCAAGAAGCTAAGAATCCAAATAGAATCCCTCTAGTGTTGTCCACCCCAAGCTTCCTTCATTCCCAAATGCCAGTTTGTTGATGCACAACCACCAAAACAACAATCAAGTGTGTGTATGTTTGCTTCTTGTGCTCAAGAACACCAAGAACACCAAGAACAAGAGAGAGAGAGAGTTCTAGTATCAACCAAGAGACCAAGTGATAGCCAAAAGCCTCTACAAGAGCAGATAACTTGTGGTCTCTTTGTCTACCACAATTATGAGAAGTTAACCCCATTAAACCAAGTGTTTAAGGCTGTTAATTCTGCTGTTACAGCGAACGTACACGGCCCGTGTAGGTCTACATGGCCGTGTAGGCCCAAAGTCCACGGCCCCAATTGGGCTAAGACGGCCTGTGTCTATCAAGCACTACACGGCCCGTGTAGGCCCAAACTACACGACCTTCAACTGGGCTAATACGCCTCGTGTATGTTGGACTGGACACAGCCCGTGTACCATCCTGCCAAAACCCATTTTGGCCTTTTCCTCTCTATTGCTTGATCGTGTTGCCGGAATCAATACTTGGTTTGTGACCCAATAGGCCTATACCTCATCGGTAGTGCCATTAACTCGTTCGTGTCAGTGGGCATATTCCAACAAGAAGATGATCGATGGCACTAGCGGGAAGTTCTCGATACTCTTCAAAAGGAGGAACTCTACGCCAAATTCTCTAAGTGTGAATTTTGGTTGCGGGAAGTTCAATTCCTCGGTCATTTGGTTGGAATGGATGGGATCAAAGTAGATCCTACAAAGATTGAAGCGGTTAAAAAGTGGGAGACCCCAAAAACCCCTACTGAGATTCGGAGTTTCTTAGGTTTAGCGGGTTACTATCGGAGGTTCAATCAGGACTTCTCGAAAATAGCTACGCCTTTGACGAAGTTGACAAGGAAGACGGAGCCGTTTGTATGGTCGGGTAAGCAAGAGGATGCATTCCTAACGCTTAAGAATCTTTTGTGTGAGGCCCCTATTCTTTGCCTACCTGAGGGAAATGAGGACTTTGTCGTGTATAGTGATGCATCCTATTCTGGTTTGGGGTGTGTCCTTATGCAGCGAGGGAAAGTTATCGCTTATACTTCAAGACAGTTGAAGGAAGCGGAAAAGAACTACCCTGTTCACGATTTAGAACTAGCAGCGGTGGTTTTTGCTTTGAAGCTTTGGCGACATTACCTTTATGGTACAAGATGTACAATCTATACGGATCATAAGAGTTTGCAACACATCCAGAATAAAAAAGAGTTAAACATGAGGCAACGACTATGGATGGAATTGCTAATTGATTATGACTGCGAAATTAGCTACCATCCGGGTAAAGCTAACGTAGTAGCGGATGCCCTAAGCCGTAAGGAGTCTCGAGCGACTTATCGACTGAAATCTATGGGATTGGTGGTTATACCTGATATAATCGAGCAGATTCGGGTAGCTCAAAGTGAAGGGTTAAAGGATGAAAACTTAAAGGATGAGGTCATGGTTAAGCAGAAAATGCTGCTTGAAGAGGATAATCGCGGGTTAAAGACTTTCAAGGGACGAGTTTGGATCCCTAAGGTTGGAGGAGTTCGTGACAAGATATTGCGGGATGCCCATCGGTCCAAGTATTCTATACATCCGGGCAACGCAAAGATGTTTCGTGACCTGCGACCTAGTTATTGGTGGCCGGGAATGAAATCAGATATAGCAGATTATGTGGCTAAGTGTGTTACTTGTTTTCAAGTGAAAGCAGAGCACCAGAAACCATACAGAGAGCTTCAACAGCTTGAAATCCCCGAATGGAAGTGGGACAAAATCACGATGAATTTTGTTACAAAACTACCAAGGACCCAGCACGGAAATGATATGATTTGGGTGATTGTAGATCGTTTGACTAAGAGTGCTCACTTCTTAGCAACGAAAGAAAATGAGAAGCTGGAAAACCTAGCTAAACTTTACGTACGGGAAGTGGTCACGAGGCATGGAGTTACCTTATCCATTGTCTCTGACCGTGACAGCCGGTTCGCTTCACGTTTCTTGCAGAAGTTACAAGAGGAGTTTGGTACTAAGGTGCACTTGAGTACGGATTATCACCCTCAAACGGACGGACAAAGTGAAAGAACGATTCAAATGCGTGAGGACATGTTGAGGGCCTGCGTGATTGAGTACGGTGGTAGTTGGGATACACACCTACCACTAGTGGAGTTCGCTTACAATAATACCTACCATGCAAGTATCGATATGGCACTATACGAAATGCTCTATGGAAGGAAGTGTCGTACCCCTACATGTTGTTTGGAACCAGGAGAAAAGAAGTTTGTTGGGCATGAGATTGTCCGGTTGACAGCAGACAAAGTTGCGGTTGCTCGCGAACGGTTACGAGTAGCCCGATAACGACAGAAAAAGTATTCTGATAAAAAGCATAGACCAAAGACGTTCAAAGTAGGCGAGAAAGTGATGCTCAAAGTTTCGCCATGGAAGGACATCATTCAGTTCGGGTAGCGTGGAAAACTTGGACCTCGATTTATTGGTCCATTTGCGGTACTTGAAAAGGTTGGAGATCAGGCATACAAGTTAGATTTGCCAGCGAAGCTAGAGGGAATTCACAATGTGTTCCACGTTTGCTATCTACGGAAGTGTCTAGCAGAGGAGTCAGGTTTACTACCTCTTGAGGAACTTCGAGTAGATGAGCATAAACGGTTGATTGAAGAACCAGTCGCGATCCTAGATCGTAAAGTTAAGCAATTGAGGAAGAAGCGGGTTAAGTTGGGAAAGTCCAATGGAAGAATAAGCATGGAGGGGATATGACTTCGGAAACCGAAGAAGAGATGAAAGCGAGACACCTCCAACTTTTTGTAACAACCCGAATATTGTAACAATATTATTATCGAGAAATGAATATTATTTTCGAAGTTCAACTTGTTAATAATAATAATGGAATATTATTATATAAAAGAAAATAAAAGAAAATGGAAAATTCTGGAAATTCGAGATCGCGACGCGACGCGTTTGGGCGGAAAAACAGGTGTCAAGGTTGCGTGTGTCAGGCGGTAGCGTGTGTCAGTCCGGTGGCGAGTGTCAGTAACGTCGGGACGCGACGCGCTCTTAGGTCGCGACGCGACGCGTCGGCCAGAATTCTGGGTCTATAAATACAAGCTCATCTCCATCCGATTTTCACACACACACTTCCACCATATCGCTACTCTGCCCAAATTTCGAGAGAAATCAAGTTTAGCGAACGTTTAAGAGTGTCGGGTTTCGTTGGGGCTCGTATTCAAGGTGCGGGAAGATCGGAGGTAGCTCTTCGGGCGTAGTTTTGACCGTCGTTTCGCTTTGGTGACCCCGAGAGGCTATTCGAGACGGTTGAGGTCGATTTCTTGACGATCCGAGAGTATAGTTCGTCGAATCTAGATCGTGTGTTTATTTCGGGACTGAGGCGAGTTCAGTAGACTTTTACAAAACCGAGTACATAGACAAAACCTTATTTTCGAAATAAAGATGATTATACATATACTTATATATTGATTGATGATACATGTTATGTGTTCTAAGTTAAATACTCGTTGCATGCATGATCAAACGCGAAATACGCATGTTACGATTATTCACGATTTATTGCGATTTACATATGACTGCTTACGATTTATTGCATGCATGTATTTTAGTGGCGGGGGTAGTATACGATATTACCCATGTTGCGGATTTGCGGGCCTAGTTGGTATGATTGACCTTCTAGGATTAAAGTGACAGCCAACAAGAGTCATTTGGTCTTTCTAGACGACTATTTTGACACATGCTATGCGGACACTTTGGTGTTCAAGTACTGGAGTGATGTAGCCAAAGAGGCTAGATCATACATCACGTGAGTGTGAGGAGAAGCTGAAATACGATCGGCTTCGTTTGGACTCGTACTAGAACGACAACGCAGTACTTGTACTCGCACCGTCGGAGTAGCGAAAGTGGAGTCTCGGGATCTGTGTTTTCAAGTGGGAGTCGCGCCCTGCTCGGAAACATAGGTTGGCTGGGCACGGAAGTAGTGAACCTTGGGTTATTTAGTGTGGGTTTAGACTCTACATTAAGATTTCCTTATTGATATGATGTATGCGATGATGATGCGATATGATATATGATGATGATGCGATATGATATATGATGATGATGCGATATGAATTATGCGATATTATGCGGTATGATTATGAGTATGTGCAATTTGACTACATGAAATGATTTGTGAATATTTGACCCATTTGGTGCTATGTGATCTGCGGATTTTCGGTACGGGTCAAATACGTGAAGGGTGGGGTATGGTATTTATTTACATGTCATATTCCTACTTATGAACATATTTTTATGGTTTTTATTTACAACTCCCATTGACTCACTTAGCGTAAGCTAACACTTGTTTCTTTCGAAATGTGTCTTGTACTCGAGCAGGTGGCTTAGAGGTTGTGGTTCTGTGAGGAGGGTAGTGTTAGTTCTGGTTTATATATTGGTATCAACGAACAATCTGGTTATATAATATATTCATAACATTAAACTTGTGCTGACTTTTGAAAGACTACGGTCGTAACCCCGTGCTTTAATTAATGAAGGATCTGTAATCGCCTCTATGGCAAAAACAACTATTTCCATTTATAATTTTTAAGACTTCCGCTGCATGTTTTTGCTATTAATTAAAGGTTTTTGTAAATGGTGAAATTTTGAAAATCACGGCGTTACATCATATCATCATGATCCTAAACATAGTAGGCATTTAAGTATAAACAAGTCCAAAGTACTCATGAAATATCTTCCTACACTTAGTTAGCATATATGCTTTAACATACATTCTTAGATTTATTGATACTTGCGCATTCAATTGGATATAATACCATTATAGGTAGCATTGACTCCTTATTGTTGGAAGCATAATTTATTTATATTTAATATGCATCTTGCTTATTATTGGTTATTTGTTAACCAATATTCAACACTAACTCATGTTCGTGCCAATCATCCCGTTAACGAGTCACAATAGCTTACACGTGATCACACTCAGAATTACAATCTTTGTCACACTCATATTATTTAAACCATCATGCCTCATACATATCTAATGCCAATCAATAATTCCATAAATATTATGTAACGATTAATGGTTAAATCGGTACTCACCTCAAATCCAAGCAATTATGATTAACACGAATCAACCGCCAATCCACACAATAGGATTCCAATAAGGTCAACTAGTACATAAAATACCACCATTTATGTTTAGGTGCCGTTAAGTTTAAGATATTAAACATGAGCTCAATATGCTAGGTATATTGTTAAACATCCCAGACACCCCATTTGGTGTCTAAACCATGAATACCTGTCACTAAACTAGAAATCTAACCAAAATCACTTTCAAGTTAGATTATGAAGTTTTAGTATTATGAAATTAGACTCTCTTAGCTTCGATTCAACAGGTCACACGTCCAAAACGGAGTTATGGCTGATTTAATATGATTTTTTGAAGTTAAAGTCTTAATACGATTTCTTATTCGTTGGCAGCCGATTATTCTCTCGGTTTTTGGCTCATTTCTAGGCCATAAAAACTTATTCAAACATAAGTTTACTCAATAAAACGTCAATAACATTTTGTAACAAAATACCTACACGAACCCTTGACATTTAGGCAAAACTTTTGATAAACAACTCAAGATGACCACCTATTGCTTTAGTATAGCCTAATCTCATCTTCATTGTGACCATTATTGTTTTAGTCATTATTTTCCAGCCCTCAAACCATCACTTTTCCTTTAGAAGTTCTGACCATAACATGTTATACAAAATTCATTAGCTCTAACAATACAACTTATAACAAACAATAACTTTAATTAATAAACTCAAATTCAAAGATCTAACAAAAAACTCATTCAACCCATTAAAATGGTTTAGACTCAAATCCATCAATTTTAATATTATATTCACTTATTAACATAGAATATAGTCTATAAAAGTTAAAGATATGCAAGGATCAAGATTTGACTTAATAACCCTATTTGGGTTACTCCTCAGTAACACAAATGATTCAACTTTGGTCGAACAATTTCATACTATTAAAAGACATTTAGATCAAAAAGGGAAGAAGAAATTAGAAAAGAAACTTGTGTTCATGAAGATTATATTCCACATGTTGAAAGTGAAAGAGTCAAAATGTTGGAATCTGAAAAGGAGAAATTCAGTCTAGAAAAATTTGAAACAAAAAAAGAGAGCGTATAATTTGGAAGAAGAAAATGCCAAGTTAATTATGCAAATCTCTGAATTGGTTGAAAAACTCAAGATATGAGAAAAGAAGTATCATGAGATTGAAAACAGTGTTAAGATTAGAAATCTTAAGAAACAATTGTTAGACATTCAAAACAAGATGAGATCACAAAGAGAGAATTTTGAGACATAAAGAAATCAGTTTGTCCTTAAAATTCAGGAATTGGAACGAGACTTACACACATTCTTCTCCAACAAAGAGAATTGAAGACAAGTCAAATCTTGATCAAGATTCTACCAATTAAATATTCAAAACCATATTTCAAGTATTTTGAGGACACAAAATCTGATAACCACAAAACAATATTCTCAAAAACATTTTGTAACTGGACATGCATTTCTAAATCATCAATGTTCTAATTCTTCCGATTCTTGTTTTTCAGAGGTTACTAATCATTCTACAACAGTTCACCAATTCTCAGAAAGCCAAGAAGAATTCAAATAATTTTAGTGCATTTGACAACTCTGCTCATTATGTGAAACCAACTCTCAAAACTTGTAAGGTTAATTCTATTTGCAAGACTTACGCAAGTGATTCTTTGAAGCTAAAATCAGCACAACAAACTCTAGTTTCTATACCTACTAACTCCAGCTTACACGTGAAGATAGACAAGTTGTTTAGTAAAAGTCAGATTAAAAGAGCTTTATGGTTTAAGAAAAGGAAGAGTTTACTTGAAGTTAGGTTCCAAGAGAACAAACAATTTTCTAACTCTAGCCATAAATCCAATGTTAATGATAATTCTGTTTCACTTGGCTTGAAAACTAGAGTCTTAATTCTGGCACTAAGACTAAGTTCGTTGCTTATGATTATGTCAATTCTCGATCTGATTACTTTGCAATGTTAGGAAGTAAAATCTTCTACTTTAATTAACTCCATTTTAGGTACCTAAGGAGAAAATTTGTACCTCTTTTTAAAGAGTGAACAAATTTTTTATTAATCAAAAAAATTCAAAAGGAGAATTGGAATTCTAACTACAAAGTGATGCCTAAAAATGAATTTGTAGTTAATTCTTCAAATCCACCATGATCCAAACTTAAATGAGAACCCATATCTACATAATCTGTTTTGTAGATAAGCCTAGAGACATTATTAAAACATAGTGGGGATCATTCTGATTATTTTGGAGAGTACATTGTGCTCAATACGCTAAGGAGTTCAAATCCCACGGCTAAGAGACTAAAGAGTGTTCCTTGCAGTTCATATCACACGTCATTGTGTTCGGCATCCGAGCCTCATGATCTGAAAGCTTACTTTTCGTAGTTTATGATTATTTGATACAACTTATGTCTTAATAATTGTTACTTATAGGGGGAGCACAAGTCTTTAGGACCCGTAAGTATGCAATTTTTGTCAATAAAAAATTGTTTTTATGCATGCTTGAAGGGGTAATTCAAAAAATTCACAAAAATATTTTCACCAAAAACATTGAAAATTGAAATTCCAAAAACATTGAAAAATAAAAAAAATTAAAAAACAATACAAATGTTCAAAATACAAAAAGATTTTCAATTTTTTTTTCTGTTCAAGAAGATATTCATTCTTTGCTTCATTGGGATACCTTGTTTGTTTCTTTGTTGATCTTTTAAAAAATCATTTTTCATTCCCTGAATTCCATCTCATATAATTCCAAAATCCTTTCTTGATTCATTTCGTTTGATTCGTTCTAGAAAACATTCATCATATGCCAATTTGTGGTAATCAATCTTACAACTATTATTGATTCACAATATTTTGATGATCGAATGCACGATGACTTACGGAGTGTAGAAAATTAGTTACTCTTATGGTCAATCCAGAGTTAGAAGGACTTACCCCAGGAGTTCATCATTATTATTAAAGACTTAGTAAGGATTTACTTAGTCAAATAGGTGAGCAGAATAAGTTATTATGGGATATTGGTCGGTATGTAGAGATAAAATGAAATCGAGAGAGGTGGAACAAGAGATGGCGGTGCTTATCAGCTTATGATTAATGAATTGCTTTGTGCTTATTTTGAAATATCAGTCTGTTATTTCATACATCTTTAATTTTTCACATTCTTTGATTGTTAAAATCACTCTTATAATCTATATCAACATCACATTTTCTAAAAATCATTTTTGTTGAATCTTATGAACCATATCTCTTCTTGAATATCATTTTGTTTGTTCATAATTGTTGCTGCTAAAAAGATACATACATTCATTTTGGAAAGAGAATTTGAGGGAGAAATTGAAAAATATTGAAAGAACTAAGTGTTTGAGATAGGATCAAAAGAATAGAAAGATCCTTACCAAACCGTATCAAATATCTGGATAGCCACATCTACTACTTGTCCTCACATGATAATTACTGGTATTCAAGAAGTCATTATACAACCAGTGATGTAATGCACTAACCCCACTCAACTACTTAATTGTTTCTTAACAAATGATTGTTTCAACTTTACACGAAGATTTTTCACATACACTATTGACATCTTACTTGGAGATTGTTGATATTGAAAAATATGAGGACTGTTACTTAGGTCCCCGACTTCTTTCGCACACTTATTGAGTCTAGAGCCAATTGCAATATCAATTTCTTGTGGGACACTCACGGGAATCATTTGCCTATTTTCGTGATAGTGTTGGAATATCTTGAGTAATATCTTTATGATATTTACAGTGATAGATGAAAATCCTACCATTGCGATTATCATGTCAACGCTGAATGTAGGTCACTCGGTTTATCTAAACTGATATGTTAATGGGAAATCTATGTGATCCCAGTGTTACAACGAATACTTTAATTGGTATATCATTCTAGTCTAGACAAAGATGAAAGTTTTTATCTTTCCACATATATGCATGATGATCATGCAATCCTGACCATCATGAGGGGAACTGAACTTTTTCAATACAAGTGTCTATACATTTTAGTTGTTACTTACATTTTGAAGAGATGGGATTCTTATTGATGAAAAGAAGTGACAAGAGCGGCCAACAAAGTTTCAAAGAAGAGAAAACAATTGTTCACAAATTTGAAAGGGAACAAATTTCTCATTAAGATTCAAGTCATAGTTTAGATCAGGAGCAATTTTAAAGGGGGAGTAAAATTTCGTTTGAAGAAAATTGAGGAAATGCTTAAACAAAAGACTCCCTTCTTTAGAGCAGAAAAGTTTGTTTTAATGCTTATGATCAAGTGCTTCCGTAAAGACAAAAGATATGATCATGATTGTAAATTTTGATAAGCTCGATGACCTGGTCATGGAGAACGAGTCTTTGAAGACCTCTTGAAGACTCAAAACTTCAAAGAATAATTTCCTAATATTGTATGCAGAAAGAAAAGGAATCGCAACATATGCTGTATACGGAGATTGTTTTGATGCTCAAATAGATAATTTTCATTTATTATGCTTAATTGTAAAATGAACACAAAGGGGGAGATGGTTAGATCCCTATTTCTTGTGTTCATTCTATTTTTGTGAACTAAAGTTTACATATGACATTAGTAATAGTTTAGATATTTTGTGCAAATACTGTAGAGATATAAATACAAGTTTGTAAACCCTAAATCAATAAGCATTGAACGTAAATTTCTAGTTCTCTCAGCTTCTCTATTGACTAATCTACATCGAGAGTTCATACCATTATTGTTGATTGCTTCAATCATTATTTAATACTTGATAACCTGGAGATGGGAATGAATTCAGTTCATCAAGTACTGTGATACAAAATGATTAACTCTATTTAGTTAACTCCGAATTTGAATGACATAATGAATTGTTAAAGCGTGTATGGGATTTTTATTACACTACAGTTCAAAATTCATGAAAATACAAATGAGTAACTTTGCATTGGCATCGAGGCGATTCCTATTGCCTATTGGGATAGATTTGTATATTGGAGTTAAAAGCAAGAAAAACACGGGATCTCGTTTAATCAAATGTCCTATGTGACTAAAAAGGGAAATGATGGTGCTTGGGTATTTAACGCAAATAAAATTTGACTCACAACCACGAACCCTCCCACCGAAGGCATCAATCATTTCATCAATTACCACCAAATGGCGTACAAAATGTCAAAAACATGAATTCAACAAGATTAATGTAAAACTCTCAAATGATAGAATTCAAGTTCTTCATAAGTGTATTAAGAGCTTTTGTATCATGTACCTCATTTTGCATTAAATGAGATACATATGAAGAAATAACAGATAGTAAAATTTACAAAGATTATAGTTTTTCATTATTGCGGAACATCAATTTCTACATTAACCTTTTATAATTATTTGGTTTCTTCAAGGTACAATGACTCCTTTTGCCAGTGATAAAGTGACAACCATGAGTCTTCCTTGTTCTCACAAAATAGAATATTTGCATGGAATGACAATTTCATTAGATCTCATTCTTCCATGTTGGAGGATCGATACATTACATCTGAATTTAGAAGATGATTCACACAATGATGACACCAATTAATTTGATGACTTGCTTAGCGAGTTGTGTTTATGATATCAATTGTGGCCTCTAAGTAATAAATATAGTAAATTCCAAATTTCGTCCCTGTGGTTTGCACAAAATTTTACTTTTCATCCTTTAATATTCAATATTACATTGGCAGGTGTTTGCATTTCATTACAAATTTGGCCTTTGATGTTAACTACTGTTAATTTTTCTATTAAAGGGCCCTCATGTGCAAGAACTTATATCCTTATTACCAACACTATAATGGACATATTAAGGAACTTTTCTATATGTAAATAAATAAAAAAGAAAAACCCCTTACAATTCATCACCAAAATCGTTGAAGAACATCCACACCATTCTAATCAATTTTTATCAATTTATCATAAGTACACCACATATTCACATCTTCAAATTCATCAACAAAATCATACAAGAACACCTACACCATTCTAATCAACCATATATCAAACCTCCCCAACCAAAATTTAACCTAAAATCAAAACTTAACTACCAAAATCAACCAAAAGTAGAACTAGTTTTTTACACACATTTTGGAAAAAGAAAAAGAATGAATAATTGGTGTGGTGCACCACAGTAAAATTTAACCTAATTGCTCACACACACTTTCAGATCTGTGGTGCACAAAAGAAAAAGAAAAAGAATGAATAAAATGAAGTTGATGGCCCTTGAGGATGAAGCCTATGAAGGCTTTATTTATGCATTTGTAGATCGATGAAGGCTTCGATTTTATGTGGGTAGAGGGTAGAGGGCTGAGCATAGGGTTAGAGAGAGAAAGATGATGGTGGGTGGTCTGACTTTTGATGATGGCAATGGCTACAATGGTGGGTGGTGTGACTTTCGATGATGGCGGTAGTGATGGTTGTCCAGTGGGGATGGTGGTTAATTCCGATGGTGGCGGTGATTGGTTCTGACATTGGCGGTGGTTTCAGATGGTGGACTTTCGATGATAGCGGTGGTGATGGTTGCCGGGTGGTGGTGGTGGTTGGGTCTGATGATGGTAGTGGTTTTAAATGGTGGAGGTGTTAGAGAGAGAGAGAAAGAGTTTGGTAATCTAGGGTTTGGTAGTGTATATGTGTGTGTTTGTGAGAAAGAGAGAGAGTGGTATATGAGAGTTGGGTAAGATGGTGTTTGATAATAAGGATAGCCGACAAAATTACTAAAATACCTTCGTGTGCAGGACACATGAGGGACCTTTAATAGAAAAAGCTAAAGGCAATTAGCATAAAGGACCAAATTTGTAACGAAATGCAAACTATAGTGACTACCGATGTAATTTTAAAAACTAAAGGACGAAAAGTAAAATTTTGAACAAACCAGAGGTAAGAATTTTGACTCAATTTCTATGTTCTTTGAGCCTATGTTTCGTCGGCCAAAGTTTAAACCTCAAAAATCAAAAAAAGAAAAGAGTAATAATTCTCATCGCACAATTTACCCTTTGAGATTTGATTTTGTGGAATCATTACAAACACACAATCCTTCAAATTCTACTCATCTTTTTCAAATGAACAATTAGGTGGCTGAGAATATTGGTTATATATGTCATGAAACAACTTACTTGATTTGAATGCATATCCAACATTTTCAACTAATGATATGCCATTTGAGTAGGTTAAATGCTCGTCAAACAAATTTTTTTAATATAATGATTTAAAGTTGCATTTGTTTGAATACTTTTGTTGGGCAACTTTTTAATCAAATACGTTAGTTTCGTTAGGATTCGTTCTAGTTGATTGTGTAATAGTTTTATCTAATTAATACGATTATTTTAAGGGTAAATTGTACGAAAATACAACAAACTATGTCAATATTGCTATTGTATACAACCAACTTTATTTTGTACCTAAAAATAAACACAACTTACAATAGTTCATTGAATGCAAGTTACCTATTATAATAGGTAACTTGGTAACCTGACAAAATATAAAAGAACTTTTGTACCTAAAAATACAAAAAACTTTCAAATTTTGTTTATTGTATATAATGGATAACCGATAACCGGAAATCAGGTTACCAATTTTATACAATGAACAAAATTTGTAAGTTGTATGTATTTTTAAATACAAAATAAAGTTAATTACATACAATAGCAATATTGGTAAAGTTTATTGTATTTTCACGTATTTTACCCTTGTTTTAACTGTTTAATAGTGTGATTTTCTTTTGCTAGGTGAGAAAAAAATTAAGTATTAGATACAACAAAAGTTAATTAAAAAATTGTGAATGATTTAAAAAAAAAAACAAAGTCAAGCCTAAAGTTTGGTGATGGCTAAAGTCTAAAAAGATATAAATTTTGAAAAATTAAATTTCTTTCCGGTAAATCTTTTTATTTCATACTTCTACATACTATATATATATATATATATATATATATATATATATATATATATATGGAATCTATAAATTTTCTTTTTTTATTTTCTCTTTTTAATTCTAACATTTATCTTTATCTTGTTTTGATACAAAATAAAAAGATATAAAAACTCTTAGGAAATCTTCTTATATAAATAAGGAAAAACTTATTCAAAATACAATGAACTTTTAGCTAAGCTACCATCATATACAATCAACTTTAATTTTTTTTAAATACAACCAACCTAATTAATTATTTCTTTTATTGTATACAAAATGTAACCTAGATTACAGGTTGCGGTTTATTCTTTTTTTTTCAGTTTTAATTAATTGTTCTTGATGTGTTCATGTTCTTGATGCTCTTATCCAACTCTATATTTGAAGAATCAAATTTTTAATAAAAAATCTCAAAAATTATGAACAAGTGAAATTGATAATTAGCAAGTATATAAATAAGAACAAAAGAAAATTAATTAACAAACTTTAAGTACAATGTCAATAATAAAAAAATTAACCTAGAAATCAAAGATGAACTTAGATGAAGAACTTGAACCCACATGGAGATGAAAACCTTAAATCTAACATGAAGATGAAGAACAATGAAAACCCTAAGTCTGAAATAAAGATGAAGAACAATCAAAACTTTAAATACAAACGATGGATGTGGTTTGTAAGGCGGTGGCGGTGCTGGTCTTGATGAAAGCGGTGGTGGTGGTTTGTAATGCGGTGGCAGATCTAAACCCCGCTAGTGGTGGTTTGAAGGTGACGATGGCGGTGTTGGTTTGTATTGCAATGGTGGATCTAAAACATCTCCTTGTAGGTGGCGGCAGTGGTGCTTTGAGCCAGGCGGCGATGAGGTGTTTTAACAAGAAATTTACAACGGTGGTGAAGTTTAAACAAGAAATCGGTTGTGGTGGTGGTAGTTTTAAGGAAGCGGCAGCAATGGTTGTTGTTTGTGGGTGATTATGTGTGAAATCCTAACTCAAAATCATGAAATCTTCATTGTAGCTTCAATTAAAGCTTTCAAAACCTATAATTGGTTTTGTGTGTGTCATAATCTTCCAAGCTTTCAAAATCATGACATCTTCTGGTTACATTTCCCGATTCTCTTTTCTTTTTTTTCTTTCCTTCAACGCTCCATTTTTTTTACTAGAAATTGGGAAATTCAAAAGAACCTTCATTTTTTTTTCTATTAAAAATTGTCTAAAAAATAAAGAATAATAATAAAAAGATTTTAACCGGTTAAATCATAGGTGGTGGTCTGTGATAAAAATAAGAGTTTTAAAAGTTGATTTTATTAAGTTTAAAAAATAAAAGTTCGTTATGTATAATAGAAGCTTAATCAAAGTTTATTATATTTTGAAGTTGTTTGCCCTTAATAAGACTAACATGCACACAATTTATTAAACAATCTTAATCATTGATTTAGATAAAAAATTAAATTATTAAATCTCAACCATTTATTTTATTAAAAATTAAAATTCAATTTTAACTTTATACTGGCCAAATTTAAAACACAATTTGACACAATATAAAACCTAAATGTAAACTATACTGTAATCTTTAAATTGAAAACTTATTTGTAATGGAAAGTTGCGATTCAAGAAAAACAGTTGATTTGTTAGTTGATAAATAAATATTTAAAATTTCAATTAAAAACAACAATGATAAACTAATGTCTAACTTATAACATACTTTAATATTACTAACTAATCTCTTAATCTTTTATCTTTTATTTTTTAATCTTAATAAAAGAATATATTTTATTAATTTTCAAAATTTTATTTGATCAAAATTAAATTTTAACAATTCTTTTAGTCAAAATTGAAACTCAATTTTAATTTTAAATCAATTTAATTTAACAAATATTCAAATTTAATAAGTTACAATTATCCAACATTAAAATTAAAGAGTCTCCAATATTTATGAAATAGATTAAAAAAAGTAACTAAATTCAAAAAACGTTTCCACTTCATTTATTTAATTCGCCAAATAAATAAACTATATTTTAATATTAATCAAAATCTAACATTTACCAATTTAGTAAAATAACCATAACTTATCATTTAATTAAAACTAATATTTTATATTAGTTATCCATGTATTTACCCGATATCTAAACTACTTTACGTGACGATAGATGAAACAAAATCCGTCGGTCGAAGTCGCAGAAACAAATATAAAATGTCTGTTTCAAGATTATGTTTGACTTATTCAAATGTACTTTTCTGACATAAAATCCGTGTAGTGTTTTCCAGATCATCTCCCACTCCCCATTTGGATTTTGGCTTAACTATGAAAATTTGCCGTTGGCCGTGTAAACGGAAACTTCATGGTGGCTGACTTTTTGGTCTTCTTTGAAGATCAATAATTGGTCCCTTCATATATCTAATTTCCAATCTGAATTCTCACATATCTAATTTCTATGGCTTCCAGTTCTTCCTCTAGTATCGTGGCTTCTAATGGTAGCAGCTATGACGTTTTTCTAAGCTTTAGAGGCGAAGATACTAGACACTCTTTCACTGACCATCTCTATGACGCATTAAGTCGAGCAGGAATCTATACTTTTAGGGATAATGAAGAGATCAACAGAGGTGTGAAACTGAAACCTGAAATTGAAAGAGCAATTAAAGAATCTAGAGCTTTAATAGTTGTATTGTCAGAGAATTATGCAACTTCAACTTGGTGCCTTGACGAGCTCTTGTTGATTCTCGAGCAAAGGAGGGACTGCAATCATTTTGTTCTCCCTGTTTTCTATCATGTTAATCCCACAGATGTTCGGAAACAAAATAAAACTTTTGCCATAGGAGTCAAAGCTTCTACAAGATGGACTGATCACAACGTGAACAGTTGGAGGACCGCTCTTATGGAGGTTGCTGATTTGGCCGGCATGGTGCTTTCAGGGTATGCTTCTTTTCTCTCCATGTAATTTAATCATAACTGAAATACCTTATTTGATGATACTTTGATGCAATAATTTGAAGATTAATTCTTGTTTATGTAATTAAAAAAACAAGAATCTTTCCCTGAAAGACAACTATTCAGCTTCTATTTATGATGGTAGTCTTCACTAAAAGACTACATGGATTTTGATTTGCATAATTCTGTTTCATCTTTCAATATTTGTTTTATTTGTTGCATTCAATTATATTTAAAATCTTCTATAGCTTTCTACTTTTTACTATTTTGTCCATATCTAACTAAGTTTTGATCTTTTTGGCTTAACTGTTAATCATATTTAAACATATGTTAGTAGTGCTTTATGTTTTGAGCATTAGTTATCGAACAATATTTTTGTTTAAGCTAGTCAAAGATTCTTTAGTTGTCGTCCCATGACGTTGTTTTTCTTGTGTTAGTTGTAGGTCTGAAACAAAATTTTTGAAGGAAATCGTTGATACTATTTACAATAAGTTGGATCGCAAAGAAATTCATCTTCCATCCAATATAACAGGGATGGCCTCTCGGTATGAGGAGATTAGCTCATGGTTACGTCGATCTGATATCGGTTTTTTAGCAATTTGTGGCATGGGTGGAAGTGGCAAGACAACGCTGGCCAAGTATATATACGATCAAAATTGGAGAACTTTTGAAAATGCAAGTTTTGTTGAAGACATTGGTAGTAGATGTAAAGGACCTAATGATTTGCTTGAGCTACAAGAACAACTTCTTAAAGATATTTTAGGGGGGAAGAAGAGAAAAATACCTGGCATTTCTCGAGGTATACGTAAGATTGAGGAGGCCTTGCAAACTAAAAGGACACTTATTGTTCTTGATGACATTGCTCAACATAGTCAGTTAATCACTTTACTTGGAAAGGGAAAGATCAATGCACGAAGCAAGATTTTAATTACAACCAGGGAAAATACAGATAACTGGTTAGATTGGAGGTGTCAAAAGTATAAAATGAAATTATTGGACGATGATGAATCAATAGAGCTTTTAAGTCGTCATGCTTTTGGAACCAAAATTCCCACGGCAGGTTTTGAGCAGCTTGTGCTACAGGCGGTACAATATTGTGAAGGAAATCCACTAGCTCTTGAAGTGTTGGGTTCATCTCTGTTCAAGAACAATACCTTCTCTAACTGGAAAAGTCAACTGAATTTATTGGAAAAAGATATTGATTCTCGAGTTCAAGGCGTACTCATAAGAAGCTATATGTCATTGCCATACGACTCACAGAAAGAGTTGTTTTTACATATAGCTTGTTTCTTTGTAGGCAAAGATATGGATTATGTGGTAAAGATATTGGAGCCTGATTACTCAGCAATGTCTGGAATCACAACCCTAATGAACAGATGTCTTCTGTATGTTTCACCAAACAAAAAATTCATGATGCATCGATTGCTTCAAGAGTTGGGGAAAAGCATAGTCCGTCAAGAATCAACAAAATTCCCTGCAAAGCGCAGTAGAGTCTGGCTTAGCAGTGACTCTTATAAGATATTGAGCAAAGGAAATGTAAGATGCTTCATATCTGTATGTTTTAAGCCTACTATATGCCCCTCCTATTTCAACTAAATTTTTGTAGTTTCATTTTTTCTTCTTTTAGGGTTCTGAAACGATAGAAGGTTTAGCATTGGACATGCAAATACTGAGCGAAGAGAAGTTTGCGCCCAAGGTAATATAGAATAAGTAAAACCCATAATTGAGGTTTTTAAAATTTACATCTAATCAAATATCTAAATTAATTATTTGTTTTGCATTTTATGCCTGTGTGTGTTTGAAAAATGAGTTAGAGAAGGAAGATGAATATATTTCAATTTGCTCATGTTAAAAAGTTTGTTTCTCAAGATTCTTTTGATCTTAATGATGTGTTAGTTTTAATAAGATTAAAGGATATAGTTAGCTCTAAGATAGTTGTACATGACTTGCTCGTCCATTTGCTACTTAATATCAAATTCTAATGTTATTAACACGAGCATGGCTTCTATTACAAGTTTACAACTGTTAAAGTTAAGAAAGAGGAACGAAATGTGTTGGAGGAAAGGGTGATAGAAGGTAAGAATAACAATATAACTTGGATAATTTCGTGGATCGTGTTCAATACACTTTTCGTAATCTGTAATTCGACCCTTTTGCCTGGTGTATCACGAATTCAGATATAGGATAATTCAAGAAACTCGATTTGAATTACAGGCTTTATTCAAATCCAAACACATAATATCTTTGCTTTATTTCTCTCTGAGACTATTTTGTCAGAATATCGACCTGTAATCGTATTCTTCTATCGTATATCGATCGTATACTTTTCGTTCCGTATTTCTGTCGTAAAAAAACATTGGCCGAAATGGCCTTTATATAGGCCATGAAAATGGCGGTTACTGATGGTTACACAGTGGTTAAATAACTGCCGTCGGTTACGCGGCAGTTACATGGCGGTTATAGGCGGTTAAACAGCGGTTGAATAACCGCCACCTAGCGGTTATTTTAGTGGGAAAATAACCGTTACCCCTTAGACCGTCGTATTCCCGATACCAACTTAGCTTATACTAGTGTGCATTCCGCACCTCCAAACCCGAATTATAACTAAGTCTAGAATCGGCTAGTCTCAAGTTAATCCCAATTATACTAAATGGATTGATGACACTAAAATCACCAACAAAATGTACATCTTGGATATGTCTGCGGGGACACTTTTGTTTTACTTATTCTATACTAACTGAAGCAAAGATATGAATCAATCATGATAGTAACGTTTGATCTTTGGTTCACAGTTTTTCTTCAATTTGATCTTATTATTGGGCATTTTAGATATCAGAGTGGTAGTCAAACTATCTCATTTAATTATGGGTCAAGTCAAACATGTTAGAATTTACTCCTTGTTTTTGAGTTTTATTTTTGAGGGATAGAAGGAAGCAGAAGGAAGACAATTAAGAAAAATTCATGTTCCATAGTTTTGTAAGGACTAAGGAGGGAAAATTCTGTGTGATTTTCTCTCGTTAACTTTCCTCCCAAAAGTGGGAAGACATAGAGAGGAAGGGAAGGAAGAGTTTATAATTTTATTTCAAGGACCAAGTAACCCCCAACTTAAATTAACATATTTCACATAATAAGTGTATTACTATAAAATCTGCAATATTTTTTCTAACCCTCTTTCTTCTCTTTCCTACTCTAGAGCATGAAAAATTATTGTTTTTTTCTTTCTATCCTTTCTTTTCTCTTCTAACTCGAAAGCACAACTAGATCGGAAGATCATCTATTGGTGGTTGTCGAGGTCAACAAACAAATAACCCTTTAATTCTAGCACATATAACAGTGTATAGTGGCAAAGGGGTCGATTCCACGGAGATTGGTTCAATTTATATTTTTATGCAATCTAAAAGTTTAGGTGATTTTGTAACAACAATAAAATAAAATGAGGGGGGTTTGAGATTTTGATTAATTAAAACTAAGAATTGACAAGTAAATGAAAATTGCAATTAAGCAAGATGGTTTAAATCAATGAGAGGTGAATTTGTCAACATTGGTTTTATCACATGAACTACTAGCTAGTTTATCATCAAGGAATATGGTGCAATACTTGTGCTTCAATTTAATTTGGCTATAGCAATTTAAAAGCTTAAATCACCTAGATTCTTCTTAGTTAATATGGAGGTTGGAACGGTTCTTAACACACCTTAATCAAAGTTATGAACCAAACAAACATTTAATTCACAAAAATTGATTAGCATTACAATCTAAGAATCACCAAATCCAAGAGGAGTCAAAACCTTACACTACCATGTTGGAGAATCATTCCATGGTTTGAGAGATTCATAAACATTCATGAAACCACTTGTTACTTGTTGTTTTGAAGATCTATTACGTAATAAAAAAACAACTAACATAAACCATTCAAATACTTGTACTCATGAAACCACTTTCCGGCCCCCAATCAAGCAGCCCCTGTTCTGTGCCAAAGCTGCTGTGTTTTTGCCTTGATTCCCCTTTAAAATGCCAGCTCCAAGGTAAAAAGACGTTTATGGCCCTGCAGGCCCCACGCGGGCCATGCTGAAGTCCACGCGGCCGCGTTGTCGGGGCTGGAACATTTGAGTTTTGGGCCCAAGTTGTTAAGCCCAACTTTGTATTTCCCATTCCTTGGTCCAAGTAAGTGAGTCCATGGCCTTGAGTCCATATCCCCTTTTAGTCCATTGTGCTCCCAATTGATGCCCAACAAACATCCGCTCCGCCGTAGTCTTCTAAAAATCTGAAATTAAACACGAAGACTCGAGAGTACCTGAAATAGGCCCATAATAAAGAAATGATAGAAAAATGCAATATGATGCAAATGCAAAACAAGTAAAAATGCTAAAATAAACTATAAAAAGAAGTAAATAAAATGAACCTATCATCTATCAGGCTCAAGAACCAGTATGTGCTGTGTATATGTCTCATTCAAGTTCAATAATAACAATCAACTTATAAGTTATAACGCCAATCATTACACAGCCTTCTAGAACATGGACAATCTTCTTTAAGTGCTTCATGTAATAGTATCTTAATGCTTTGGGAATCTTTACTCTCTTCATGCTAAATTTGCAGTCGTCAGGGCTTAATACAGATGCACTTAAAAAGATGGATAACCTGAAATTGCTCCAGCTAAATTTTGCGGAACTTGATGGATCCTATGAGAATTTTTCTGAAGATCTGAGGTGGTTGTGCTGGCTTGGGTTCCATTTAAAAACCATACCCTCTGAGTTATACATGGGAAACATGGTGGCTATAGATATGAGCTATAGCAACCTGGTAGTCTTTCAACCTCCTGTGGTAAGGAATCCATTATCTTATTTTTATGCTTGTCTTTTGCTTCTCAAATTTATTTTAATATATTAATGAAAATGTTCGCTGCTTAAAGACGCCTACTACTTTTGAAACAGGTTCTTCAATCGTTGCAGATTCTAAATCTTAAAGACTCGCACAATTTATTAGAAATCCAAAACATCTCCAGGATCCCCCGGCTTGAGATTCTGATTCTTTGGAACTGTTACAGTCTAAATCATGTTTGTAAAACGATTGAAGACCTTACAAGTCTTGCACTATTGAACATGACAGGGTGTAAAAGCTTGTGGAAGAGGGAGCAGGTAAATCTGTTTGTAGCTTCTACTTCCAGTGGAGTCACAATGCCTGCCTTTTCCTTCCCTCGTTCGTTACATCGGTTATTCCTCAAGGACTGTTATCTTGAAGGTGCTGATGCTTTTCCTTTAAGTTTCAGTGTTCAACCATTTTTGCAGTACTTGAATTTAGGCAATGGTTTATTTGAGGTTTTGCCTAACTATGACCATCTTAAAAATCTTCGGGTTCTTGACCTGAGTTTATGCTCTAGACTCAAATGTCTTCTATGTCTCCCTAGTACACTCGCAGAACTGTATATATATTACTGCAAGTCACTGGAGGAAATAACTTTCCAATCACATCAATTCACTTTGCAAGAGATTGGTTATGAAGGTTGTATAAACTTGACTGAAATTGAAGGCTTTATGAAACTGGTACCAATAGCTAAAATAGATGAAACTGATTTGGGGCACCTGAAGTGGCTAAAAGAATATCAACACCTTGAGGTGTGCCTTGTTGGTGATGATGAGCTCACCGTAGGTAGAAGTTGGCACATCCAGGTTTGTTGTTTATCTATTAACTACATGACTCAGCACATTAATACACCATCTACAAAATAATCCTATATAAATGATTGAACCCTTTTGTTTGTGTGACGCAGATATTATATGAATTCGATATAATGAGCACATCTCTGCCAGTCATAAAGGATCCAAACATGACTCCCGAGTATATATCAAAATCACCGTCTTTATCCTTTGAAGTGCCTTCTTGTCCCAAGAATAAGAGGCTCAAAGGACTTGATGTAACTTTCAAGTATACAATATCACTTCTACGTTCCCTTTCAGGTAATGGCTGTGCATGGTTTTGTAAAATTAGTACGACCAATGGTGTTGATTTGATGTACAACCCTAAAGTCTTTGGCAAACCTGAAGTCGGTGAAGTTGGTACATGGTTAGGCTATTGGCCAATTGGAAACATGTTAGAAGTTGGAGATAAAGTAGATGTGTTTATTGCTGTGTTGAGTGGATTGGAGGTACATGAATGTGGTGTGCGCCTTGTTTACGCTGATGATGAAGCTGGTAAGGAAATCATGGAAAATAACATGGGATTTGATGGAGATTTGTCTGGATTTCAACTAAGCACTGGAGCTTACTATCTTTGTCGCCGTGATTTTTACGAGTTAATGGAGGTTGGCAGATTGAATCCTGATTGGTTTAGGATTTTAGTTGGTGATACCATTGACTACACTGGTATGTCCCTCTTGCCAAGCTAATTGTTGGTGTTTGTAATTGAATCTATGCTGCATATTAAAATAATTTCTCCTATTTCACCTTGTTACAGAGGTAAGAGGATGGAGAAAGACTGGTAGACCAAAACAATTGAATCAATCATTTACAGAGTTGAAAACTGTTAGATGTATCATTGATGGTCCCGAATTGGTAGGTTTTCTGTGTAACCTTTATTTTATTTTATTGTATTTTTTTCTTTTTTTTGGCATGAACTTGTTACATGAAGAAGATGGAGGGCCAAGATAACCATTTGTACTCTGCCTATGCAGTTGATTTAAATTTCTATCATAATAATTCTCATTGACCACAACTGTTAGAAACTCAAGGAGCCAGGTTGTCATTATGTCTGATAAATACGATTATATATTTCCCAAATCTCCATTCCCTTGCGTTTTTCATTCGGATTTTTTTGTAAGTTTGGCAGACTTATTTATTTTATATCTACTTTTTAAATGTTTGCATGAGTTGAGAAAAGTGAAAATACTAGCTAAAAGTTATTAATCTAGTTAAACCATATAGTACTTGATATCAAAATTTGTTTTGATTAGTGTGTTGTTTATGAAAAACGTACAGGAGGACATTTACAAGATCGCAGAGATGTCGAAATCATCTCTTAGTGATAAAACTGTGGCGTCCACACCAAGTTTCCTTGAGAAGGAAATGAAATCTATCACTAGTGATAAAACTGTGGCGTTCACATCAAGTTTGGTTGAAAAGGAAATGAAATCTGTCACTAGTGATAAAACTGTGACGTTCAAATCAAGTTTGCTTGAGAAGGATATGAAATCTGTCGCAAGATCTGAGTTAATTGATGCTGAAATGGAGGTAACTGAGTAATAAGTAAAGTAGATTGATAAATGAAAAAGCTTAATATTTGGTTGTGCAGAAAATTAAGTGTTTCCCCTTAACTCAGGGAGTTTATGACATGGTGAATGAGTCTGACGTCGAGATTCATGAACTTGTGACGGAGGAATCTGATACTAGCACACCTGTAAGTATGGCTCTTTCCTCAAGTAAAAGGGACTAAGAAACCTTTAACTTTTTTTACTTGTATTATTGCTCTCAAATAATAACCCAAAAAACCTTGGAAACTTTCTTACAAATCTGGGTTTCACATTTTGTCTGTTTAGCAAAAGATTTAGTTAATGCGTGTTTGTTATATGGGTTTTTTGAGGCTTAGAATCAGATTTAGGATGGTCATTAAGCCAAAATGTGCGATCTTTTAGCCAGAGAAAGAGGCTAAATGAGAGTTCAGAGAATAGGAGGCTTAAATGATAATAACAATACACATGTGTCCTGTTTTATAATAATACCAAACTTTATCTGCCTAATTATAAGCTGTACACTATCCCTAATACTTATTATATAAGATGAAATTAAGAACCAATAAACTCACTTTGACATATGTATTTTCTTCTTAAACTGCAAGAACTCGTTTTGGGAACGATACACTCAAGTCTGATCATATGTTTTCTCATTTGTAGCTTCTCCCTCCATTTTGCTCATGTGTCATGACAGATGCCTCTGTTTTTATCCTTCTATGGTTCTACTGAAAATGAGGAAAATTAACGAATATGTAATGTCGTCTTGTTATTTATGCAGGAACAATATCAATATCATCAGAGTTACGACCCAGAGATTGTGGAAATGTCTAAAACCTTTGTTTCTGATAAGAAGACAGAGTCTGCGTCAAGCCCACAAGAGGCATTAAAATCGGTGGTTACAGATAAAGTTAGTGGCCAAGCAATCAAGGTAATGCTGCCTTAAACTTATTAGATAATGTTGGTAATCAGATTACTTTGGATTGAAGATCACACCAAAATTCAGAATAGGATAGGAGGAATCACACCACAAAATGGAAGGACTTTCACTGCCATATATTTCTTCTCAAAGGGGAATACGGATACAGTACTTCGAAAGAAAAACATACCACACCTTTTAAAGTAAACTGCAAAAACAGTAAAAAAACTAATCTGCTAACCAACTAGACTATTAAAGAAATTAACTTTCAGACCCATGAACAAATCAAAATTAACATCCACTAACTAATACTATAATTGCATGGAGCATAAACATCGCATATATAAGAAATTAATCCTCCATTTCTCTATCAGGAACATACAATACGATTGCGAACTTAGCTATCAATTTCAGATACAGTACCGTCTTCATTGACAATTATTGTACATTTCAGAAACTTGTGGTGGAAGTGAAATTTAGCAGCCAAAATAAGAAACGTAAGGCAATGAAGGCGTTATCTGCATTTGAGGGCATTCAATCCATTCATTTCGGTTCAAAAGATGGAAGACTAACTATCATTGGTGACTTTGATCATCCTGGGGGATTGCTGATTTTGTTGAATCAGTTTGAGGAGGCAGAGCTCATAAGCTTTGGACCTGCAGAAGAACATGAAATAGAAGTAGGACCTGCAGAAGAACAAACGAAATTCGGACCATATTCGAAAACGACATCAGGCTGTTCAGTGTTGTAGTGTAACTTGGGGGTTTTGACATTCTTGATTGTTTGATTAAACTACAAGAATCAAGGGTGAGGACATCTTAGACACATCATAGATATTTATTCACATACTAATGTATGGGATGTACATGCAGATAACTTTTAATTTTGCGGATACTAGATGGAGAAAGATGCACCCTGTGCAGGTATGCTTAGATCATTACTTGTAAATATGGGAGTGAAATTTAAGCAGCCAAACTAAGAACATAATGCAATATTTTAGGTTTTATATGCGCTTGAGAGTATCCAATCATTCATCCATCTAAGTATCAAATGGAACTGAAACTCCTCTTATCCAAAGATGAAGAAGGGACACTAATGAACGCAACGAAGTATATGTTTGAACGAAAGCTAGCTTTCGGTATTTAACCGGTACTCGATCGCACCTGACTTTTGCGGTAAGAATGGTTGCCGTATGCATGGAATCGCCATACCTGCCATTGCTAAGTTTTCAAACTGACACAGCTTAAACTGTATAGCCATTTAGGGTTATTTCTCAGTTGTAAGTATGCATTTCCCTTTAAAATTATATAGTGAGAACTTGTCCCAAATCGTTTATTCTCATCTTTTCCGCCTTCTTAAATGATCTGTTCTAATTTCGGCATGGAGATCCGAATTTTGTAATCCAACAGGGATAATAGTTTCAGGAAGTGCTCCTAAACATGCTTCCAAACAAGCCAAGCATAAATCTATTCCTTGTATCTAGAAACTCCTTGTGAAATACTTTCTCTATATCCTAATCTTGGTCAGTAATAAGAGAAATATGTGGGCACTCATATATGCACTTCAAAAGATGATTAGACCATGTAGATGCTGTCCTGTATTATTTTCCAACATTAATGTTGCTCAAAAGAAAATATACTTCCCATGGTGATCAACACCAACAAATGGAGCGCGCAGAAGGCAAGTCAAATGTATTCTTCCGTAAGTCGAATAAATACAATAACTCCATTGACCTACGATCAACCCGAAACACATTTCTTAATGCCCCATTTGTACCTGAGTCCAATAAAATGTAAAATTCTCTATCTTGTTCCGATTGAGCTTGAAAATGCATAATAATTTCATGACACTCTTTAACGAAGTAAACTTTCTTTTTCACCACTGATAATAGTAGCACATTGTACTCATGTTAGATTATGTACTTGTTTGCCTCCATTCGCATCCGCTAATTTCACGAATTCACTTTTCACAACAAAGTTACAAGATCTCGACATTGTTTCTAGTGGTGAAAGACTTTGACAAGCCATTGTTTTGGCACATGTGATGGTTCAGCAAATGGATGATTGTGTTCATCCATAACTAGTTGACCTAGTTTCACTTGACCAAATCAAACTTCTACTAAATTCATTTAAGATACAGAAATTAAAAACCATTTCTTTTCTATGAATCTACGGCATATTCCTGGTCAAACATATCACAATCTGTTATGTGTAAACGAGAAAGAAAGCAGTAAAGGACACAGGAATTTTATGTGGTTCGGTTAACAGTGTGTCAACCTACGTCCACGGATAGGAACCGGAGAGACTATTATTACTGATTTAAGAGACTTACAATTGTTTTGGATGTCATATGACTGAAACCTAGGCTCAATATTTATAACCATACAAGAATGCTCAATGTTGCCCTAATTCTTAATTAAGAAACCATTTATTAACTTAATTAGAAGATTAGCCGCCGCACACCAATGACCAAAACGCGTCTGGGCTGAACTAGCATGCTCCACGCCGAGCAATATCGGTGCTCCATGTCATGCGCCAGTGTCCCATGCCAAGCACCCCGCGATGTTGCGCTTCGTGCACTAATGGTGCACGCCGAGCACTCCAGATTTTCAGTTTTCAACATTCCAAGCCATTTTTAAGTCACATTTCAACACAATCTTATTTTTTTATTATAAAAGTGTAACACCGTCAAATTTAGAAGCTTATTTTTTTAATTAAATCCATTTCGATTTTTAAAACTACGTGGTTACGACTATAACACAATATTTCCAAAACCTATTTTTTTATCAAAATATCTACAGCGGAAACATTTAGTGTCTAATTTAATATTTACAACCTATTGAATTAGTTGCAACAAAACAAAACCACTGGTGTTGCCAAATATCGGCCAACCATTACAACATATCAACAAAAAGTAATCTAAAGCATTAACAAATGTGTTCCCCAAAAACCGGTAGCATAAACCAAAGTAGGCAACCATACTCACCGGTACAAACTAGTTACCTACGCATAGGAAGAGTATATGAGAGGGTTAGCTATAAATAGCTAGTGATAACACTTAAGTAGAAGCATCATAACAAAAATATTATATCACATATCAACAAGCAAGTCTATCCTAACACATTGCGAAGCACTGGTGTCACGAGAAATCACGTCTTGCGAGGTAGCGAATCCGGCTTAATAACACTGGCTGGGGAAAACAAATACTTCCACCGGGCCGTTGGGTAAGTGGGTAGCGGTCAACCATTGTGTAAACGGGAAAACCACCCCAATCGGGATCGGTGGGAACTGAGAGCCCATCATCAAGTTGAGGGATGGAGGTTCTACAGGAACAAAGATTCGCGATCGTCGAATCACCGTACATCATGAATAACGTCACAAGGCCCTAACTAGATCTAGACAAAAGCTATAGCATAAAAAAGTTGGCCTACAAAAGTCATATCATATCAAGTTGGCCTACAAAAGCCACAACATATCAAAGTTGGCCTACAAAAGCCATAGCATATCAAAATTGGCCTACAAAAGCCATAACACATCAAAGTTGGCCAACAAAAGCCATAGCATATCAAAGTTGGCCTACAAAAGCCATAGCATATCAAAGTTGGCCTACAAAAGCCTTTAACATGGTTACATATCAAATCTTTGGTTGTTAATATTCATCCAACTCTATAATATTCTTATTATCATGTTTAGGTTAACCAGTACTCACATGTTGAGTTATAACAGACAAATATAGTGTTCCAACTCTCCTTGGTCGTCGGGTTAACCTATAACATTGTTACTCACATTTAGACATTAACACTCAAAGTAAAACAATCAAAATACTGGTATTAATCCCCTAATGATGTCCTTGATCCATTTACAAACCTAAACAAACTACCCATACATCAATACAAAGAAAACAGCAAAACTGCTTGTTGTTACTGGACAACACGAGGCGGCTGATATCGCCAAATTTAGATATATATTTTAAACGATATCTGTTTTATTTTAGCCTGTTATTGTTTATAAATAAGTAAAATATACTTAATTATCTTCATTTAGTGAATTACAGGTTAAAAAGGCGGATGATGGAAAGTTTTGAGCAAAAACCAGAAAAACTGAAGAAAATAAGAAAAGTTGTCCGCGCCGACACACCTCCACTGTTTTGATCATATCTCACTCATACGAACTCGGATTGAGGTGATTCAAAAGGCCATGGAAACTAGACTCAGAGGGCTACAAAATCACTTTTATGGTCAAAGGCTGAAAAAGCAATGTCGCGGCGCGACACCTTCAAGAATCGCGGCGCGACGGAGCTGTTCAAGATAAGGTCCAAAAGCTTGCCACGTGTCATCGCGGCGCGACAGTTGATTGGGTCGCGGCGCAACGCGTCAGATTACGTCAGAATTCAATTTTTAAAAGAGTTTTGGATCGCGTCAAACTCACCCGTCGCAACGCGACACTTACCCGTCGCGGCGCGACGCCCCTGTTTTCAGTTTTCTATATAAACGAATGTCCAGATCGATTTTGGGAGGAACAACCCAACTTATACTACCCAAATACTCCCAAAACTCGTCCAAAAGCATTATAGGGGCTGTGGAGTTCAACTTTTAAGGATTGAAGCTTATATTTTGAAGATTTCGGCTTAGATTCATCCTGGTTCTATCATTCTTATTATTTATCTTCTGTGTTTTTAATGTTTATTAATTTTCAGAAGTATTTTATGATGTTTCTAGGCTAGAATTTCATGTTTTCCTCCCTAGAGGAGATGAACCTCAATAAAGTTGATTAATTTATGTTAATTTGGACATGTTTGCTATATAATTTGTCTTGTATTGCTTAATTGATGATCCACATGTGTTTTGGTTTCTGTTTTTAGAGTTTATTTACTGAGTTTGCACGAGTTGGAGGACCAATCCGCTTGTGTAACTTAAATCTTGATTGTTTAGGACCAATAGACAATCTAGACTAGTGATAGACCAATCCTAGGTTAAACTTCTAAAAAAAGGAAACCTTAATGTGTGTGGTGAATATATAATGACCATTTATATGTTAATACATGTTTTGTTAACCTAAACAAACATAAAGATTAAGTCTTTCTTGACACGAACTTAAAACCGGATAACTTTGTGTTTTAATCGACTTCATGACCTTAAGTTTGATTAAATTGCATAGTTAATAAAGTTAGTTAATCCGATCAAGATGCTAACGAATATAGGAATCGGTATATGGTAATTTATTGTCTATTGCACGCATTAATTGAATTAATTAGCTAAAAAGAGGTGAAATCGAGTCTAGGGAGGGAAACCTTTGAATTGATAAGTTTAAATCCATAAAGTTTGTTGCTTTCCACTTCTTTGATTTGTTCTTGGTTCGTGTTGCTATTATTTAGTGAGTTGGATAATAAAGTTTGAATCTTCATTGTTAAGATTCTAATTCCCCTTTAGTTGTTTTTATTAGTTTAATATTTAATTAGTATAGTTATATTCAAAATCATACCCGTTTCCCTTGTGTTCGACACCCGTACTTATTTACTATACTACGATACGATTAGGTTCTCTTGCTTATTTGTGTTGTAGTCGTGCTAAATAATTCGGATTTTATAAATTTAAAACTGGTACGCTACACGCACATCAAGTTTTTGTTGCACCCAAAAGTAACCTTAACAACCTCCACAAAATGTGGAACTAACCCTTCATTTTTGGAACTAATTCCACGATTTTCTCAACCGAATGGGCTGGAGGTGAGGCTATATATATCACCCATGCAGCCTCCATTTATACACTTATGAAAAACTGGAAGCTCTCTCCTCTCTCTACGTTTTTTGCTCTCATTTTCTGCCATCATCCTTCCGTAGAAAACGAGTTCTTTGTTGTAACTTCGTTTCAGAGGCTGCATTAAATCCTGGGTCGTTACGTTTAAGGCTTAGAGCAATATAGGCGACGTAAACACCTTTAAGGACATGAGGTTTAATCCGTGCGGTTTTCCAGTTTTGCTTGATTGTGATTCGACTAGTTCAGGTTGGTGTTTACGATTTGTATATTGTTTTAAATAGTCCGATAACGGGACACTCTCATTCTACCTTTCTTATATTATTTTGATTGAGGAGGATCAATCGGTGGTTGGCATACAACTTGGTAACTATAATAATAAAACTCAGATTTATTATTGTTTATTGGTATACGAACAAATGAATTATCACTAGTTTCATAAACTTGTTAAAGTTCGTTTGCTCGTATCTATCGAGGATATCTAATTTATATTTAATTATCGAGTTTTCATTGTTAATCTGAAATATTTTCCAAAATTGACATATGGAGAAACCAAAGTGTTAATCATATAACAAGCTGAAAAACGTTCAACTATGAAAAAACAAAAAAAAGACAAAAAAAAAAGAAAGAAGACAAAGAAGCGAGAATAACTTACGACGTACTCTAAATGGTACTGTTCATTATATCTCATCAGTGAGAACGTTTGAATTCCTAAAAAAATCACCTTGCTTGTGAATGTCTCTAAGCCGGTTTCCTCCATTTGGTTAACATCGTATTAGCTACTCCCACAAGAAAAAAAATCTATACTAGCCTACCTTAAGCCACACCACAACCCCTTACAAAGTCCTTTTGATTCATGTGTCAGCAGTTTATTAAAGTAGTGTTGAATGAGAATTTTTGCAAGCCTATGGTATATTCATTCGGGTTGACTTGATGTTTGAGCGATACACCTTTAACCATTAGAGTGAAGAGTGTTTAGTACCTTTCACGAGGGTTCATGGAATTAGCTTATGTCATTATATTTAAAAGGGTGCAACATATATGCGAATTAATGATATGTTGTTTGTCTTGAATTTGTGAAATGCTATGAATGACCGAAATGCTTACTTGATTCTTGAACCCACAACATGTCTAGATGATGTCATTGTCGAGGACGGTCAATGAGCTAAGTGTTGGGGTGTTTGATAAATGTTAATTTATACATATTTTATATCAAAATCCTTAGGTTAAAGCACAATTTATGACTAAAAGGAAACCCGTTAATCTTGTTTATATATTTTTGTCATTAGGGATGATGACTTATGTAAACACGAGGAAATGGAGAATTATGCATCAAGGCGGGTTGTACAGTACAAGTGAGCATAGCAGGGACGACAATTTCATTTAAGTTTTATATAATAGAAAAGAATTGAACAAAATAGGCCCGTAAAAAATAACCGGTAACCAAAATAACCGACCGACTCGATCAATTTTCGGTTAAATCGGGTCGGTTAAAACGGTTAGCGGTTAATATTTTATAATTATACCCGATACCTGTTATAACCGAACCGTACCCGAATCTACACAAAACCGATACCTGAAAATTAAATAATGTTCGGTTAGCGGTTAATATTTTATAATTAAAATAACCAAATTACCCGACCCGAATTAACCAATAACTGAAAAAATAACCGCCGTGGAGGAGTTGGGCAGCGAAAATGAAAAAAAAAGAAAAGAACAGAAGGTTTTTAGAAGCTGCGTAGCAAAAGAAAAAAAACTGATGGGACAGTAGCAGCCATCTCGCGACCTAGGGTACGTCAGCACCTCACGTGTGATCGAAATTAGACACGGGATCAGTCTAATTCAAAATGGCAACGGTTTCTCTCAGGAGGAGGGGATACAAGCTTGATAACCGTCAATCGAGAGTCCGGTGGAGCGATTTGGGGACTAATTTGCGATTAGAGGGCATAAAGGAAGGAACGAGCCAGAAATAATATTAGTCAATTTCATCTTGTTTTAGGTATTTTCTTTCGGATTCTTATTGCTCTTTGGTTATAGAATTAGCCATGTGTAGCTAATACTTTGTTTCTAGCATTAATCACTTGAGATTTTGATGATTTATACCTAGAGATTCTGTTGCAATCGAATGGAGACGAGTTTATTTGTTGGATTTCTAGATTGAATGTCTACTTCACGTGGAATGTTAATTAATTTGGCCAATTATGCAAGGTTGTTGTAATTGATTGTTAGTTGGAATCTTAGATACGGTAATAGTCTATTGATTTTTTACAAAGTGACAACAGGACTCTTTTGCTTTAAACACGGTTTACAAAACCAGTTCTTGAAATCTTGCAATCAAAGCGATGTTAAGCCGAGCTTTCGAGCTTAACTTTTTGAGTCGATGTTTCTAATTTGATTTGGTAAATTACAATTGGGGTGTTGAGAGCTTGTTCATCGTTACAATTGTAGTTAAGATTTAGCTTAAGAGCTTGTTTTAGCTAAGTTTTAATTAAAGGGATTCATGGTTGTCGGAGCTTATTGATAACTATTTTCGACTTAATCTTATCCTATTTGTTTGTTAATGGAATCAGGCGTTTCTCATTATTATCAAGAGTGGTTAATGTTGGTGTTTTTACTTACTTGTTTTTATACAACTCAGTTCGCATGTTCAGCTTAACTAATTAATCAAAACCCCCTTTTTCGTATTTGTGGTAATTCGTCATTCTTGTACTTGAGAGTTGTCTAGTGATAAAAAGTTTATCCGAGTCTTTGTGGATTCAACCCGACTTACCATTGCTATTATATTGATTTATAGTTCATAGTATAGTTGGTATTATTATTTGGTGGACTCAGCATCCGTTACTTTTGTTTAAATTATGGCTTCTTCATCGGTTTGCCTTTAAATTCTTCCGAAATCGTTGCCTTGGGTTTCAGATTTGCAATCAATGGCTTCTTCATTATATGCAACTGTTCACTGTTCTTGGATTAGATTTCAATTGTTCATGAGTGCTTTAAGGTTTTGATTGTTCACTAGTCATCTGCTTTAATCTAGAGTTTTTGTTCTTGTTCTTATGGTTCAAACTTCAAATTTACAAGGAGAAGGCTCCATCATTCAATCAATGATTGTTCTTCAACCCAGATATGGTGATTCGGTTTTTTGCAACTTCAAATTAGGTTTTCAGTGAGTTTAGGGTTTTCGATTCTGTTCATCTTTGGTTTACTGAGTTTTCGATTCAGAGCAGAGCTTAAATCGATGGTTTAGAGCTTTCAATTAATTATTTCTGTTGCAATCTATATAAAATCAAATATGTAGGGTTCGATTGCTTCTTTCCATTTCGATTGCAAATATGGGTTCTAATTTAATCTCTTTCTAAATTGGTTTAGATCCGTTCTTCAACATAAGATTGTGTTCTTCATCTTGGTTCATACAATCAGTTCAGTTCATATCTATTCTTGTGTTTCATCTCTTTAAGCATCGATTTTTGCTTTTGGGTCTTAGGGGCTGTTTGTTAAAACAGAATGATTAAGCACTAAATGATTATGTTGTCTGAATAATTCAAAGGCTCTGAATGAATCTGCCTCTGAATGTAACATGTTATTTAATAAAGGTTCTGAATAAACAATCTGAATGATGCAAATTATCATTTTAACCTTAATAGTGATATATTATATTATAAGATAAGATATGATTATTTAACAAGAGAACGTGCAAAAGAATGGGTATTAGGGTAAAGTACATGGTGCTTAAGATTCAGAATGCACTTTAAGGTAGAATGATTCTAAATCATTCAGCACAGTCTTTATTCAGAGGCAGCAATCAAACACGCTGAATGCTGAATCATTCAGATTCGGGTTTTTCTTGATGGACATATACCTTCAACTTTTTTTAAATGTTAAATTCAACGTTGATTTTAGATGATTTCAAATGGTTTTAGTTTCTTCATCTTGTTTCAAATGATGAATGTTGACGAATTTTTGTTGATGATTTCTAAATGATAATGTTCAATGTCGGTCCATAAATGTCCATCTTTTTGTATGTTAATAATAATAATAATAAATATTCTAGTACTAAAAACAAATCAATATTGAGGCAATTACATGCAAGTTGGGTAGAAGTCTTTGGTGTATATATAATGGTAAATTTTAAAATTAGATATATAATACAAAATAGTAATATTTGATAACTTGGATATATTTTTAGAAACTAAATTATTTATTATTAATTATTAATTAATTAATATTAATAAAAGACTGAGAAATATTTAATACAATCCTAATTTAATTTATAGTCCTGAGGGATAATTTATAGCCATTATATTTTAAGATTCAATGGTTCAGATTCAATCTTAGATAATAATCAAAATTGATATATTTGTATGAAGGAAGGCATTTCTGACTTTTTAGCTATTGGTCTCCACTTTCTCTCTCCTCTAATTTATTTAAAATTAATTATCTCACAAACCGTTAATCGTTAAACGAAACGAATTATACCGTTGCGATCCTCATGTTCCCCTCTTTTATTAGAGAGGTCACTTGATATACTTTCAACAACATTTTTTTCCTCATTTTGTTAGATTGGACTTAAATTTTATTAAAGTATAATCACATGTGATTCATAGAGGTGTGATCAATATAGTCTTTATAAAATTATAGTTTGGTGTTTGATAATCCGGCGAAGTTCTATAGTTTAGTAACAAAAAATCAACAATTGAAAGTGATTCTAAGTTATTAGTTGTTTCATAACACATGTGATTATCTATCTCTTATACATGCACATAATTACAGGTGATTTGATTAAATGTAGCATTTTTATGTAACATATTTGACAAAATCAATCACATGTGATTGCGTATTCAATCACATGTGATTTTGTACAGAATCACATGTGATTGAATACCAAAAACATAAGATTTGGTACTTAATCACATATGATTGCATATTTAATCACCTATGATTTTGTACAGAATCACACGAGAGTTTATACAGATTCACATGTGATTGAATGCCAAAAAACATGAGATTTGGTATTCAATCATATGTGATTGCATAGGGGATTGTTCAAACGAGAACCATTCTTATTACGAGAACCAATATAAAAGATATCGAATTCGAAGGAGAACACATCTGGACCTTTGATAGAGGGGATAGGGTGTTGCTAGTATACAATATATGCATCCATGGGTAGACAATTCAGTTGAATTTGGTGAAATTGAATATGTACATACATGTATAAACGGTTTTAAGCAAACGTTGATTTTTTAAGCAAACATTCAAAATTAATAAACGTTAAATGATATACAATTTAAGTAGATAAAAAAATTAATAAAACAACACATGTAATATTGTTATGAATCACATGTGATTATACATTAATAAAATTTAAGTCCAATCTAACAAAATGAAGAAAAAAAAAGTTTGTCAAAAATGTAACACCGTGCTTTCGAGAACCAAATTTTTCTTTTTAAAAGCTTATTAATCATTTTCATTTAAAATCACGCAGCGGAATTAAAACAAGTGGCTAATATTTTACATTTAAAAATTGCCACATACTAGGTTTGGTGTTACGGTTACTAAACCGGCCCACCATTATCTGCTACAAGATAAACATAATATCAGAGTTAAACAAAATACAGTGTTCCTCCTAAAACATGCAACTACCCGCAGACACCCGAGCTCACAGCCTAAGGAACACCTGCACAAGTGGAGAGTACTATCTGTTAGCTATAATAGCTAGTGAGTACACGATAGCATGCAATCAATATAAACATACCACATCATCAATCATGCTCAAATAGTTCTATCCTAGCATCTCGCGATGAGATGGCGTACTCAGGAGGTAGCATATCTCGCAGGGGGGCCAACCCGGCTCAATGCACCAAACTGGGGTACCAGACACATCAACCGCTCCGGTGGGGGAGCTATACAGCGTCCACCGTTGCGTTTCAGAATCAACCGATTCTTCTGAGTAAGCCATAAGCTAAACCCACAGGGGACAAACCTTGCCCAATAGGTAGGACAAACCTTGCCCAATAGATCTGTATCGATCACAAACAGATAATCTGATTCAATCGAATCATCAGTCGATGCGCGCATATATTCAATTATCATTATAGCATACACCTAATCAAGTGCATACTACATTGTGTCAACATGGTAAATTCTAGCATCATCATACAATCCTACACTTAAACAAGTGCGTGAACAAATCATGGTGTACAATCTTTCAACAACATGTTCAAACACTTAATCAAGTGTTTATCAATCATTGTATTCAATTCAATTCATTGTTAATATATGTTATAGATATATTAATCGTTATGTTATCAGGCACTCACTTGACGGGCTTAAACTGATTATTATACGTTCTGTAAAGTATAAAATTGTATAGAAATAAAAGTTTACTTGAGAAAATACTCATAGAGAATAAATAGGGATATGACCCTTGTAATATGTGAGTTTTGCCATAATCAATGTTTAAGTGTGTGTTTTGTATGGTGTATATTATCTCTCACACTACATTCTTGCATTACTCCATTCATACTCGAACCACTTGGGACTAACAAGTGGTATCAGAGCCTAAGGAGTGTGATTTGATTTTGAATTCAACATACAAGTTCAAGATTTTTGAAGAATTTGAAGAAAACCGAGAACACATTTTGAGATTTTTGGGTTTTCATCAAATTTTGTGATTTTCGTGAAGATTATGGTTGATTGATGCTCGATTATCATTTTAGAATCATTCTGGAGTGAACGAAAAATTAACAACAAAACAGCAAGCAAATCGAAGATTTTAGTATGTTTTGTGAAAAACGGGTTTTTGAAGAAAATCGCCTAATTCGATATCAATTCGTTGTTGTTTATTGACAAATTTGATATAGGATTTATTATAGTTGATAGGCGAAGTGATTTGGGCAAGAAATATATAGATTCGTGCAAATTTGAAGAATTTTTGAATCTGAACGGGATGAAGATGAAGGTACCGGATTTTGAATATGAATGTATCGGATTTGGAAGATGAAGTTATCAGATTTCATAAATCCGATCGTGTTTACCGGATTTGGTTTATGCGGATTTGGAAATTATCGGATTTGAAAGTACCGGATTTGCCTTCTACCGGATTTGAAAGTGTCGGATTTTGAAAGTACCGGATTTGGGATTTGGCGGATTTGGGAAGATTTTCAATTTTCTTATCATTTTCTCCTAGCCAGGGGCTCTGCCCCTTGGACCCTGCTATCAGGGGCGCTGCCCCCGAACCCCCGTAGTCGTTGTGACTGAATTATCTGGTCATCTTGATTCCTAAGACAAGTGTTTGGATTTTTTGGCTGAGTCAGGAGTTCTCAAAGTTTCAGTTATCATTCTGATGTTTCTAGATTTGGGTTTACTTTGGGTCATTGCTACCATATGTTGAATGTCTAGTACCTTATGTCTAGTCATCCTACCCTTTCTTAACTGATTTTTGGTTCTTCTTTCTTAGTGTCACCAATTTTTGGTCTCAAAACCAGATTTTGGCCATCTATTCCTTGTTTCTTTTGAATCTTGGTTATCTTATATCAGTCATTTCTCACAACCCAGATCACATTGTTGGTGAAATTGTTTGAAGGATTGACCAACATCAAATTACTTCAGGTTTTTGAGAAAATTTTGTATTACATGCAAATGCTCTTGAGTAAGGATGAATCCGACTCACTAATTATTATATCAAAGTCATCTACCCACTTATGTGTACCCAAGTTCTTTTGCACCCGTATGTCTTCCAAAAATTTTTTTGGGACTTGCGGTGATTTGGTCAAGGTTGATTACACGGTATTGGGAGACTTACTTGACAACATTAATCTCCAATATCAGGTTACATCCGACACAAAGTTATAAATCTTCACGAATTCATATCAAATCATTACCACTCCATAACGATCGAGAGTGGTTCGAGTATCTACTCATGTCATACAACAAATGGAGATCTTTTTTACATGAATATGTAAGATCCTCCCCATCCCTTTTCCATGTTTGTTACAACTGAATCTCATAGTGATGTCCTTTATGCATGATACTCATAATGTATCATAATCATCATAAGGGGGAGAATAAAAAAAATAAGTAAAGAAATTTTACATTGTTGATTCAGTTGTTGAGGGAGAGTAAAAGAACATATTGAAAAGTTATTGTGTCTACTCAAGGGGGAGAGAGACAAAGAAACGTCAGTCTATATCATGTATAGGGGGAGTCAAGATTGTCAGACTTATGAAGACATGGAAACAATCTGAGCTACATTGTAGGGGGAGACAAAAAGAAGATTCTTCCCAACACATCAAAAGTGTTTATGCTTCCGCTGTCAAAAGCTCAAGATAAAGCATTGTTTTAGACTGATGTATTTGGTGGGACGCTACATCCAAAACTGCTTATCTAATCTAAGGAAGACAGTCCTTAGGGTACTGGCGTTTACACTCCTATTTCAATACAAAGGGGGAGAATGTAAAGTATAAAATTGTATAGAAATAGGAGTTTACTTGAAAAAATACTCATAGAGTATAAATAGGGATATGACCCTTGTAATATGTGAGTTTTGCCATAATCAATGTTTAAGTGTGTGTTTTATATGGTGTAAATCATCTCTCACACTACATTCTTGCATTACTCCATTCATACTCGAACCACTTGGGACTAACACGTTCTGGGTCTTCGGTTGTTAGGCTCACCTAAACAAACGCCCCGAATATAAGAACAACGCGAATCAATAAATTTTCTGTAGAAACAGCGCTCCTTGTGGCCACAAGCAAACTGCTTGCACCCACAATGGCAGTATATTGCTTACACCCACAAGGACAGAATATTGCTTACACCCACAAGGGCAGAATATTTTAATATTATCATTTCTTTATTATTTTCTTCTATTTTCCCGAATAATCAATTATATATACATAATTTCTTTTATTCCATATTTAATTAGAATTTTAGACGTACCAGATTCGAACACAACTAGGCCCAATTTGAGGTTGTTACAAATTTACCCCCTTAAAAAGATTCCGTTCTCGGAATCTACTTTAAGTGAACAGATGGGGATAGCGGGCCCTCAAATCCTCCTCGGTCTCCCACATCAGGTTTGACCAGAGGTTATGCTTCCATTTGACCAAGACCAGCTGAAATAGTCTTCTTTCTCAGCCGCTTAGTCTTCGTGTTCAGAATCTCAACTGGTTCTTCCACGAGTCGTGTAGAAGAATCCACTTTCAGATCTTGCAAAGGTAGAATCTAATCTTCATCCACCTTGCACTTACGAAAATAGCAAACATTGAAGGTATTATGAATACCTGATAACTCTGAAGGTAACTCTAAAGATACTGTCTGCTCGTTGACTTTCTGGATTATTCTGAAAGGACCAATGTATCACGGACTCAGCTTGCTCTTTCTGCTAAATCTAATAACGCCCTTCCAGGGAGAAACTTTGAAAAAAAATACCCGATCACCTAATTCAAAGATAACCGGCCTGCGTTTTGGATCAACATACAACTTTTGCCTATCCCTGGATGGTTTAAGCTTCTCATGTGCAAGCTTAACTTTATCTGCAGTAATCTGGACCAAATCAGGTCCAGCATACTGTTTCTCCCCTGGTTCAAGCCAACAGGTAGGTGTACGACAACGCCTACCATAAAGCATCTCATACGGTGACATATCGATACTAGAATGATATGAGTTATTATAAGCAAACTCAATCAAAGGTAAATGAGAATCCCACGAGCCACCGTATTCGAGCACACATGCGCGTAGCATGTCATCAAGAATTTGGATAGTCCTTTCGGACTGTTCGTCTGCTTGTGGATGATATGCGGTACTCAAATGAACACGAGTACCGAGCTCCTATTGAAAAATACTCCAGAATTGTGAAACAAATCGTGTATCCCTATCAGAAACAATAGAGAGAGGAACACTGTGTCAAGCAACAATTTCATTTATATATATCTGAGCAAGTCGAGGCATAGAAGAAGATTCATTAACTGCTAGTAAGTGTGCACTCTTGGTGAGTCTATCAATAATCACCCAGATCATGTCATGCCCTTTTTGAATTCCTGGGCAATTTAGTAACAAAATCCATGGTGATGTTGTCCCATTTCCATTCAGGAATTGGTAATTGTTGCAAATTACCATAGGGTCGTTGGTGCTCGGTCTTCACCTGTGCACATATCTGACATTTCTCCACATAGGAGGCAATGTCACGTTTCAAAGTAGGACACCAATAAAGTGCCTTAAGATCATGGTACATTTTAGTACACCCAGGATAAATAGATAGACGAGAATTATACGCCTCCTTCAAGATAAGATCCCGGTTCCCTCCGATGCTAGGTACCCAGATTCGGGACCTGTATATCTTCAATCCCCCTGCTGTCATCTTGTAGCTGCTCCTTCATCTTGGACATAACTTCAGCCTTCAGATTAGCTTCTGCTAAGGCTTCTTGCTGAGCCTCCTTCTGTGTAGAAACATACTGGAGGCTCATATGATCAGTGAATACCACACATTTGGTGCTATACAAGTAGTGGCACCATAGTTTCAGAGCAAAGACAACAGCTGCCAACTCCAGATCATGAGTCGGATAGCTCTTCTCATGTGGCTTCAGTTGGCGGGAAGCATAAGCTATCACTTTGTCCTTCTGCCTAAGGACACTTCCCAAACCTGTGTAAGAAGCATCACAATAAACGATAGAATCTTCTGACCCATTTGGCAGAGTCAGAATTGGAGCTTAACATAATAACTGTTTCAATGTCTGAAAGACATTATCTTATTCATCAGACCACGAATAGGTAACATCCTTTCGTGCAAGCTTCGTCATAAGATCTACTATTTTAGAAAAATTCTAGATGAACCGCCGATAGTAACCGGCAAGTCCTAAGAAAACTGCGAATCTCTAATGGGGTTTTGGGAATTCCCCAATTCACCACCGCCTCAACCTTGGCATGATCAACCATTACACTATCCTTGCATATATCATGACCAAGGAAGTGTATTTCTCCAAGCCAGAATTCGTATTTAGAGAATTTAGCATATAAGTGTTCTTGCATCAAAATGTCAAGAACAATGCGAAGGTGTGTCTCGTGTTCTACTTCAAATCTAGCATAAATCAGAATGTCATCGATGAATACAATGACAAATTTGTCAAGAAACACACAACAAACATGATTCATAAAATCTATGAATATAGCTAGAGCATTAGTCAATTCGAAAGGCATCACAAGAAACTCATAATGCCCATATCTCGTTCTAAAAGCCGTCTTTAGAATATCTTCATCACGTACACGGACTTGATGATAACCAGAACGAATATCTATCTTTGAAAAGCAAGTAGCACTCTGGAGTTGATCAAACAGATCATCAATACGAAGAAGAGGGTACTTGTTCTTTATAGTTCGCTTATTCAGCTCCCTGTAAACAATGCACATCCGTATCGTCCCGTCTTTCTTTTTGACAAACAAGATTAGAGCTCCCAAAGGTGAAGAGCTGGGACAAATGAAACCTCTATCAAGAAGTTCTTCTCTCATCACGAGCCACAGGATATGACCCGTCGGACAGAGGAATTTTAACCATCTCTCCGAACAAAGAATCTCAGCATTTCAGTTGCTGAGCCAATCCCTTCAAATTACAACATCAAATGCCGCAATGGGCATAACAAGAAACGAAATGGGAAAACTATTCCCGTCAATATCAATTACAGCCATGGGAACACTATCAGTGACAGAAACTACTTTAAGTGGATCAATCAACGCGAGAACAGGTAATTGCTATTAAGCACGAAAAGACGCAGAGACAAAAGAATACGTAGCTCCTTGCTTTCACCGGTTTCGAATACCAACTCTTTATCCCGTATCCATCTCTCGGTCACCGCCGGATTCGTTGTGCCCTTAAAGGTATATATGGTTTACATGATGAAAAAGCCTTAAGACATGTGGCCATTCTGTGCTATGGAATAGGAACAACTAGCATATGTTCCTCAATTGTCATTAATCGTTTTAGATTTCATCATTTACTATATGCTACTTTCATAGGAACTGAGGACAGTTCCCTTGTTTATCTTAATACTAGTAGTACACAAGACTACTATTACTTCAGCTATTCTTTTGGCATCACTTTTTATCTAACATTATCAATCTGATTGCATCAGAATGATCTAAACATCTCTTGATTCTATTAGACCATTAAAGTCTTAATATACTTACTATACTTATCTTACTTGATTAATCATGTTAATCAAATAAGCAATTAAACAACAATAATGTCAGTCATATTAATCTCTCTCACACCCCAATACCTCCCGAGGAACACTTTAAATAATGGTCGAGAACCTGAATTTGAGACTGAATACTCTTTCAAGTACCCAATTCACTCAAACTTAGGCTCTGATACCAGCTTGTAACACCGTGCTTTCGAGAACCAAAATTTTCTTTTTAAAAGCTTATTTATCATTTTCATTTAAAATCACGTAGCGGAATTAAAACAAGTGGCTAATATTTTACATTTAAAAATTGCCACATACTAGGTTTGGTGTTATGGTTACTGAACCGGCCGACCATTATCTGCTACAAGATAAACATAATATCAGAGTTAAACAAAATACAGTGTTCCTCCTAAAACATGCAACTACCCGCAGGCATCCGAGCTCACAGCCTAAGGAACACCTGCACAAGTGGAGAGTAGTATCTGTTAGCTATAATAGCTAGTGAGTACACGATAGCATGCAATCAATATAAACATACCACATATCATCAATCATGCTCAAATAGTTCTATCCTAGCATCTCGCGATGAGATGGCGTACTCAGGAGGTAGCATATCTCGCAGGGGGGCCAACCCGGCTCAATGCACCAAACTGGGGTACCAGACACATCAACCGCTTCGGTGGGGGAGCTATACAGCGTCCACCGTTGCGTTTCAGTATCAACCGATTCTTCTGAGTAAAGCCATAAGCTAAACCCACACGGGACAAACCTTGTCCGGGGCAAACCTTTCCCAATAGGTAGGACAAACCTTGTCCGGGGCAAACCTTGCCCAATAGATCTGTATCGATCACAAACAGATAATCTGATTCAATCGAATCATCAGTCGATGCGCGCATATATTCAATTATCATTATAGCATACACCTAATCAAGTGCATACTACATTGTGTCAACATGGTAAATTCTAGCATCATCATACAATCCTACACTTAAACAAGTGCGTGAACAAATCATGGTATACAATCTTTCAACAACATATTCAAACACTTAATCAAGTGTTTACCAATCATTGTATTCAATTCAATTCATTGTTAATATATGTTATAGATATATTAATCGTTATGTTATCAGGCACTCACCTGACGGGCTTAAACTGATTATTATACGTTCCGGGTCTTCGGTTGTTAGGCTCACCTAAACAAACGCCCCGAATATAAGAACAACGCGAATCAATAAATTTTCTGCAGAAACAACGCTCCTTGTGGCCACAAGCAAACTGCTTGCACCCACAAGGGCAGAATATTGCTTACACCCACAAGGGCAGAATATTTTAATATTATCATTTCTTTATTATTTTCTTCTATTTTCCCAAATAATCAATTATATATACATAATTTCTTTTATTCCATATTTAATTAGAATTTTAGACGTACCAGATTCGAACACGACTAGGCCCAATTTGAGGTTGTTACAAAAAATATATCAAGTTACCTCTCTAATAAAAGAGGGGAACACGAAGATCGCAACGGTATAATTCGTTTCGTCTAACGATTAACGGTTTGTGAGATAATTAATTTTAAATAAATTAGAGAAAAGAGAAAATGGAGACCAATATGCAAAAAGTCAGAATTGTCCTCTTTCATATCAATTTAATTATTATCTAAGATTAAATCTAGATCATTGATCTTGAAATTTAATAGCTAAAAATTATTCCTTAAAACTATGATTTTAATTAGAACTATATTGAACAAAACCCATAAAAGACTAACTTCAACCAAATTTATCAGACAATCTAAAATTCCTATTAGATAAAAAAATTTATTTCACAAATCTGAAAATCCATTTTCTTTTTCTAATTAATTAAAATAAAATCCAATTTTAGGTTTTTTTATCAATAACCCCAAAAACTTACGTACTCAAATTTGATTCATGATATCTCAATCAACATTTAAATATTGCAAAAGCCATCTTAATTTAATATTATCCAATTTTCCAAAATATCATTCTTATATTTTTTTAATAAAACGATTCATATTGCCATAAATCTTTTTAAACCTTATTAATCTCTTATCTTTTCATCATTTGATTTGTTAGTTATTTTTAAACTGAGCGTCCCCTAATCATTTGGTTGATTTCTAACCGTGTAGTATAAAAATATTTAGTTACTTATCACCTTTTCAAATTCTTATTTTTTTCCGTCTTATAATTATTTAATATCTTAATTTTATTAGTATTTAATATTTATCGTATTTTAAACCAATTAACATTGAATCTAGTTTCTAAACTACTTTTTTAACTTGAATTTTAATTTATAAGCTTATTAGACTTATCTTAATAAATTATGTCAAACTTATAAAAATTAAGAAAGACTTATGATCAAATAATAATCTATAACAAAATTTCTTTTTTTTTTCAAATGTATTTCCTAACAAAAATCCGTACGTGTAGTGTTTTAGAGTATTTTCAATGCATGGATTATAGAAGTTAAATAGAAGTTGTATAAGAATTAGATGGAGTGTGAGATGGGTTAAATAAGAAGGGAGTTATATGATCATACAACCTCGTTTTCATGACGGAGTTCATATTTAAATATATATAGAGTTAAATGAATTATGAAGATTGAATGATAAAATTGTAAGATAATGAAAGTCCGTCTATTAAACTTGAATGGTAAAATTGAATGGTAAAATGGTAAAATTGTACGGATAATGAAATGAAAGGCCGTCTATTAAGCTTCCGAGTTGTAAGGACTGAGATTACCTTACAGATCACTTCCCCTGCTGTGTGGTCACCATTTGGGCAGTAACCGGTAGGTATGAACATCCTTCCTTGACAACGAGAACACACCAACTTCGTAGTCGTTGAGTTTTTGGTTTTAATAGATCAAGACTTCGCACTTTCATGATTTCATCTCCAATTTGAATTCTCGCATATCTAATTTCTGTAGCTTCAAGTTCTTCCTCTAGTATCATGGCTTCTATGGGTTCTAATGGTAGCAGCTATGACGTCTTTCTAAGCTTTAGAGGTGAAGATACTCGACATTCTTTCGCTGATCATCTCTATGACGCATTAAATCGAGCAGGAATATGTACTTTTAGGGATAATGAAGAGATCAACAGAGGTGAGAAACTGAAACCTGAAATTGATAGAGCAATCAAAGAATCTAGGGCATCAATAGTTGTATTGTCAGAGAATTATGCAACTTCGACTTGGTGCCTTGACGAGCTTTTGTTGATTCTCGAGCAAAGGAGGGAATGCAATCACTTTATTCTCCCTGTTTTCTATCATGTTAATCCCACAGATGTTCGAAAACAAAATAAAACTTTTGCCATTAAAGTCAAAGCTTCTTCAAGGTGGACTGATCACAACGTGAGCAGGTGGAAGACAGCTCTTATGGAGGTTGCCGATTTGTCTGGCATGGTGCTTTCAGGGTATGCTTCTTTTCTGTTCTTTCCATTTCTTTTGTCTCATTTTTTTCTGTTCTTTTACTCCTCTAAACTTGGGAACAATGCAGTGTCAACTTCAAGCCAAGTTATTAGTCATAACTTAGTTTAATTCTGTACTGATGATGTGTCAATACTGTTAAACCTTTGAATTGTTAAAGATCTTCCTTTTTAGTTAAAGGAGTTTGGATTATTGGAAAAGTAATATTTTGATACATCATATGCAAGTTTGACTCAATTTCCCTCAGATTAGAACTAAGCTGAGTTTGTAACTTCTCTTTTTAGATAAAATTGCACCCAACTTTGATTTTGATTTCTGATTTATGTAATAAAATAAAAAACAAGCGTGTTCCCCTGAAATACAACTATTCAGCTCCAATTTGTGATGGTAGTCTCCACTGACAGACACACATGGGTTTTAATTTACATAATTTTCTTCGATCAATCAATATTTGTTTATTAACCTCTGTAAAGGTTTTCGGGAAGCAGTTTCTTTACCTTTGGGTACAGGTATATGACCGTTTGTTTGTCTACGTCTTACCTCCCTCATACCCCGCTCGGGCGGGATTGGGTGTTGTTGTACCTTTGTACTACTTACTACTTTGACCATAGTCTAACTAAATTATGATCTAACTGCAACATTAGAAAATTAAAATGCAGAAAAATTGAATTTATTTGAATCCATCATCTGGTGGTGGTTTTCTCCACACCCACAATTACAAATGCATCCCATATATAAACATACTGAAACGATGCCTCTGAAACGACACAGCCCTAGAATTGTTTAACCGACATATACTTACAACCTTTACACATTTGACACAAACTATACAAGAATTACTATAAACACCCTAAACTTACTAACACGATCGACTTAGTCTAGGCTTATAATTCTAACAGTTTTGAGCATTAATTATTCAAAGACATTTTTGTTTAAACTAGTCAAAGATTCTCTAATTGTCACTCCATGATTTTGTCTGTTTTTTTCTTGTGTTGGTGCAGTCCTGAAACAAATTTTTTGAAGGAAATTGTTGATACCATTTACACTAAATTGGATCGCAAAGAAGTTCATCTTCCATCCAATATAACAGGGATGGAAAATCGTTATGAGGAGATCAGTTCATGGTTAAATCAATCCAATATCAAATTCTTAGCAATTTGCGGCATGGGTGGAAGTGGCAAGACGACACTTGCCAAGTATATATATGATTCAAACTGTAGAACATTTGAAACTACGAGTTTTGTCGAAGACATTGGTGTAAGATGTAAAGGATCCAATGATTTGATTGAACTACAGGAACAACTTCTTAAAGATATTTTAGGGGGGAAAAAGAGAAAAATACCTGGCGTTTCTCGAGGTACACGTAAGATTGAGGAGGCCTTGCAAATGAAAAGGGCACTTATTGTTCTCGATGACATTGCTCAACATAGTCAGTTAACAGCTTTACTTGGTTCTGGAAAAATCAATGCGCGAAGCAAGATTATAATTACAACCAGGGAAAATACAGATGATTGGCTTGATTGGAGGTGTCAAAAGTATGAAATGAAATTATTGAATGATGATGAATCATTAGAGCTTTTAAGTCGTCATGCATTTGGATCTAAAATTCCCAGGGCGGGTTTTGAGGAGCTTGTACTCCAGGCAGTACGATATTGTGAGGGAAATCCACTGGCTCTTGAAGTGTTGGGTTCATCTATGTTCAAGAACAATACCATCTCTAACTGGAAAAGTCAATTGCTTTTGCTGGATAAAGATATTGATTCTCGAATTCAAGGAGTGCTTATAAGGAGCTACATGGCATTGACATATGAGTCTGAGAAAGAGTTGTTCTTGCACATAGCTTGTTTCTTTGTTGGCAAAGACATCGATTATGTGGTAAAGATATTGGAGCCTGATTACTCGGCTATCTCTGGGATCAAAACCCTAATTAACAGATGTCTTCTTTCTCTTTCACCAAACAAAAAACTCAAGATGCATCGATTGCTTCAAGAGACGGGGAAAAACATAGTTCGCCAAGAATCAACAAAATTTCCTGTAAAACGCAGTAGAGTCTGGCTTAGTATCGACTCTTATAAGATATTGAGCAAAGGAGAGGTAAGATGCTCCGTATCTCTAGGTTTAAGCCTACTGTACGCTTTACTATTTCATCTAATTTATATAGGTCCGTATTTTTCTCCTTTCAGGGTTCAGAAACAATAGAAGGTTTAGCACTTGACATGCAAAGATTGATTGAAGAGAAGTTTATGTTCAAGGTAATATAAATATAGAATAAGTAAAAAATATATTTTGGGTTTTGACTTCTAGTTTTGGGTTTTGATCTAATCATCAATTTAAAATTATTATTTGTTTTGGATTTTATTTTTGTACCTTTTTGTCTATGTATTTGAAAAATGAATTAGAAGAGGAAGACAAAATATTTGAAGATTTAGCATATTAAAAGGCTGTTTTTTAAAATTTAAGTACGTGGCACATAACCTGCTCGTATGTTTGATATGGTCATTTTATAAAGTTATTCAGGAATGGAATCTATACCTTGGATTTGTTTGCATGATCACTTTTGTTCAATCCAGAATCAAACTAAGCAAACATATTAAGTCATCATGCTGGTGTATTTGATTTTCTGTAAAAATTTTCTTCATTTTGATTTAATTAGTGGGCAAACTAGAGTAATATTCAAACTATCTCACTAAACTATGGGTCAATTCAAACATTAGTGGTGTTTCTTTTTGTGAAATGATATCTTCAAACCTCTTCTGTCTGCGAGCTGGTAGACATAAGAGGAGAAGACGGTTTGTTTTTTACAACTAAAGAAGAGGTATGAAGTTGTTTTTCTCTTTTAAAAAAAGACTTGGCCTATTCTCTTCTCTTATTTGGAAATTTTTTGGCAGACCACACCCCCTTCTACCATCTCTACTGTCTCCTTTCATCTGCTCACTGTATTTGTTGGTTATATTTTTGGGAGAAAGGGAATGGAGCAGAAGGAAATCTCCGTGTTCCGGATTTTTTCGAGGAGAGAAGAGGAGGCACTAGAGGGATAAGTTTTATTAACTTTCTCTCCTAACTTTCCTCCCAATGTAATGTAACCTGATTACATAATCTGGTTATTAATATGAAATTGACATGCATTTTCCTGTCTCCCCCTTTCTTATGATTCCAACCTGAAAGCATGAAATAAATTTTATTCCCTTCCTTTTTTTTCTGTTCTCTCCTTATTCTCGCCTAACCCTGGAACACAACTAAATGGAAATATCATCCATCATGCTAATGAACCACCCTTTGTACCGTGTATATTCATTCGAATTCTATTATATTAATTTAGTTATAAACCCCAATCATTACTCAACCATCTAGAACATGGAAAGTCTTCTTTAGGTACTCCAGGTTATAGTATCTCAATGCTCTTCTCTTCATGTTAAATTTGCAGGCATCAGTCCTTAATACACATGCGCTTGAAAAGATGAATAACCTAAAGTTGCTCCAGCTAAATTTTGTGGAACTCAATGGATCCTATGAGAATTTTTCTGAAGATTTGAGATGGCTGTGCTGGCTTGGATTCCATTTAACAACCATACCCTCTGAGTTATACATGGGAAACTTGGTGGCTATAGATATGAGCTATAGCAACCTGGAAGTATTCGAACCTCCAATGGTAGTGAATCTAATATCTTCTTTTTGGCGCTCCTCAGTTTTTAGTGATCTTAATAGAAATGTAACGTACTGAAAATGCCTATTACTTTTGTGCAACAGGTTCTTCAGTCATTGCAGATTCTAAATCTTACAGACTCACACAATCTCTTTGAAATCCGTAACATCTACAGGATCCCTAATCTTGAGACTTTGATCCTCTGGAACTGTTACAGTCTGGTTCATGTTTGTGAAAGCATTAGAGACCTCACAAGTCTTGCACTATTGAACATGACAGGGTGTAAAAATGTTTGTAAGAGGGAGAAATTAGATCTGTTAGCAGCTTCTACTTCCAGTGGAGTCACAATTCATTCGTTTTCCTTCCCTCATTCATTACATCAGTTATTCCTGAAAGACTGCTATCTTGAATGTACTGATTTTTTCCCTTTGAGTTTCAGTGTTCAACCATTTTTGCAGTACTTGAATTTAGGCAATGGCTTATTTGAGTTTTTGCCTTGCTATAACCATCTGAAATATCTACGGATTCTTGACCTGAGTTTATGCTCTAGACTCAAATGTCTTCAACATCTCCCTAGTACACTCGCAGAATTGTATGTATATTACTGCGAGTCACTGATGGAAATAACTTTCCAATCACATCGATTCATGTTGCAAGAGTTTGGTTACGAAGGTTGTATAAATTTGACTGAAATTGAAGGCTTTATCAAACTGGTGCCAATAGCTAAGCTAGATGAAACTGATTTGGGGCACCTGAAGTGGCTAAAAGAGTATCAAAACCATGAGGTGTGCCTTGTTGGTGATGATGAGCTCACCGTAGGCAGAAGTCGGCATGTCCAGGTTTGTTGTCTCTCTCTTAACGACATGCATCAACACATTAATATACCACCTACAAACTAATCTGATATGAATTATTGAACCGTTTTGTTTGTGTGACACAGATGTTATATGAATTTGATATATTGAGCACATCTCTGCCAGATATAAAGGATCCAGACATGACTCCCATGTATATATCAAAATCACCTTCTTTATCCTTTGAAGTGCCTTCGTGTCCCAAGAATAGGAGGCTCAAAGGACTTGATATATCTTTCAAGTATAGAATATCTCTCTTACATTCCCTTTCAGGTAATGGTTGTGCATGGTTTTGTAAAATCAGTACATCCAATGGTGTTGATTTGATGTACAACCCCAAAGTCTTTGGTAAACCTGAAGTCGGTGAAGTTGGTATTTGGTTAAGCTATTGGCCAATTGGAAGCATGTTAGAAGTTGGAGATAAAGTAGATGTGGTTATTGCTGTGTTGAGTGGATTGGAGGTACATGAATGCGGTGTGAGCCTTGTATACACTGATGATGAAGTTGGTAAGGAAACCTTGGAAAATAACATGGATTTTAATGGAGATTTGTCTGGATTTCAACTAAGCACAGGAGCTTACTATCTTTGTCGACGTGATTTCTATGAGTTAATGGAAGTTGGCAGATTGAATCCTGATTGGTTTAGAATTCTAGCTGGTGATAGCATTGACTACACTGGTATGTTCCTCTTGTCAAGCTAATTATTGTTATTTGTAATTAAATCTAAGCTGCAATTGAAAAAATTCCTCATATTTCCTCTTGTTACAGAGGTAAGAGGATGGAGAAAGACGGGTCGGCCGAAACTAGTGAATCCATCATTTACAGAGTTGAAAACTGTTAGATGTATCATTGATGGTCCTGAATTGGTAAGTTTGCTCAGTCTTTCTATTTTCGTTTTAACGAGTAGTTACATGAACATGAAGAGCCAAGATTATCATTTGTACCCTGCCTATGCAGTTGGTTTAAGTTTAATTTTAAATCATATTAATTTCATTGCCCTCAACTGATAGAAACTCAAGGGGCTGGGTTGTCATGATAAATATGATTATATATTTCTCAATTCCCCATTCTCCTTGAATTTTTCATACGATTTTTTTAAGTTTGATAGATTTGTTTATTTTTATCTACTTTTTTTTTTAATTTTACATGAATTGAGATAACTTAAAAGACTAACTAAACGATTCTAATCTAGTTTTACCTTTTGGGACTTGATGTTAAAATGGTTTAGTTTGATTGAGTGCTACTAATCTGGCTTCTGTTGTTTATATATCAAAAACAAACAGGAGGACATTTACATAATCACAGAGATGTTTAAATCATCTCTTGGTGATAAAACTGTGTTGTTCACATCAAGTTTGCTTGAGGAGGAAATGAGATCTGCCACTAGATCTGAATTAATTGATGCACAAATGGAGGTAATTGAATGTTAAGTAGATCGATTTTGAAAAGGCTTAATGTCTGGTTGTGTCGGAAACTAAGACTCTCCCCTCATCTCAGGAAATTTATGACAAGGAGTATTTGTCTGACAACGACATAGGTTCCGATTCCATATCTACATTTGATGATTTTGTGATAGAGAGAAGAAATGATAGTAACCCACATGTAAGTATGGCGCTTTCCTCAAGTACAAGGAACTAAAATCATGAACTCTTTTACTTTTTATTTTGGTTTTCAAAGAGTAACTCAGAAAACCTTGGAATTTTTTTACAAATCTGGCTTTCACATTGTGGCTGTTTAGCAAAAGATTTAGTTAAGGTGTGTTTGTCATATGGATTTTTGAGTAGGAAACTAAGTCTCTCCCCTCATCTCAGGAAATTTATGACAGAGAGTATTTGTCTGATGATGGCATAGGTCTCAATTTCATATCTACATTTGATTTTTTTTTTTTATGACAGGGAGTATACATATCTACATTTGATGACCTTGTGATGGAGAGAAATGATACTAACCCACATGTAAGTATGGCTCTTTCCTCATATACAAGGAACTAAAAAGCATGAACTCTTTTACGTTTTATTTTCGACTTTTCGTTCTCAAAGAGTAACACAGAAAACCTTGGAATTTTTTACAAATCTGGCTTTCACATCGTGGCTATCTAGCAAAAGATTTAGTTAAGGTGTGTTTGTCATATGGGTTTTGGAGGCTTAGAATCGGATTGATAGATAAAAACCAGGGTATGTTTGTTTGATAGGTTTTGAATGATAAGAACTGTTATTTGAACCAACCAAAATGGCAGTTTTACACATTTCACTCTACAAATCAATAGTTGATTACCTTTTGGGGGGTACACAATGAACAGTTTTATTTGGTGGGGTAATCAGGTTCCGGGTTATTTGAGTTGGTTTAGTTTAGTTTGGTTTTATTTGGTGGGGTAATAAGGTATCAGGTTGATTGGGCTTAATGGGTTAAATATGTTTTGCTTACTTTTAAAAGTAATTAAGCAAATACAATTAAGAAGGCCAATATTGTATCATTGATGCTTGCTTAATAATAATTTATATATTTTTCATGGATGAATGCACACTAATTTGGATCTTATTCTAAAACATGTAAAGTCTTTACTAGTTGTTTTTTGATAGAACTATGTTTTCCTTATGACATAAGAAAACAAAGACAAAAGGTCAAGCAACAAGCTCAAGTTGTAAGTTATGACTAACAACCATACAAATTAAGGCCGTCTATTATTGACTTCACTAAATTCAACCCGGACCGAATAGGACTTAGGTCGATACGAACACGACACGAAATTAAATCGGGTAAAAAATGGGTCGAATAATAAATGACACGAAAAAGATTGACACGAACACGACACTAACAATAACTTGAAGTTGACCTATTTAACCCGATTTTATTTAATAACAATAAAAAACATAAAAGCATATTTATCTTAAAACAATAAAAAAGTTTAAAAGTAAAACTAATAATAGGCATTGGAAATTTAGGTTTAAGTTGAATTTCAAAACATTAAATATGGATATATGTACATAAGGTAATCTTCGTATAAATTACCCTAGCCTTATTGTACAAACGTTTGACATTAGAATTAAGTTGATCAATCGAGTATTTATTTGTTTTATAAAATAAATAATGTTATCAATTAAAGACATAATATACATATTAGTCGTTTCGTAATATACATATTTTAAAACTATAACGCATGAAGTTTCAATTATATAAATTTTTATATTGTTGCATAAAAGATACATCAGTCATGTCGATCTTTATATAACTCTATTTATGTTTTCTCCATTTAATACATCGCACAAAATTTTCGTATATGTTCTAATAAAAAATAATATTATACATATCTATACTATCTTATAAAACATTTAGGTTTTTTTTGTCTTAATCTCTAAATTTTAAGTTACTAATTTACCCTTAATATTAAACTAAATGGAAACTATTAAATAAAATACCTATTTAGTGAAGTTAATGACAATCTTATATATCATTTTAATAACTAAACCTTCCACAATAATGAATATTTAAAAAATCAAATCAAGCAAATTAACTTAATAATTAAAAAAATTAATAATTAAACCTTTCATATTAAATATTCTATTATATAATAAATATTTTAACTTAACTATTAAAAGCGTATAGCTAGAAGTATTAAATCCAAAAAACATATAACCTAAATTTATAAAAATTTCTAGATTTTTTAAATGGGTAATATAATTAAAATAGCATATAGTTATAATGTCAACACTTTTGTTAGATTTTTCCATCCATTTGAAATTTTATTGACCCATTATCATTTAGAATAGAAACACACTACCCCTATTTTAAAAAGGGTTTAGTATTCAATAGTGTATCGAAGTTTTCACTTTTTGCTATTGTGTATACCCAACTTTTAAAACTACCATATAGTGTTTTGAACTTTCCATAATTACCAATGATGTATCCTGTTACCTATATTGTTACCTATACAACAAGTAACAAGTAATCTTTTATTATTATTTTATTTAATCTTAATACTAAATCAATTCCACATCAGTAATTGTTGTAAGAATAAATTAAAAATCCAAAATTGAAGAGAGGAGCTAGATAGAATTAGTTTATAATGAGGAGAGGGAAATCTGGACATTAGTTAAGTCATTTTTATAGTAACAGTGGACGAATCGAGACTTATCTACTTGCCTTTCAACCTCAGAGCATTCCGTTCAGGTACCACACTCCGGATTCGTACACCGATACGATCACACCAAGAAAAGAAGACTAGGACCTATATGAGTGTTCATCTTCATCTTTAACAAAACCCTATCAAAATGCCTATCAACATCCCATGAACATAAATCGAACCCAAATCTTATGCAATCGTATGACCACAACAATCTTGTGCAATCGTAAGGTGATTCAAGAACAACAGATGAAGCAAAAACCTAAATCTTGTGCAATCGTATGAACATAGATCTGGGCATGTATACAACAAAGATGAAATCAAAAAACCCCACAGACGATGAATCCATGGGTTTTTGTTCGAAAAACACAAACCTATTTGAATAAAAAAGTCGGCCCAAATCAAGACTCGAAACCCTAATGTATGTAATCATAATACAACCAATGGAATTGAAGTCGCCCCAAATCAAGAATTGAAACCCTAAAGATGAACCGTTGAACACAAATATCGAAACTAACCTTGGAAATCATAGATGAAAAAAACCCCAAATCAAGAAATCCTAAAATTAGATGAAATTACAGATCTGTTGTAGTCGCCCAGATCTGTTGAAAGTCGATGGCGGTGTTCTTGAACCACAAGAACCCTAATCACCAAATCGAAAGTCGATGGGGGTGTTCTTGAACCTTAATTGCCGGAGGTCGGTGGTGGTGGTGGTGCCTGTAAAACGAGGTGGTGGTTTGAGCCTACAATCAAAACGAGGACCAAAGTCATAAATAACGAAGGTGGTGGTGGTTGCTGGAAGGTGGTGGCCGTCGAATGTGGTGGTGGTCGATGGAAGTGGAGGGTGGTGGTCGAAACCGGTGACTAATCACCAAATCGTAGGATGATGGCGGAGTTCTTCACATTTTAAAACTATAACGCAAGAAGTTTCAATTATATAAATTTTTATATTGTGGCATAAAAGATACATCAGTCATGTCGATCTTTATATAATTCTATTTATGTTTTCTCCATTTAATGCATCGCACAAAATTTTCGTATATGTTCTAATAAAAAATAATATTATACATATCTATACTATCTTATAAAACATTTAGGTTTTTTTGTCTTAATCTCTAAATTTTAAGTTACTAATTTACCCTTAATATTAAACTAAATGGAAACTATTAAATAAAGTACATATTTAGTGAAGTTAGTGACAATCTTATATATCATTTTAATAACTAAACCTTCCACAATAAAGAATATTTAATAAATCAAATCAAGCAAATTAACTTAATAATTAAAAAAATTAATAATTAAACCTTTCATATTAAATTTTCTATTATATAATAAATATTTTAACTTAACTATTAAAAATTGCTTATAGCTAGAAGTATTAAATCCAAATAACATATAACCTAAATTTATAAAAGTTTCTAGATTTTTTAAATGGGTAATATAATTAAAATAGCATAGTTATAATGTCAACATGTTTGTTAGATTTTTCCATCCATTTGAAATTTTATTGACTTATTATAATTTAGAATAGTAACACACCACCCCTATTTTAAAAATAGACAAGTTGTAGGAAAAAAAATAGTCGGTGCCGCTACATTGTGCGGGGACAATGCTAGTAAATATTTATGTATATATATAAAATTTGGGTTCGGGACCCGATGGGTACCTGATCTCCTGATTTCTAATTTGGGGAATCTTTGTCTCTATCCTTGATAAACTCGGGGATTTCCCGGTCAAACCGGTTAGGATATCAGGTACGAGTTTTTTTTGTGTCATCCCTAGTAATAGACAATTATGATGTGTAATAAACGTTTGGTAAGATTTATACAAGAAAGATCATAGTCACATCGTTTGCGGTACGCTTCGGTACGGGAACGGGGATGGGAACGCGATTCGCTAAGTTAGGCATATCCGGTACGGAGGGGGTAGATTTATTTCAGTATGCATCCTGTACGATGTACCTTACATTTTGGTACAGTGTACCCACTATCAAAAACAGCTGCTAAGAACCAAACCTTAAAAAACCTTTCTAGTTACAAAAATCAAACCAGAAACATTAATAGAAAAAAGAAAAAATAAGCATTTATAATCTAGAAACATTAATTTCATAAACCAAAACAATGCAGAATTTGAAACAGAAAACCATTTTCAGTGAGGAAAAAAACAGCAGCAGGGGAAGGCTGGTGAGGACGATTACCGGAGAGTAGAAGATAGATATGAAATTGAACAATCTAAACAATTTAATAGAAGTTGGAATGTGAAATTGAATCATTAGATTATTGTTCAGAAGTGTGAAATTAGATACTGAGTACAGAGAATCAAATAACAAAGAGTCGGGGGTTGACCAAAATCACCAAACGCTTCATTTTTTCCCGTCTTTGAAATTGACGTATCTGTAGGGTTTGGATCGTTCCTATTTGTGTTCCATTTGCTGAATTGGAGACCAATTGGTTCGTTTTGGCCATCAATTTGGTTCTCTTCGACCATCGTTTTGGATTGAATTGAAGCAGCGTTCCAAATCGCGATCCAGTAAGCGATTGGATCGATCTCGTACCGCGATTGGGAATGAAACATTCAGATCGCAGATCGTGGGTGTTTTAGCGAACCATGTGACTGAGAAAGATCTATATGCAATTTTTTTGTGAAAAAAGAGTCCACAAGAAACCCGACGCGAAATCAGATTTTTTTTTGTCTGAATATTATTCTCAAAAAAATGGATTGACACGAAACACGACCCGAACAAAACACGAAATTAAGTGACACGAACCGAACCGAACCGGACACGCTACTAAATTAGATTGAAAATGGATTCACATGAAAATGACACGGAAATAGGCGACACGAAAATGACAATGAAATAGCCAACACGAATCATTTAACACGAACATATGAATGGTGAATATTGAAAATGTTAATTGTGCACCATTATTCATTATTTATCTAAAGCCATTGCCAAACAGAACCATGATTTGTTGCATTTTAGTAAGCCAAATCATTTATCAACGAACAATGAAGTTGTTCGCATATTAATTACTTAATTATCAAATTTCATATTGTCCTCTACAACTACTTTAATATTATTGAAATATTCATTTATTTTTTCTTTTGTTTATATCAGATTTTACACGGAAGCTTTCAGGATGAAATTATCAAGGAAAAGGGACATACCAGAAGACAAGTATTTAAATGCTTTCGTTGGATTCGGCCCCGAAGAATCAAACTTTGCAGTAGAAAGTATGTTTCTAAATATTTCTACAATATTGTCTTTGTACATTGGGTTTAATGTTGTTATGATTTAAAATTATGTAAAAACACTTTTCGGGTTAAGCGGATCACACGAAGAAAAACTTATGACCCCTTACCCAATCCAAACAGTGACTACCTTAATTGGGTTGCGCGAATTGCAAACCCGAAAACAGTATCTTATTTGGGTTGGTCGAGGTCGGATATTTTCAACGCTCCTAGTTTGAGACCATGAAATCAACATCGCCACCTCTAGCATGTGGGCCGGTTACAATGAGGCAATGAGCAGTATTTATGACAAACAAGCATACCCTAAACAAAACTCTAGAAAATATCACACAAACACTGAATTGAAACCTTAGAAATTGTACACACACTCCTTTAAAAGAAACCCTAAATTGAAATGAGGCCCAATAACGGAGGGGAAGGGAGGGAATCCCTAAATCGACATTGCCACCTCCCGCAAACACTTGTTTCATATACCATTAGTAACAACCCAGTCTGTCCCATTTTAAAAAGTACCTATATTGACCGAGTACTCTCTAACTACAGGGTAGGACTGTCTACATCTTACCTTCCCTGTACCCCAATTTCGTGGGATTGAGTATTGTTGTTGTTGATTGACCCGTTACTTAAACCCCCTAACTCGCTCACGTTGTGACCTCAACTACCATTAGATTTTATTTCTGGTTTCCCACTGTATACACTATTCCTAATATTTATTATAGAAGAAGCTGAAATTAAGAACAAGTGAACTTTCACTTTTACATATATATTTTCTCCTTAAACTGCAAGTACTCATTTTGGAAAACAATACGCTTGTCCAATTGATATGTTTTCTCATTTGTAATTTCTCCGTCCATTTTGCTCGTGTGGCATGCCAGGTACCTTTTCCTTCTATAGAAAATGAAGTAAATTTAAAAAATATTGAGTTTACTATTATTTTTCAGGAACAAAATGAGAGTTACAACCCAGAGATTGTGGAAATGTCTAAAGCGCTTGTTTCTGATAAGATCACAGTGTCTGAAAGCCCACAAGAGACATTAAAAGTGGTGGTTACACATGAAGTTAGTGGCCAGGCAATCAAGGTAATTCTGCCTTAAAGCAGTGGTTTTACATAAAGTTTGCAAGTCATTCTGTGCACCTTTACGAAAAACATACAACATGATAACAAGTTTAGCATTTTGACCAATGATTTATATGTTCTTATCATCTCCTTGTTTTATATTTATTTTGAATAATGTTATCCGGTCCTGGTTCTTTTAACAATTATTATATACATTTCAGAAAATTGTGGTGAGTGGAATTTAGCAACCAAACTAAGGAATGCAAGGCAATGAAGGCGTTATCCGCAGTGTGCTACATTCAATCACTTCATTCAACACAAAAGATGGTTACTGTCACCGGTGATGTTGATCCTATGATAGTTGGAGCTGCTGAAGAACAAACAAAAGAATATAGATTTGGGCCAGTTTCAATAACGACATCAGGTTGTTTAGTGTTGTAGTATACTGTAATGTATTTAGTATTTACTTCTGAACCCCCCCCCCCCCCCCCCCCCCCCTTTTTTACCGACCCACACACACACTAAAGGGGGGCCTGTTTTCTCTTTGGTTGATGTATCAAAGAGACTTGGGGGGTTTCATCATATTTGTTGTTTGTTTAAACTACAAGAATTAGGGATTTAGGGGTGAGGACATATGCATCATACACATTTATTCACATATGCTTGTATGGGATGTACATGCAGATAGGTCAACATGGGAACCACTGCCAGATTTCATCAAAACGTTTCCTAACTTTGACCTTGAATACATGGTCAATTTGAGAGGGGATGGACATGATACAGCCTACAAGGAATGCCAATACCAGCAGAAAAAGGTCCATCAAACCACCATCTTACCTCAGGAAATACACCAAGTGAGTTAGTTACAAAAGCATCATGGTGTGACAGAGATATATCAATTAAATAATATTAATTTTTATTTCTTTTTAATTTTCCCTTGCCAGCTATATATAGGGAATCGTACCTCTGTTATGATATATGAATGAAATTGCTTTGCTCTTTCACGGAGCTCACCTCTACTTGAAAGAGGCTTGTGTAATATCATATTGAGCTGATTTTTTATGCTTTGAAATATGGTTCATCACTAAATTTTCGTCACTGAGGACTATTTTTCTTGTAGTGTTACCAAGAGAACACATCGACTTGGTTAAGTTAAGGGTTTTTTTTTTGAAAGATTGGTTAAGATAAGTTTACTCGTCACATATTGGACACCTAGGTGGAGTTGAGGTTGACGCTAAAAAGGTTTAGATTGACTTGATTCAAAAGTCTTTCATTACGGATTCTTCAAGTGAACACATTGACTTTGGTTGGGATAAGTTTATTCCATCTAGCTTCATTGTTGTCAAGTTGCAAATGATTAACTTCAATCACCTTCCTCAAGGTTTCAGCGAGAAATTTTATGAAGTATGAATTGTAGATCGTGAAAGCCCATGAATCACCATTATTCAAAAGAAAGAGCCTGCGGATAGCCTTTTTAGCACTAGTTATTCAATATTCATGTTTAGGCTGGGGTGATAGATCTCCAAGCCCACTAGTCTAGCCCAAAACAGGGTTTATTTCAATGTATTATACAAAAACTCTCATTCCGCCTAGGGGCCAGTATGGGTTTGGTTTGACCCAAAATCGATAATTTGGTTCGTGGGTTACTTCTAACCAATCAGTTTCAGTTTTACGGGCGGTTATCGGTTTGTTTCACATCAAGTTTCTTGAGAAGGAAATGAAATCCGTCACTAGGGATGAAACTGTGGCGATCAAAGCAAAGTTCAAATCAAGTTTGCTTGAGAATGAAATGAAATCTGTCCCAAGATCTGATTCAATTGATGCAGAATTGTAGGCAACTAAATATCAAGTTAATTAGATCTATAAATGAAAACTCTTTATGTTTGGCTGTGTAGAAAACTAAGTCTACTCCTTCAACTCAGGAAATTTATGACAAGCGGTATGTTTCAGAAGACGAGATTTATGGCTTCGAGATGGAGAAATATGATACTAACACACATGTAAGTATGGCTTTTTCCTCAAGTACAAGGGACTAAGAAACCTTGAACTTGTTTACTTATTATCATTGTTCTCAACTAATGACCCAGAAAAACTTTGAAACTTCCTTACAAATCTGGCTTTCACATTTTGGCTGTTTAGCAAAATATTTAGTTATGGTGTGTTGTTATATGTATTTATTGAGGCTTAGAATCAGATTTAGAATGGTTATCACGCCAAAATGGGCGATCTTTTAGCCGGAAATAGCCGAAATAAAGCTAAATGAGAGTTAGAATAGGAGGCCTAAATGATAATAACAATAGACATGTGTCCTGTTTGATAATAGTAGTATAGTACCAATCTTTAGTTGTCTAATGATAGGCAGTATACTATCCCTAATCCCTAATATTTATTATAGAAGAAGATGAAATAAAGAACCAATAAACTTGACTTTGACATGTGTATTTTCTCCTTAAACTGCAAGAACTCATTTTGAAAAACAATATACTTAAGTCTGATTGATATGTTCTCTCATTTGTAACTTCTCCCTCCATTTTGCTCATGTTGCTTGCGGCACGCCAGATAATGAGGAAAATGAATGAATATTCAATTTCATTTTGTTATGTATTCAGGAATAAGATGAGAGTTGCGACCCAGAGATTCTGGAAATTTCTGAAGCATTGGTTTCTTATAAGATGACAGAGTCTGGTTCAAGCCCACAAGAGTCAAGATGCATAAAAAACAGTGGTTACACATGAACTCTGTGGCCAAGCAATCAAGGTAATTCTGCATTAAACTTATTAGATAATAAAGTAATAGCAAGCAGGCCCATAAACACTGCATATATGGTAAACTAATCCTCTGTTCCTTTTTGAAGGACATACAACATGATAGCAGGCTTAGCAATATGACCAAAGATTTAGTGGTTCTTATCGTCTCCTCATTTTATTCAACTAGCATGGTACCTGCGCAATGCGTCGGCATCAAATAGTTTCTACTCGATAACTTGTTCGTTTTGGGAATTTACGTAATACGGTGACAACGAATAATTTTACATTGGTAACATGTCTATTTTCTTTATTTTCTGTATTTTCCTGTTCTTAATCAACTCTTTTATTATTTTTAAATAAACTTTGAGAACAACTAAATAAAAAAAAAGTCTTTACTTATAAGATAAATTAAATTGCATGAAAATACTGAGTGTAAATTAGTAATTTGAAACTATTTAAAATTAAGAGATTAAGAAAATAGTAAACTAATTTGAAACTATTAATTATACGAGCTATTTAAAATTTTTTAAAATATATGTTTATAAATTCTTATTATAGATTATTCAGATTTATGAGTTTTACTTGTTCACATTTTCTGATAATTATGTTAAAATATTTATTACATGATATAACATTTAATATAAAAGGTTTGATTATGAAAGTATTTTTTAATAAATAAGTTAATTTATTAGAATTGTTTAGTTTTCATTTAGTTTATATGAGGGGTAATTTAGTAATTTCAAAAGACTTAAAATTTAAGATATTAAGCAAAATGTCTAAATGTTTTATAATATAGTATAAATAGTGTTATCCACTGCTTTTTCTTTGACTATTATTGTACTTTTCAGAAAATTGTGGTGAAGGTCAACTTAAGCATCCAAACTAAGAAACGTAAGGCAATGGTGGAGTTATTAATTGAACTTGAGGGCATTGTATCCTTTCAGTTTGATAAGAAAGATGGGAGACTAACTATCATTGGTGATGTTGATCCTGTGAGAGTGTTATCTTTGGTGATTAAGATAGAGGAGGTAGAAATCATAAGCGTTGGACCTGCTGAAGAAGAAACGAAAGAACACAGATCCGGACCATTTTCAAAAACGATATCAGGCTGTTCGGTGTTGTAGACTTGTAGGGGTTCTGTAATGTATTTACTTGGGGACCCCCCTCCGGCCCTCCTGCGGCGGTATTCTTTTTGGTTTTTATCAAAGAGACTTGGGGGTTTCTTCCTTTTGATTTTGTTTAAACTTCAAGAATTAGGAGCGAAGACATCTTAGATAGTTAAATACATCATACAGATAGCTTCAACATTTTCAGACACTGGATGGGGATAGATGTGAGCCTGTGCAAGTATGATAAGCTGATTAATTATACTATATAAGGAAGTATGAAGAGTGACATTTTGTCCTTTTCTGCATGAATTTTCATATATTGTGTATTCTGAATAGCTAAACAAAGGGAAAGGTGGCGGGTTGGTTAGAGCTTAATTGTGTGGGTTTTAGGCTTCTAGGTCGTCCCAGGTTCAATTCTGATTTTTGGCATTTTGCTACTTTTTTCATACAACTTCCCTTTTATTTAGACGAAAATATTAGAATTATTTTTCTGTTCTAGCAAATAATTTTAGTGTACAACTTAAAATAATTATACATGACTTCTTTTTTTATGTGTCAATAATTGTTTAACAATCAAAATTTAAGTTCAGTTTCAGTTTAGCTATCAAAGTTTTTAATAAAATGATTTACCATAAAGTTTTGAATTTGTTATGATTTAAACCTCAATTTTTTTTCAAATGGTTTAAACCTTGAAGTTTTATTAAAAAACGAATTATTCCCTTAAGTTTTGTATGAGTTTTTATTTTACCCACTTTACTTGATGAAACATCTTAGTTGTTTTAGAAACTTAACAAAACTTAAAAGGGTTAAATATTTTATAACAAAACTTTAAGTGTTAAATCATTTGAAAAATAACTTTAAGGTTTAAACAAAAAATAAGGTGTAACTTTGAGGATTAAATCATAACAAATTTAAACTTTATGGTAAAATCGTTTAAAAAACTTTGATTGTTAAACCATAATTGAATTCAAACTTTGATGGTTAAATCGAAATTAGAGTTACTTTGATGGTTAAACAATTATTGACCATTTTTTTATTTGTTAAGACATTTATTTGATTGTAAGGATTACTTAGAATTTAAGAGAATCAAAATCCTTCTTTTTCTTCATTAGCCAACCAACTCATGTAGGGTTTTTTTTTTCTTTAAGAAAAGTATCTATAAATATAATTAGATAGAATACTTTCAACTTTGTCAACTGATAGTGAAATAAAAAAATCGGAATACTGTCCAATACCTACTACCATAGAAAAATGGAGATGAAAACAAATAACTCGCATTGTCCAGAATAAAAAATATAAGAGTTTGGAATATTAAATAACTTGTATCCATAGAACATATGGCGTGACATAGACAATAAATAAATAGGAGTTAATTTCATTCCAATTGTTAGACATAAAATGAAAATAAAAGTTGAACTGATTTGAATATAAAGCAATATAGCATTCTAATCATAAGTGTTTAGATTTGCCCGCTTTATTTTAAATATTTGAGTTTGAATGTTAGTTTCTATATTTTATATAACCTAAAAACCTAGCCGTAACTTGTGGGTAAAATCAACTCGTTACTTGTATATATGGGTGGTAGTATGAAATTAATGTTTGATAAAACTAGCTAACTTTAATCATCTTGTTATAATTTCTGCTCTCTTGGCGGAATACTACAATGTTTTCAAGACCTTGAAAGCCATCAAAGGCCAAGCACCGACACATCGAGTTCTAGCTACCATTAATGCCTCTTCAACCTTCAACTTCTTCCAACCCTCTTTAAGCAGGAAGTGCTATCCGAAGGCCTAGGTTAAGCAAACATGGGGAACGTCTTCAATAGAAGAACCCGTGTGAATGGGAAGGGATTGAATCCCCTCCCCAAGTCAGCCGACTGTCCCCTCTAAAAGACAGGATATATTAAGATACCAAAATGGTAGGTTTATATTTGCATAAGTGATCAGTAAACCTATCTACTTAGGGATTTCGAATCAAAGCATGGGCATATGCAACTAAGAGAGAGCAATAGATCGTTAATGGAAGAGCCATATCTGAACAAATTGAAGAACCTAATGGATCGAACTCATTTTTGGCTGCTATGAAAAAAATGGGCCTTGCGGAAGGATCATTCTCAGATCTCTAGGCTTATGATAAGGAGACATCCGATTCAATGGTGGCAAAAGTGAACTAGTGTTATACCCGTTCGTTGTCCGAGATATTTTTTCTAATAAATATATATGTTTGTGTACGTATGTCTTTATTTGTGATAGCGGAAAACTAATGCTACTTAGCACATGAAAAACACGACTTTGCTTTTGAGTATGTCACATTTATGCTTTTGAGTTTTAAGGTGCGGCCGCTAATGGTGGTCGTGGTAATCGTGGTAGTAATGATATTGAATACAATTAGAAAATCAATTTAGAGCTTACATTATCATTTTCATTAAAAAAACAAAATGACTAAAAAACAAACGGATATATGACTATGATTGAATTTCGCGGTTTCGTAATAATTTTAGTTCTTAAAGGAATCGCCGCTATATTATATATGTGTGTGCACAAGCGCGTTAAACAATCAAATTTATTACGAGAACCATGGCATACATACATACACATAAAAAGAGTAAAATGGTTAGATATGTTTACATTATTTCTCTCTCTTAAATTTACATCACTGCTAAATACCACCATTACCAATATCCTCATCGTTGTTACTTCTACTAAATACACATTTGTATTGCACATGAGCAACCATTCAGTAAAAACCCATAAAAACAACCACAATCGTACACAATTTTATGACCATAATGTTGGTTACACATGTTTTATAAATGTTACTATAGTTAAAAGCTCACGTGCACATATTTGATGAATAAGTATATTACGTTGGTGTAATCTTTTACTCAAAAAATAATTTTGTATAAAAAAAGATAACAATATGAGTGTTAAATTAAAAAAAACAAAATACTTGTCGATTTAATATAATTTTTATAATTTAAAACTGATTTTTGTTTTAAAAACATTTAAAGTAGATGTTTGACTTTAGTTTTGATAGGGTCAACATTTTATGGAAAAAAGTATAACAATATGGGTGTCAAATCGAAGAGAATAAAATACTCGAAAATTTGATATAATTTTTATATTTTTTAATTTTTGAATGTTAAAGATGTTTTCATTTTAAATATAAATATAATGTTTGACTTGTTATTAGCAATATTTTAGGAATTTAATCTTATAGTTGGTTAATATTTGAACCGGACAACCGTCACGTCATATTTTCACGTCATAGATGATGTCATCATTTTTTGCCACATCAGCATTTTCTTTCTGCTCCGTCGGCAATATATATATATATATATATATATATATATATATATATATATATATATTAATTAAATTGGATAGCAGGCTAGCTGGCTAGGACAATGCATTCTCTTGGAAGCTAAATATTAGAAGTGATTTTAAGACGAATTAATAATTATACAAACAAGCAAATAAACACTCCTAATGCATTCTTTATGTCTATTCCTAAACTTTTTGAAATCAATTAGGATTAGCCATTTCGATACTTTAAGGCTCTCAAAATTGTTACAGTTTTTTTCATTAATTTCCTTCGAAGATTTGATTTTACAAAAAGCATTCCCACGTTTAACAAACTATTATGGACCCTGTATTTCAAACTTTGTTACTACTCTTATTGTTATTACTTTAAGATTTCATACAATTTATGTTATCTTGTAAAATGTCTAATATATATTCTTTAACCCGTATATTTTTCGGTTTCTTACTTATTTTTTAAATGAAAGAAGTAAAATTCAAGAGTACTTAACCACATTTAAGTCCTTTTCTCGATTTTTTTTAATTAGGAAAGAAAAGAATTTGAATTATCCTATAAAAGGTGTTCTTGAGATTAATTTAAGGAAAGAAAAGAAATAAAGAGGTTAGGAGAGGGAGATTAGACTTATTTTAATTTCAAATCTACCCTCCTAAACCTGGGATGATTTGAAAGTAAAGAATTTTCTTCCCTTCCCTTCATTTTCTCTCCTTCTTAAACTCAAGAACACGACTTTAAGCCGTTAACGTCATAAATTTAAAGATAAAAAGTCAAAATTGTTATTAAATTATGTTGAATTATTTGTACAATAAACAACATTGTGAAATAAGCAACCACAAGAATACAATACAAATAACAATAAGATTGTAATGACCATACTTTGAGCACTTTTAATTACATATATATATATATATATATAATTAAAAGGATTTAACTAGAAATAATTAACCATGAATAAATAAATTATTATATACGCTCACGAACATTTAATAAGATCCGTTGACGCGTTTAGATTATTGATATAAATAATAAAGATGGGTTTTTATCGTGTTTGGGATTTAGTAATGATTTTATAGGATCTTTAACAAATGAGAAACCTAGAAACTAAAGGGTCAAAACAAAAACAATAAAGATTAGTTTGTAATTAAGGAGACTAATGTTACATTAGGGTTAATCCCCATTAGATTTGAGTTACGGCAGTTTCAAGGTATTTTGCGTGGGTGTGCTCTCAGTCGACAAAGAAGGAAGAAGAGACTCAAGATATCAAGTGGTTTGTGAAGGAAATCGATCAAGTAAGTATCCCTAACACCTAACTATGTATTTTACGTGATTTGTAGTAGGATTACAAGATTTAATCGTTGGTTTTTGTGATGAAATCTGATCGACCAATAGATTTATTGGGTTCGATGTTCTTGGGTGTTGAATACAAAATTGATTAGGTTCTTGATGTTAAATCCCAAAATTGACACTTAGGGTTTATGCCTTGATGATTTCTAGGGACAATGGTATGTAAATAAAAAATTTTCGTAAAGAAAATAAAAGTCAATTGGTAGATATTAAGGGCTGTGTTCGATTATGGGTTTAGAAGTAGGGTGATTTACAATTCAGTCATGAGGGGTTCGAGAATTGTGATTGGCCATGTTAGGTTGATTCACGATTTTTAGGTGGTAAGACTTGATTTGCGATTTGTAGCTTTAGGGCGGCGATTTGCGATCTAGTGTATGAGCTAATTTGCGATTTCAACTTCAAGGAAGATGGTTTTCATCTAGGAGTGGTTTGTGATTTCCTCCATGGATAATTGATTTGCGATTTCATGTGTGTGTGGTACTTGATTTCGATCCACCTTGATGATCACCGATTTACGATTTCCTTGTTGGAACTGATTTTTGATTTGGCAATGTATTAGACGTTAATTTATATTATATTGTTCTAGAGGGTTTAGAGTGTAAAAATGGTTATTATATATACTCTTGTAATTCTCGGTTAATGACACACTATAATACACAAATGACAATGGTGATTACCAAGTCTTAACTTGGTATGAGAGCCAACTTCCTAACCCTAATTTTGGTTCGACAGTTGCCCTTTTTCATCCCCTATCTATCGCCGATCTATTCCAGCAATCGGCTGCCTTGTTTCATCCCCTATCTATCATTGAACTATTCCAGCGTAAACCCTCTCATATTTTTCACCGATCTTCGTCTCCACTCCCATTGAAAAGACGGTCCATAATGGCGCAACTCACAGCTTTCTCATCCGCTGAAAAGACTGTCCACAACTCTCATAAGTTTGGATTTAATCTAAATCCAAACAATTATGGCCATTGGAAAACCATGATACAACTGTTTCTTGTTACAAACAATTTCTTTGGTCATGTTGATGGCACAATTCCGTGCCTCCCAAACACAGTTGCATCGACTCTTCCAACAAAGAAGGAGAGGTTGCGGTTATACCCAATCCCGATTATACCATCCGGAACTCCAATGATGCTCATGTTCACATGTTGATCCTATCTACCATCTCCGAAGTTTCTTTTCAACATGTACAAGGTAATACCTCTCATGATTTATGGCTGTCTCTTGAGCGTGCTTATGCTCCCCACACCTCATCACGTGAATGCATGCTTAAAACACAGCTATTAAAGCTTACAATAAAAGAGGATGAGTCCTCCTCTGCATATCTTAGACGAGCTCAGGAATATTATGATACTTTAGCCAATATTGGCGAACCATTAAAAGAAAAGGATCTGTTTATACTTGTAATATTTGGTCTAAGAGATAAATACAATGTGTTAAAATCCACTCTGCTGACACGGAAATTTCCAACAGCTTTTGTTCAACTTTATGGTCTGTTGTCTGATCATGGTTATATGATTCAAAAGACATCCGCAGCCGTGTCACCGGCCAAGCATTCACAGCAGCCTCCACTACAGTTCCTCCATCTTCTGCCACACAGTCTGTTTCACAAACTGAAGCAATTCAGGCGGTTCAAAGTCTTACACAGCAGCTAGGATTACAACTCCACCCTATGCACTTACAACCAGCACAAGCTTATTCTACCAATCGCTCCGTGAGTAATTGTAACAATTGATCCTTCAACAATCGCAATCGTGGCAACTACAATAATTGTGAACAAGGAGGAGGGCTAATCCATCTTTCATGCACACACTAAACATGTTGAAGTTGACTTTCACTTTGTAAGGGAAAAGGTTGCTCAAGGACAGCTCTCAGTTCAGTTTATCTTAATAGTGATCAGAAGACGTGTTTACCAAGCCTCTACCCTCACAACGATTTCTTCAGATAAGATCCAAGCTACAGGTCACTCCCCGGCCTTAGCTTGCGGGGGAATATTAGACGTTAATTTATATTATATTGTTCTAGAGGGTTTAGAGTGTAAATATGTTTATTTTATATACTCTTGTAATTCTCGGTTAATGACACATAATAATACACAGATTATAATCGTGATTATCAAGTCTTAACTCAATGGCTTAACTGAATGTTGGGATGGCGTGGAAGCATGGCGAGAAAAGCCTAAGGGTCGTGGCGCAGCTTGGCGTGGCAGACTTTATTGTTTAGGAACCGACGTGACGTGTCGGCTTAGAGATTGTGACGCGTCATTTGTTGTGATATAATATTTAGTTATGTAGCTCCATTTATTTATAAGGTTTTGTTTTTCTTATAGGTCATTTGGTAGGCTATCTGCAGATCGTTTGGTTGCTACGCTCAGACTTCAGGAGAGTTCATCAGGTTTTTAAAACCGAGTGCCAAGACAAAAATATATTTTTATAAATATCTACTAATAACCTAACTTACTCATATGTGGGAAAGTGATATATATCGATCTATACATGATTATATGACTTGTGTAGTGTATGATTGACAGAATTATGATTAATAGAGTCGTACTTGAGTGATGTGTAGCCTAATGGTTGGGGTCATGCGCAGAATATCATGTAAGGTATTGGGAGGCGTTGCGAGCACCGTGGTTACCTTCACCTAAATGACACAAAAGCTGCACATGGTTTGTAGGGCAGTTGGAGTAGCGAAAGTGGACGGGTACTTAGTGGATCTTGTACTGAAGTGAACGGGGTTTCTTTTAGAGGGATTAGACACTATCTAAGTGAACTCTAAGGACAAACGATTAATTAAACACCGTTGATGAATACAGTTGATAACGAATGAATAATAAAGAACGCTTGTTAAATAACGGTTGATACGATTGAATTACATGAACATAAAGATATGATTATGATGTATGATGGTTTATTACGCTTGACTCTGTGTGGACGATTATTGATTTGGTGTACTTGATTGTCGGTGATATGTAATTGCGGGTTCAATTTGGGGTCAAGTACACAAGTGGGTTGGGTTGGATATTGTATATAATTCTAATTACGATTTAATGGTGTTTTAATATGGTGTGTTTTAATATGGTGTAAACTTACTGTTGACTCAAGAGGTGTTAGTTAACACTTGTATCTTTTGAAATGGTGTGTGGTACTTGTGTATGTGCTTCGAGTTTGCTTGGCGAGACGGGAAGCTTGCTGGGTAGTTAGAAGGATTGGTTTAGATCATTACTGATTTGTTATTAATATGAAATGATTTTATAACTTCATAATATTGAGTTTTCTTTTAACGGTTTAAACGGCTTTGACCGACATGATATTAATTATGTATTCTGTTGCAACTTTTTTGGTTTAACTTATTATAATACATAACATTTTACAAGATGTATGAATAGTGCTTCTTTTGTCCTGTAGCGAAATTTCATTTTTATATACCTGGTGAAGAGAAATTTAGAAAATAGATTCTTATAGATGAAGTGGTAAGGGATACTTTTTATAAGCTATTAGCATCATACCCACGCAATGCTGTGGCGGTAAATAGTTTTTGGTTTACAATATGTCGCTTTCAAAAATGTAATGATATGTTATTTGCGCGATTCAATGTCACGAAAAAGTTTTCTACAACATGTCCGTTCTTTTTTCAAATTTTCTTTTATTTACATCTAACTATTTTATTAATTTTAAAAATAAATTCTAAAAGACAATAAAATAAGAAAAAGATTTATATTGATGAAATAAAGATAAGAATTAATAAGATTTTAAAAATTATATTGATATGGGTGTATAATTGTGTTAGTATGAGAGAATATATTTTGAATAAAAAGTTAAAGTAAATTAGAAGAGAATAAAATAGTTAAAAATTGAGTGGATGAGATTAATTTAGATTAAATGAAGGGTCAAGATTTTATATTGATTGAATTTTAAGAAGTCTTAAAATTTAAGAGTAGAGAAAATGTTAAATGGTTTATATAGTAGTATAGATAATACTTAATTTCAAGTCTTGGCAAGTGCATAGCTTTTTCTTTTGAGAGGTTATATATCCTCCTACTTTTTACTCTTACTTATCCTCCTACTTACAAGATCAATATAAGTGTCAAAATTAATGGAGGAGGTGAAGAAAGAGAATGAGTGGAGTCCATATGTCATGTTATAATGAGTAGGAGGATGAAATAGAAATAAAAAGTAGGAGGAAATATCATTTTTCTTTATTTTTGTGGGTGGCCTGTAATGTATTAAAGCTCACGTGCGCAATAGTAAATTACCAATGGCAATATGATTTTTTTTATTTTATTTAAACAATTTGTTTTATATATTTATATGTTTTGCTTATATAACTTTTATCATATAATATTTTTATAAATATAAATATATATTTATAAATGCTTTATTTTATCAATATATCAATATAAGTTTTATTGTACTATGACTTTTATTTAAAAATTATATCTTTTAAATATTATAATATTAAAAAATCATTTCACAAGCTATACATTAAAAATTTTTTATTCTATATTTTGAACGCTAAAATGGAAAAGGTTTTTGTATGATTTTTTTTTGTTGTAAATTAAAACGATAAATGTTATATTTGACTTAATATTCATTATGTTTATATTTTTTTTATATCTTTAATACTTTGCTAATAGTATTTAAACAATTTTCTCCTATGAGAGTTTTCTTATTTTTTGTGAAAATCTTCTTTGATTGTGAACATCAATAACTTTATGTTATGTTGACGTAATATGAAACAATTAATCGGTATATATATGATATCAAATTGAACGATGAGAAAGCACAATGGATTTTTTAAGGAGTTTCACTATATATTCGATTCTAATTGTTTAGATTTTCATCTACTTTATTTCAAGTATTCACTTTTAAATGTTACTTTTAGTATTATTCATCATTATTTTTTTCCGCCGCAACGCGCGGATAACATCAAACTCGTTTAAAAAAATTAACAAGATTTTTAAAAATACCCGGCATTACAAAGATGACTTTGTTCCACGAATGATTTAAGAGAAAATTATCAAAACTAGCAATTTGAAGTATTTTCTTACAATAACAAGTAAGCTTTACATAATATACGAATTAGAGTACCAAAATCGCCAATTTGAACATAAAAGTATAAATCTTAAAATAGTAAAAATTTATGCCGGTACAAAGGAAAGAAGAATATGAAAATGGAATGAATCATATTCAATAAATAGTCGATTCTATTTATACCAGTTCTACATGGTTAACTTTTTTTCATACATCAAACTCATACACATTAATCTATATTTTTTATCTTAAATGAGACTTGAACCCTTAATATTAAGAAGAGAAAAACATCTTATACATCTTAATAGCTTAAGCCAAATGTCGGCCTTCAGTTTTTACGTGGTTAATTAACACGTTTTTTCCCATTACATTGTAATGACTTATTCCAATTCATTTTTTATATATAACTTCATACCAAATTACCAATCATATTCTTAGGTTATCAGATTGAATATGGGGGCTTGAAGGCTATCTCTTTTGTGTCAAAGTATTATATTAAACTTTAATGATGTTAATTTTAGGTTGAAGATGTTTTTATTGATGTTAACATAATACGGGGACCACACGTTTTGATTTATATATTTTCAATCAGGTTTCTATTTGATATTTTTAATAATAAATCACCATCATTATTATGTTAAGACAACATTATTTAGTTTAAATTTGTAATAAATTATTCTTTGTGTCATAATATTCCTCACAAGTTGGAAGTATAAAAAGAGTTTTGTCCCAAAAGTTGTCTGTATCATACGCACCGGCTCACCCTGTTGATTGTTTTTAAATATTTAATAGCTGGCGATTGTTTTTTAACATATAATTATATATATATATATATTTAATTTAATTTTTAATTTCAAGTTTTCAACAACCCCGTTCACCCCCTTTGGTTGTGTTTGTTATGGTGGAATGAGGAAAGGAAAGGAAACTATAATTCAATTCCTCTGTCAGAATATGTTTGTTAGTCATGTAGTAATGGAATGAATCATTATGTATGAAATGTGATTCCCTCTGTTTTAAGAATTTCCATTCCTTGAAGGATGTGTGGTTTTTTCCTCATTCCTTCAAGGAATGGAATTAATGCTAAAATTTCCTTAAATTTTTTTATTAAAATTTATTTTATTTTATTCCTACGTCTATTTCTCTCTAGCAAACATCATATAGTAAAGATTCATTTCATTCCGACAAAGCAACCAAACATGTTGATAAAATGCTAATGACTCATTCATTGTCTCTTCCATTATATTCTTTTGTCTATTCCATTCTTTTATCATTCATTTCCGTCTAACCAAATATACCCTTTCCATTTATCTTCCATCTTAGGAAGAAATTAGTGATTAAAACAATATACATCATATAAATACTAAATCTATGAACATTAATTATAATCTAAAGGCATATCAACTAATTGAAATCAAGATTCACAACTAATGTTTACAGAATATAGTGATTTAAAGGATAATCTAAATAAAACTAAATCTTATTGAATATTTAATAGAATAAAATAGTATACGCCATTGTCATGTTTTATCAAAATACAAAAACATATGACAAAATTGAGTAATACACTAAAAACATAAAATAACATAGTGATTAAAATTGTTAAATAATAATAATGTATAGTGTAGGGTACCTTTGTGTAAATACTGTGTATTATTTATATTGGTGATGAAATACAATACGCCTTTAACGGGTTTTCACAATACGTAACATGGTATCAGAGCATCAAGTGCTTCCCATAAATATTTTGCAGTACAATTATCTTTAGTAATGATATTCAACACGTTAGGTTCACAGGTAGTCAATGGCTTCCCAATCCTCATCATCATCACTTTTAGGTTTACATGTACCAATGATGTGACCCATAACCTTTGCCCCTTTACACATATTAGTAAAAATACGACGCCACTAGTTATAACAAGACCCGTCAGTTATGAGTTTGAAACTAAACTGAGGGTAGACATTACCGATAGCAAACACAAGTTGGGAAGCCGTGGGGGTGGGTGGCGGGAGAGAAGAATTGGCGGCCATGACTAATAGTTCGCGTACTAGAAATCTCAAACCTCGTCAGATTCTCAATCTCTCGGCGGTTGAATCTCTCTCCGAAATACCTTCAGCATGGGTGCACAGCCTTTTTAGCTCATGTTATTGATACAAAATTAGAAAAGAGAGACGAGAGTGTGGATGATGTGGCAATTGTACGTGAATATACCAATGTTTTTCCAGAGGATTTTCCTGGTATACTGCCTGATAGGCAAGTAGAGTTCAGAATTGAATTAGTAAAGGGGGTTGCACCGATTGCGAGAGCTCCATATAAACTTGCACCGCCAGAGATGCAGGAATTGATGAAATAGTTGCAAGAGTTATTAGATAAAGGTTTTATTCGACCTAGCAGTTCACCATGGGACGCTCCCAATTTGTTTGTAAAGAAGAAAGATGGTACATTTCGAATGTGTATTGATTATCGTGAACTTAATAAAGTGACTATGAAGAATAAATATCCTTTGCCTAGAATAGATGTGACACCCGAGACTTTCTTTAAACAACTCATCGAGTTTTATTTATATACAACAGAGTTTTCGGTTACAGCGGAAGCTAAAATAAAATAAAAGACAAGAGTTCTAAATAGAACTTTATTAATAACTAAAAATAGCGTCTCCTGGTCCTATCATTTTAATACTTGAAATCCATGCTTTTCTCTAATGGTTATATCCTGAGATATATATGTAAATGCATAAGCCTAATGGCTTAGTGATCTAGTGTGTTTTGTGTACAAAAATATCACATGCATTTTTGATAAATATGAAATATAAAATATAGAAAATATGTTGAGATCTCTGAGTTTTGGGTAAATTTATTATCTCATTTCAAAGCCATTTTCTGACATCGACTAGCGTACGTGCTATCCATGTCATGACTTTTATACAATGTACTATAATGGCTAGACATGTATCTGCCGGTAACGACTTAGTAACAACAAGATGCCTCCCGTGCACTAATCGTACCAAAATATATTTATTAGCCAAGAACCATTACGTTCCCACTTTTAGTTTTTACACATGCGAACAACCATTACGTTTTCACTCTTTTTATTATTTACCCAACAACTCGAATATATATATATATATATATATATATATATATACGCATAAAAATAATATGCATGATATAAGGTAGGAAAGCATTAAATATGATAAGCATGGTACATGGGGCAATTAGACATATAAGCACAATATATATCACATATATCTCAGTTTTGTAAAGGCATCACGAAACTCAACTGTTAAGTAATTATTACTTCAGTTTCTTTTATGGTTTTGCAGCTTCGTATACTACTGGTCTTTCCTAATATAAAGTGATATTTGTGTTTGGTGTAAAAAATGATACATAACATTATGCTATTTATAGGGTGTAAATACATGATTACTCATCAAAGCTATATCTATTTGAGACTCATGATGTGTAACTTATAGAGTATATGTGGCCATTTCAAAGTTTAACATAGTACATGTTAGTTGTCATCTCAAGAAAGCATCCACGTCCAGCTTTTGCTTCATTAGAATATATTTACATTTTTCTTTTTAATCTACTTTATAAACATATATATTTAAAAAAAAACTATGAACTTATCTCCTAACCCAAATATGTGTATATATTAACTTACTATGCATTATAAATGAACATTTATTTGTTTTAATTATAAACACAATATATGATATCGTATATTATTATTAATTAATAGTAATGATATGTACGTAAAATTTTAGTAATTTACTATTAACTTACTATGCAATCGCAGCTCTTCTTTATATTCTACATTATTATTTTGAATACCTGAAAGAAAAGTAAAATTCAAAATAGATTTAACTCCTGAAGCTACAAAAAAAAATTAAAAAAAATGTTATGTCGATAAAAGAAGTAAGCCAATAGAATTCAGCTAGGGATATTGGATACAAAACTTTAAGGAAATGATAGATTTTCCTTTTTTTCCCTATATATATACTCGCATATCTAATTAACATATATATATATATATATATATATACACTTATTATATCGGAAGATTATCAGGGACATAACGAGCTTCTAAGAAGTCTTCAAATTGCTGTGCTGGTTAGAGATTATCTTCTTCCGGGTGGTGGCATCTCTTAAACCATAGCTTAGCTTTTTCTGTTAGGTGTGTTGCTTTATATTTCCAAAAGCAAACCCTGTCCTTGATCTTTACTGTGATGGATCTTTTAGCAATCTTTATCTTTTGTTCATAAATCCTACATCTGAATCCGAGCTCCTAATTCCTTTCATCTAATTCGATTGTTTGATCCCGAATCCTTTCGTATTCTTCAATATTTATGGGTAACACAACCCAATCCTCAAATTCTTCTATGACTGCTACATCCTCATCTTCATCTTGATATATATAGCTAATTTGATCTTCTAGAATCTCATCATTAGACATCAGGTTATCCATATCATCCATTTTTCTAAGAGAGAATTTTTTTTAGTGATAGTAATGGAATAAATGAAAACATATATTCTTCATATATATATATATATATATATATATATATTCTTGGGATGATGTTTTACAAAATTAAAGGAAGTAAGAAGTGAAAATTCTTCCTTTTCATACCCTTATTTATCAATACTATCTTTAGCTACTTTTATATCCTAATAAATTCATTTAATCCCTCCTATTTCTCCTTTAGACAGGGAAGCTGTAATCCCTAGCAAAAGAGTTCCTAATAGTATGATTGGCATAACTTAGTTCTTCTTGTAACTGAAGAACTTGAGCCTGTGTTTGATTTAGGAGTTGTAGGGCTCTTTCCGTTTCTTCTCTTGAGTTTCTCAGCTCATCCTCCACACCTATAGTGCATAGTTTAACCTTATGTGTTTCTTCTTGCGCCATTGCGCATTGATGGTTGCACTCGATTATTTGATCCAATAAGGCGTTAAAATCTGTATGGGTAAATCACCCCTACTACTTCACGCATAGGATCTTGGGTAGGATGTGCTTTGTGAGGTAGATGTGTGATTTCTTCTTGCTCCCATGGGTACGAAAGTATAAAGTTATTGTTCGCATTAGAAGCTTCAGAGTTGAGAATATTTATGGCCATGTTAAGATCAGTCTGCAGTTTCATCGGATTATAATCCGGTACTACTTGTTCATGGTTCAAGGTTGGAATAATTTCTTCAAGTATTTGGTCCGGGGGATTAAGGATGAAATAAGGATCTTCATATGGTGATTCGAGTAGCCATCCATTTCCGTATCCAAACGTATCTCCTCTGTTTCTTGTAGACATATGTAATGGTGAGAAATTCTTATAGAATTTTAAGTTTATGTTAGTTATTTAATGCATAATATACCTTGACATCTTAAGTTCAAGTCTAAGTTTTTGGTAATCTAAGGTTAAAAGGCTCCGACTCCTAATGGTAAGATCTATAAACTCGATAGGCATGTTTTTTTTAATCTAGATAAAGGCTTTTATTAATACGTGTCTATAGTGTGGCAAAGCTAAATATCATGACTTAATGGTATAGGGTCAAACTAGGTTAAGATTAGCTAAGTCCGAACCTAATTAAACTTAAACCATCAAGCTCTGATACCAACTGTGACACCCGAGACTTTCTTTAAACAACTAATCGAGTTTTATTTATATACAACAAAGTTTTCGGTTACAGCGGAAGCTAAAATAAAATAAAAGACAAGAGTTCTAAATAGAACTTTATTAATAACTAAAAATAGCGTCTCCAAGTGTCATCTGGTCCCATCATTTTAATACTTGAAATCCATGCTTTTCTCTAATGGTTATATCCTGAGATATATATGTAAATGCATAAGCCTAATGGCTTAGTCATCTTGTGTGTTTTGTGTACAAAAATATCACATACATTTTTGATAAATATGAAATATAAAATATAGAAAATATGTTGAGATCTCTAAGGCGGTGTTTGGTTCAAGTATTGTTTTTGAAGGGATTGGGATTTCACATGGGATTGGTATTTGGTAGGATTTGCATTCAGTGGGATTTAAAATCCCATCTTGTGTTTGGTTCATATTTCTTAGGTGGGATTTCCACCACCACTAAAATCCATCAACAGCCAAAGATGGCGGACGAGGAACGACGGCGACGGCGGAAGACGAACGACGGCGCCGAAGACGAACAAACGACGGCGCCGAAGACGAACGAACGATGGCGGACGACGAACAAACGACGGCGGAGGACAAACGAACGACGGCAGATGGCGGCGGATGACGAACGACTATGGACGACGAACGACGGCGGACGATGAACGATGGCGAAAACGAACAAAGGCGGATGACCAACGACGGAGACAACGGACGAACGACGGCGGATGACGGGCGACGGTGGATGACGAACAACGGTGAACGACAGCGGACGATGAACGACGGCGAAAACAAATGAACGACGGCGGACGACGTCGGATGACCAACGACGGCAACAACAAACGAACGACAGCGGATGACCAACGACGGTGACAACGAACGAACGACGGCGGATGTCGAATGACGGTGGACGACGAACGATGGTGGACGACGAACGACGGCGGACGACGAACGAAACACAGAATTTAGAAATCCCTCGTCTGTGGGATTTGTAAATACCATGGGGGTGGGGGGATTTAGAAATCCCTCATTTGTGGGATTTCAAGGATTCCTGGGATTTGAAATCCCATCCCATTTTTACAAACCAAACACAAGATTTATCTGGATTTGAAATCCCAATCCCAAAGATTCCTAGAAAATACCACGAATCAAACACCCCCTAAGTTTTGGGTAAATTTATTATCTCATTTCAAAGCCATTTTCTGACATCGACTAGCGTACGTGCTATCCGTGTCATGACTTTTATACAATGTACTAGAAGAGTTAGACATGTATCTGCCGGTAACGACTTAGTAACAACAAGATGCCTCCCGTGCACTAATCGTACCAAAATATATTTATTAGCCAAGAACCATTACGTTCCCGCTTTTAGTTTTTACACATGCGAACAACCATTACGTTTTCGCTCTTTTTATTATTTACCGAACAACTCGAATATATATATATATATATATATATATATATATATATATATATATATACGCATAAAAACAATATGCATGATATAAGGTAGGAAAGCGTTAAATATGATAAGCATGGTGCATGGGGCAATTAGACATATAAGCACACTATATATCACATATATTTCAGTTTTGTAAAGGCATCACGAAAATCACCTTTTAAGTAATTATTACTTCAGTTTCTTTTATGGTTTTGCAGCTTCGTATACTACTGGTCTTTCCTAATATAAAGTGATATTTGTGTTTGGTGTAAAAAATGATACATAACATTATGCTATTTATAGGGTGTAAATACATGATTACTCATCAAAGCTATATCTATTTGAGACTCATGATCTGTAACTTATAGAGTATATGTGGCCATTTTAAAGTTTAACATAGTACATGTTAGTTGTCATCTCAAGAAAGCATCCACGTTCAGCTTTTGCTTCATTAGAATATATTTACATTTTTCTTTTTAATCTACTCTATAAACATATATATTTAAAAAAAACTATGAACTTATCTCCTAACCCAAATATGTGTATATATTATTAACTTACTATGCATTATAAATGAACATTTATTTGTTTTAATTATAAACACAATATATGATATCGTAATGATATGTACGTAAAATTTTAGTAACTTACTATTAAACTATATCCTGCATGTATCTATTTATTTGTTATGGGTATGTGTTTGTTTTTTCTAAAGGATAATTAAAATTTTTGATATATAAGAAATGTGGGTGTTACAATAGATGATTTATTTGATCAATTGCAAGGGGCTTCGTGGTTTTCAAAGATCAATTTAAGGTCGGGTTATCATCAATTGAATGTTCGGGAGGGAGATATTCCTAAAACTGCGTTTAGGACGCGATACGGGCATTTTGAGTTTGTGGTTATGCCATTTGGCCTTACAAATGCACCTGCAGCATTTATGGATCTTTTGAATAGAGTTTGCCGTCCGATGTTGTACAAATCTGTGATCGTGTTTGTTGATGACATTCTCGTTTACTCAAATAACCTGACAGAACATGAAATACATTTGAAGGATGTATTGGAGATGCTGCGAAGACAGAAGCTGTATGCTAAATTCTCCAAGTGTGAATTTTCGATTCAAGAGGTACAATTCTTGGGTCATCTAATTAATAAAGAAGGAATTAAAGTTGATCCTGTGAAGGTCAATGAAGTGGGAACCTCCGAGGAACCCTACCGAAATCAGAAGCTTTTTAGGGTTAGCAGGTTATTACAGATGATTCATTCAGAATTTTTCAAAGACTGCAGTTCCATTAACCAAGCTAACTAGGAAGAATGTAGAGTTTGTATGGGGAGATGAACAAGAGGTTGCGTTTTCAACTCTTAAGCAAAGGTTATGTGAGGCACGTGTACTTGCTTTGCCAGAAGGAATGGAAGATATGATAGTGTTTTGTGATGCTTTGTATCAGGGGTTGGGATGTGTTTTGATGCAGAGAGGTAGAGTTATTGCTTATGCTTCTCGACAGCTTAAGCCGAATGAAACTAATTACCCAACTCACGATTTACAATTAGCAGCAGTGGTTTTTGCATTGAAAATTTGGAGGCACTATTTGTATAGAGTGAAGTGTACTATTTCACCTGATCACAAAAGTCTGAAATATTTTGTTGATCAGAAGAATCTTAATATGAGGCAAAGAAGGTGGTTAGAGCTCCTGAAGGATTATGATTGTGAAATTCTTTATCACCCGGGAAAAGCCAATGTTGTGGCAGATGCTCTGAGCAGGAAGTCAGGGTAAGTACTTATAATGAATGAGTCGTTACGAATGACGGTGACTACTCCACTGTTGGATGTTATAAGAGATGCTCAGCTAGAAGAAATTAAAGAAGAAAACCACAATAGAGAACGAATCAAGGGGCAAGTAATTAATTTTTCTAAGGATAGTTGTGATCTATTCTTGTGTTGTGGACGAGTGTGGGTACCTAATTATGGAGAAATCAGACAAACTCTTTTGAATGACGCTCATAGATCTAAATTCTCTATTCACCCGGGGGCGACTAAAATGTATAAAGATTTGAAAGTAGAGTATTGGTGGCCAGGTATGAAGCGAGATGTGGTTAAGTATGTGGAGAGATGTCTTACGTGTCTGCAAGTGAATGCAGAACATCAAATACCGCATGGGAAGTTACAACCTTTGGAAATACCTGTCTGGAAATGGGAGAATATTACTATGGATCTCATCACTATATTACCTAAGACCCCCTGAGGCTACGATGCTATTTGGGTGATTGTGGATAGATAACCACTTGCATTAAGAAAACTTACTCTTCAAAGAAACTATCAGAGGTGTATATGAAAGAAATAGTATCTCGTCATGGTGTGCCAGTATCTATTGTGTCAGATAGAGACACTCGATTCACTTCCAGGTTTTAGAACAAATTTCATGGGGAAATGGGGACTAAGTTTCATCTTAGTACAACATTTCATCCACAGACCAATGGTCAAAGTGAAAGAACGATTCAAACTCTGGAGGATATGTTGCGCGCATGTATTATTGATTTTGGAGGAAGTTGGGATTCTTATCTACCACTTGCAGAGTTTACTTACAATAATAGTTATCATTCCAGTTTGGGAATGCTGCCTTATGAGATGTTGTATGGTAGAAAGTGTCGGACTCCGATTTGTTGGGGTGCAGTGGGTCAGAGAGAGTTGGGAAGTACTGAGGTGGTACAACGTATGACAGAGCAGATTCAGCAGATAAGAGATAGATTGATAGCAGCTCAGAGCAGACAAAAGAGTTATACAGATAAACGAAGATCACCATTAGAATTCCAAGTGGGTGATTATGTGTTATTAAAGGTGTCACCGTGGAAGGGAGTAATTAAATTTAGGAAGAGAGGAAAGCTGGGTCGAAGGTTTATTGGACCATTCAAAGGTAGTGCTCGTGTGGGGAAAGTTGCATACAAACTGGAACTTCCAGAAGAGTTATCCAATATACATAATACCTTTCATGTGTCTCACCTTAGAAAATGTTTAGAAGACGAGTCTACATTTGTGCCATTGGAAGATGTGTGTGTTGGTGATAAATTGAATTATGTTGAGCAACCTGTTGCTATACTGGAAAGAAAAGTTAAAGCTCTACGTAATAAACAGATTGGATTGGTTAAAGTTCAGTGGAAGCACCGTAAATGGTCGGATTATACTTGGGAACCGGAGGATGAGATGATAGGCAATTACCCAGAACTCTTCAGCAGTTGATTTCGGGGACGAAATCGTTTTCAAGTGGGGAAGAGTTGTAACACCCAAGGTTCGGAAATTCCCTTAGTTAGTAACTTTTCGTTATGATGTGTTTTGGTATTGCCTAATTGAGATTAGGAGGTGTTTAGAAACTTGAGGGACTTATGTTGTTATTCTGAAACTAGAAAAGTGCAAGGACCATTTGTGCCAACTTTCAAAGATTTATATATATATAGGCAAATTTGACTTTATGGAGTCAAACTTTTCATAAATTTCATCTGCACATCCACGAGAGAGTTTAGAGCAGCCATATTTCTTTGAACTTTGAAGCTAGAACAGCAGGAACTAGAAGTTATACCTATTCTTAGTTGTTTACAAGTTGAAGGTAAGATTTCATGTTTGAAATTCTTGAAGATTTTTATAGGTTTTAGATTATTCAATGGTGAATCATGGATTTAGCATGTTCTTGTGATTGTTCTTAAGTTTACCTACTGTATGGGGTGTAGGAAAACACCCCCAACACGTTTTTTATGAGTTTTCCGGATTTTTGGTCGAAATCCGCTACTGAATGTATGAAATGTCGGATTTTCTGTAAGGTACACGGCCCATGTAGCGGTACGCGGCCCGTGTAGAGTTGAAGGCGGTCATAGGGCCATGTTGGTTTACATGGTCGTGTAGAGATTGAGGTACACGGCCCGTGTAGGTGACGTGGATAACACTGGCCATGTGGTCAGGTGAGGTCGTGTAGAGTGTAAGGGATACGACCCATGTTGGGTTACACGGCCCGTGTAGGTCCCTTGCCCTGTTTCATTTGTTAAGTGTTGATCTTGTATATGTTTTAATTACATGATTATATAATTGTAGGGATTACTATTTGACGTATTCTGAGTTATCTGGCATATCTCTGTGTGATATTAATTGCTGAGGTGAGTTTTCTAAACTCTGATTCATATTTGTGATATATGTGTGTTACATTGCAATGTGGTATATTATTGATCAGAGGATCAGAGAGAGAGAGAGATAGAGAGCTGTAGCATGCTGCTTTGTGCAGTAATTGCTACGGACAGTGTTTTAGCCTTCTTGGCGGATGCTAAGATGGTGTAGTACTGTGTCCATATGAACTGTTACAGCATTCGTATATGTGTATGCACAAGATTATATGATTTACAGTTTAGATTTCTCACTAAACTCTCGTACCTTATCAGATACTGCTTACTATTGTTTTGCAGGGCGTGATTCCTCCAAAGACAAGGCCCCAGTTTGACAGTGGTTATTTGTTTGAGAAAATCTACGTTTTAAAACAAAACTGTAATACCCGTAATTTTGTAAAATCATAAAATATATATATATATGCAAGTTTACTTGGAAAAATTCGTAAAAATAATGTGTTTGGTTGGTATATATGTGTTATTAGTGTGTATGTGTTTTATAAACTTAAAATGGTAATATAATGTAAAAGGAATGAAAGTATGAGGGCTAGATATGTAAATATGCATATATATGTATTGACTTCTTCATTTGAAGTCAAAGAAAGAAGAAAAATCTGGAAGAAGAATCGTGGGTGAGGAGAGAGAGAGAGAGTTCTAGAGAGAGAGAGAGAAACTTGGAAGAAGAAGAAATCAAAGAGAAAAATGCTAGTTCTTGTGCTTGGTTCAAGGTTAGAAGTGTTTAGACTTCAATTTCTTCATCTTTAAGCTTGGTTGAAGCAAGAAAGATTGTGGATTGTGTTGGATTTGCAAACCAAGTAAGTTTAATCTTGAATTTGTGTTTGATTTTAAGTTTGGAGGGTTGTTTGTGATGATCTATGACTTTTATGTTGAAAAAATTGTGGTAAATGGGTCAATTTTGGGGTAGGGGTTGAAGTTAGGGTTTTGAATGATTGAAGGTTTTTAAAGTGTTGATATTTGAGTTTGATTTTTGGTTTTACATGTTATGTTGTTTATGGTTGAAATTGTAGTGATTGTAGGTTAAATTTGTGTTTATTGTTAAGAAATGGATTAAAAACTTGAAATTGAGGAAGATATGGTATTTGATGATTAAATGGATACTAAATGTGTTTGAAAATGGTTGCAATTGAGTTTTGAAGTAGTTTTTGTTAGATTCTGAGGCTTATGCTGGAAAATAAGAGTTTGGATATGGAAAGGTTGGAAAAATCGGAGCCTGCAGCAAAAGAAGAACCTGCAGAGCACTGTTCACGCTTGCTCGCGGTGCGAGGCCAAGGGATGGCAACGGTCCAATTTCCAGAGAATTTTGCACGGCGTGAGGCACCCTGTCTCGGGGCGCGAGACTCTTTGAAACCTCCAAAAAGTTGTTTTTAACCCCATTTGACCTTGTATTTGATTTAGGATTGTTTCTAATGGTTTTAGGGAGTTCGTAGGGAGTCCGAAAGAACTGTAATGAGTGTTTAAGCTGTGTTTTGAGTTGATTCTTGTGTGTAGCTTCAATGTTTGGATAACTTAACTAAGTTAACATTGTGTTATGAACATAGGACCTTTGTGCAAGTGATTGTGGCTTTGAATTGAAGTGAAAGTGATCCTCATCACTTTTGATAGGTGAGTTGTGCCCTACGGATACATAAAATGCTTTTAAATGTGCAAGTCATCGATTGCTTCTTATGTATTATGTTTTATGTATATATATGGCATCCATGTGAACTGTTATTGATATTATCATGTTTATGATAATGATTTATGCAAATGAGTATGTTATTCACCTGTTTTGAAGCATGGTATGATTTGTATTGATTTTTGCAAGTTGTGACCTCGTGTGTATGACTTGCTTGTGATAAGATTGACCCTTTGTGGTACGTGAATTGGTCCAGACCACTGTTGTGATATGAACTCTAGGGTTCATGTGGCTTCGGCAATTGAGGAACCGCGATGTACGGGTGGTTGAGGAATCGATTCATAGAGTGGAGGGGTATGTCAGTAGCCATCATGACCGTGTGGGTTCACTAGGCTGAAGAGCCACCGAACCCGGGGCAACACGAGTGGATTTGGTGAACAGGGCATACACTCCAGGTAACCATTGTATGGTGGACTGCTTCGTGCTTCCCCCACCTTGACGGGAGATGTGGAAACACCCTCACGAGGACTTGTTGACCATGGTTGGCCCCTATGGAATATACAAGTATAAGTGGACTTGTCCCCCACATCTTGTGTGATTTGTTTACAGATGCCATAACTGTTTTACATACTATGATGACTTGTTTATTTGTTTAACTTGTTTTGGCGCACTCACTAGCTTATGCTAATGAAATTGTGTTTATGTTTTCGTATCCGCAAATAAATGATAGTATGATGCCGGTGACGCGGGTAGACGCTTTTTGGAGCACTTGTTGCCTGATGGATATGTTTGGAATACATGATTATTCTCTTATTTTGAATGTTAGTAATTAATGGTCGTGTATTCGGGTCAACAAGTTACACCTGCTTTTGTAATTTTGACAAGCTTCCGCACAATGATGTAAACAAATACTTGTATAATGTTCTTTTTGTTGAAATACAAAAAGTTTAAATTTGTACTAAAATTTAGGGTGTTACAAGTTGGTATTAGAGCCAAGGTTTGAGAGAATCGAGCACTTTAGCTAGTGTTTGGTCTCAAACCAAGGCTGACCATTAATATGAGATCCAAACGTATCGGGTGGGCTTATGGGTTAAGTTGAGATATGCATGAGAGTTAGGGAAACCTTGTTCCACAACTGTGATAAATTGATGATTCTTGTGCCTTAATGTGCTACTTGTTGTTGTCTTAATGTGTGTAGTAGACAAGATTTGAGGCATGGATGCCCACAACGATGACAACTTTCTGTTTGTTCAATAAGGTGGTGATGAAATACCTCCAGAGCACTCTCAACTGGGTGGAAATCCTGGTTCTCACTATAGCCAACACTCTCAACCCCACTCGGGTAACCCAAATGATCAGTCTTCTGTGATAGCTCAACTCCTGACCCACATCCAGAAGTTAGAAAACAAGTTGAAAAGGAACCAAGACACCCCAAGGACCTCGACTTATGGAGAGTCTAGTGATGCCTCTATCTCAAGGAAACCCACCGTTTCCTACAAAACTTTCCTAAATTGCAAACCCCCTACCTATGAAGGTAGTGATGACACGATTGTAACTTTTAGCTGGATTCGTGAGGTGGAACAGACTTTTACCTTTTGTGACTGTGACGAGGAACACAAAGTTCCTTATTCTGTGAGACAACTAAAAGGCAGAGCACTAGTCTGGTGGAATACTATCAAGGCAGCAATGCCTAAAGGTGAAGCTGACAGGTTGAGATGGGATGAATTCCTTGAACTATTTCAACAGGAATTCTGCACTGAAAGGGATCTGGAACGACTCGAAAGGGAGTTCCTAAACATGAAATTGGGTGATTCTTCTATGGATACATGTTCACAAGTTCAACGAGCGCCTCAGCTTTGTGACCACCTGGGTCCCCGATGAAAGAGTCAAAGTCAAACGGTTTGTTGAAACATACCTCCTAAATATAAAATTCACATTCGTGATTGTTCTACTCTTCTTTTGGCCACTCAAAAGGTCAAGTCCCTGTTTGACGACTTCAAGGCTTCAAAGCAAGCCAAGAAGTTAGTTGGTGAAAAGAGAAAGGCTGAGCCCTCTGGTGGTCAGTCTAAAAAGAAAGCAACTCCATCCTCCTTCTCCAAACCCAAAAGTGATGATTCTAAGCCGTAGTGGTGCAAGATGTGCAGGTCTCACCACAAGGGAGACTGCACCAAGGATACAAACGTCTGTTTCCGTTGTGGCAAGCCTAGCCACATTCCTACTGATTGCAAGTACAAGGAAAGTGTTTGTTTTACCTGTCACAAACCCGGCCATAAGATGGCGGAAAGCCCTCAGCGTAAGGAAGGAGGAACTGGTGGCTCATCCTCAAAGGGCAAAGACCCTCCTTAGGCGAAAGGGCGAGCATTCCAAATGACGGTGGAGGAGGCTCGTGAGGTTGAGGATGTAGTATCTGGTATGTTCTAATTGAACTCTACCCCTGCCTATGTGTTATTTGATTCTGGAGCCAATAGATCATTCATATCATATGCTTTCTGTGTTGAAATTACCTTTTAGCAAGCTTTCCAAACCTCTTGATGTTGAAATTGCCAATGGCAAGATTATTTCTGTGACTGATATTTGTGATAGTTGCATTGTTGATCTTGATGGGAGTTCTTTCCCAATTTGTTTGTTATTGGTTCACATATCTTCTTTTGATGCGGTCATTGGTATAGATTGGCTTAGTGCTAATCATGCCGAAATTCTATGTTCTAAGAAATTGATCAAGATCCATTTGCCCAATGGTGAATATGCTATAGCTCGAGGTGAGAAGCGCAAATTCGGGTTGGAAATTTTGTCTGTTATGAAAGCTCAGAAATGTATCCGGAAGGGTTGTGAATCCTTTTTGGCATATGTCCTCGATGTCAAAAAGGAGAAGCAAAGTGTTGGGGATGTCAAAGTGGTTAATGGATTCCCCGATGTGTTTCCTGATGATCTTCCGGGCTTACCTCCGGTTCGTGAGGTTGAGTTCCAGATAGATCTTGTTCCTGGGGTAACTCTTGTTGCCAAAGCTCCGTATCGTCTAGCACCATCTGAAATTCGGGAAATGATGACCCAAATCCAAGACCTGTTGGATAAGGGATTTGTTAGGCCGAGTTCCTTTCCTTGGTGAGCACCGGTTTTGTTTGTCAAGAAAAAGGATGGTACTCTCCGGATGTGCATTGATTACCGGGTGTTGAACAAAAGAACCATCAAGAACAAATATCCACTCCCTCACATTGATGATTTGTTTGATCAGCTTTAGGGAGCTAGTTACTTTTCCAAGATTGATCTTCGTTCAGGTTATCATCAGGTTTGTGTTAAAGAAGATGATATTCCCAAGACTGCTTTTAGAACCTGCTACGGGCACTATGAATTTCTTGTGATGCCTTTTGGTCTAACCAATGCCCCGGCGGTGTTCATGGATCTTATGAATCGGGTGTGCCATCGTTTCTTGGATAAGTTTGTGATTGTGTTCCTTGATGATATCTTGGTTTATTCTAAAACCGAGAAGGATCATGAAGTTCATTTGCGAGAAGTTCTTGAAGTTCTTCGGCATGAGAAGCTTTATGCAAAATTTTCGAAATGTGAGTTCTGGCTTAGGGAAGTCAAGTTCCTTGGTCATGTTATCTATGAGGAAGGAGTTAAAGTTGATCCTTCAAAGATCGAAGCGGTTATGAAGTGGGAGTATCCGAAATCCCCTTCCGAAATCAAGAGTTTTCTTGGTCTTGCGGGTTATTACCGTCGATTCATCCGAGATTTCTCTAAGATAGCGGGGCCGCTAACCAAGCTGACCCGTAAGAATGTTCCTTATTCTTGGACTGATGTTAAGGAAGCTGCTTTCTAGACTCTTAAGAGATTGTTGTGCCAAGCTACTAGTTTATCTCTTCCTGAAGGATCACAAGATTTCATGGTCTATAGTGATGCATCCAGATCTGGTTTGGGATGCGTTTTGATGCAAAGAGGCAAGGTTATTGCCTATGCTTCTCGGCAATTGAAGACTCATGAAATTAATTATCCTACGCATGATTTAGAGATGGCTGCAGTGATCTTTGCTTTGAAACTCTTGCGCCATTATCTGTATGGTACTCACTGTGTGATCTTCACTGATCATAAAAGCCTTCATCATATCTTTGACCAGAAGGAGTTGAATATGCGGCAACGCTGGTGGCTCGAGTTGATTAAGGATTATGATTGTGAGATTTGGTACCACCCAGGGAAGACTAATGTTGTGGTGGATGCTTTAAGCCGTAAAACTCAAACGAATGCCTTGTGTTATCAATCTTTTCGAATGGAGGTGATCTCTGATTTGGTAGAAAGCTTGAAGATGGCTCAACAAGAGGCATTGAAAGAAGAGAATTTCAAACAGGAGCAAATGATGAAACTCAAAGATCGCCTAGAAGAAGATAGTCGTGGTTTAAAGATTTTTGTGGGTCGCGTTTGGGTGCCAAAGTATGGCAGCAATCGTGAAGTGATACTACATGATGCCCATCGTTCTAAAATGTCCGTGCATCCGGGTTGCACGAAAATGTATCATGATCTAAAAGCATTGTATTGGTGGCCCGGGATGAAAGTTGATATCGCTTCTTATGTTGAGAAGTGTGTAATTTGTGCGCAAGTCAAGATCGAGCACCAACGTCCATACGAAAATCTTCAACCTTTAGAGATCCCGGAATGGAAGTGGGATCACATTACCATGGATTTTGTCACAAAATTGCCAAAGATGGCTAAGGGGCACGACATGATCTGGGTTATAGTTAATCGTTTGACCAAGTGTGCTAACTTTCTGGACACGTGAAACAACCTCTTTAGACAAATTGGCCAAGTTATACGTGGATGAGATTGTATCTAGACATGGAGTACCGCTATCCATTGTCTCGGATAGAGATTCGAGATTCGCATCCAACTTTTGGAGAAGCCTTCAAAGGGAATTGGGTACTCGTGTCCATTTGAGTACAACCTATCACCCGCAGATGGATGGTCAATCCGAAAGGACCATTCAAACATTGGAGGATATGTTGCGTTCTTGTGTTCTAGAATTTGGCGGATCATGTGATTACCATCTACCGTTGATCGAGTATGCTTACAACAACTCTTACCATTCTAGCATTGGTATGCCTCCATATGAGATGTTGTATGGAAGGCATTGTCGAACCCTTACGTGTTGGCTAGAACCGGGTGAGAAACAGCATGCGGGCCCGGAGATTGTTCAATTGACCGCCGACAAGGTCAAAATCGCACTTGAAAAGCTTAAAGCCGCGCGTGATCATCAAAAGATGTATGCGGACAAGAAGAGAAAGCCTATGACTTTTGAAGTCGGTGACCAAGTGATGCTTAAAGTTTCACCTTGGAAAGGGGTGATTCGGTTTGGGAAGCGTGGTAAGTTGAGCCCGAGATATATTGGGCCATTCAGGATTCTAAAGCGAGTCAATGAGCAAGCGTACGAGTTAGAGTTACCTTCGGAATTAGAAGGTGACCACAACACATTCCATGTCTGCAATTTCAAGAAGACTAAAGTAGAAGATAATCAAGTCATCCCTATCAATGAGTTGCAGGTCGATCCAAAGAAGCGATTGGTGGAAGAACCAGTTGCAATTGTGGATAGAAAGACCAAAAAGCTAAGGAAGCAGTTGATTCCTCTAGTTTTGGTTCAGTGGAAGCACAGTCAAGGTCAATCTTGACTTGGGAGACCGAAGAAGACATGAAAACCCGTTACCCTCACTTGTTTAGCTAGTATTGATTCCGAGGACAGAATCCTTGTAAGGAAGGAGGAAATGTAATACCTGTAATTTTGTAAAATCATAAAATATATATATGCTAGTTTACTTGGAAAAATTCGTAAAAATAATGTGTTTGGTTGGTATATATGTGTTATTAGTGTGTATGTGTTTTATAAACTTAAAATGGTAATATAATGTAAAAGGAATGAAAGTATGAGGGCTAGATATGTAAATATGCATATATATGTATAGACTTCTTCATTTGAAGTCAAAGAAAGAAGAAAAATATGGAAGAAGAATCGTGGGTGAGGAGAAAGAGAGAGAGAGTTCTAGAGAGAGAGAAACTTGGAAGAAGAAGAAATCAAAGAGAAAACTGCTAGTTCTTGTGCTTGGTTCAAGGTTAGAAGTGTTTAGACTTCAATTTCTTCATCTTTAAGCTTGGTTGAAGCAAGAAAGATTGGGGATTGAGTTGGATTTGCAAACCAAGTAAGTTTAATCTTGAATTTGTGTTTGATTTTAAGTTTGGAGGGTTGTTTGTGATGATCTATGACTTTTATGTTGAAAAAATTGTGGTAAATGGGTCAATTTTGGGGTAGGGGTTGAAGTTAGGGTTTTGAATGATTGAAGGTGTTTAAAGTGTTGATATTTGAGTTTGATTTTTGGTTTTACATGTTATGTTGTTTATGGTTGAAATTGTAGTGATTGTAGGTTAAATTTGTGTTTATTGTTAAGAAATGGATTAAAAACTTGAAATTGAGGAAGATATGGTATTTGATGATTAAATGGATACTAAATGTGTTTGAAAATGGTTGCAATTGAGTTTTGAAGTAGTTTTTGTTAGATTCTGAGGCTTATGTTGAAAAATAAGAGTTTGGATATGGAAAGGTTGGAAAAATCGGAGCCTGCAGCAAAAGAAGAACCTGCAGAGCACTGTTCACGCTTGCTCGCGGTGCGAGGCCAAGGGATGGCAACGGTCCAATTTCCAGAGAATTTTGCGCGGCGTGAGGCACCCTGTCTCGCGGCGCGAGACTCTTTGAAACCTCCAAAAAGTTGTTTTTAACCCCATTTGACCTTGTATTTGATTTAGGATTGTTTCTAATGGTTTTAGGGAGTTCGTAGGGAGTCCGAAAGACCTGAAATGAGTGTTTAAGCTGTGTATTGAGTTAATTCTTGTGTGTAGCTTCAATGTTTGGCTAACTTAACTAAGTTAACACTGTGTTTTGAAGTGAAATTGATCCTCATCACTTCTGATAGGTGAGTTGTGCCCTATGGATACATAAAATGCTTTTAAATGTGCAAGTCATCGATTGCTTCTTATGTATTGTGTTTTATGTATATATATGGCATCAATGTGAACTGTTATTGATATTATCATGTTTATGATAATGACTTATGCAAATGAGTATGTGATTCACCTGTTTTGAAGCATGGTATGCTTTGTATTGATTTTGGCAAGTTGTGACCTCGTGTGTATGACTTGCTTGTGATATGATTGACCCTTTGTGGTATGTGATTTGGTCCGGACCACTGTTGTGATATGAAATTTGTACCATAGGGTTCCTAGCCATTGAGACGTGCAAAGGTACATGTGGCTTCGGCCATTGAGGAACCGCGATGTACGATTGGTTGAGGACTAGGTGTAGAGAGTGGAGGGGTATGTCAGTAGCCATCATGACCGTGTTGGTTCACTGGGCTGACGAGCCACCGAACCCGGGGCAACACGAGTGGATTTGGTGAACAGGGCATACACTCCAGGTAACCGTTGTATGGTGGACTTCTTCGTGCTTCCCCCACCTTGACGGGAGATGTGGACACACCCCCACGGGGACTTATTGACCATGGTTGGCCCCTATGGAATATACAAGTATAAGTGGACTTGCCCCCCATATCTTGTGTGATTTGTTTACTGATGCCATAACTGTTTTATATACTATGATGACTTGTTTATTTGTTTAACTTGTTTTGGCGCATTCACTAGCTTATGCTAATGAAATTGTGTTTATGTTTTCGTATCTTCTAGATAAATGATAGTATGATGCCGGTGAGGCGGCTAGACGCTTTTAGGAGCTCTTGTTGCCTGATGGATATGTTTGGAATACATGATTATTCTCTTATTTTTTTTGTTTGTAATTAATGGTCGTGTATTCGGGTCAACAAGTAACACCTGCTTTTGTAAATTTGACAAGCTTCCGCACAATGATGTAAATAAATACTTGTATAATGTTCTTTTTGTTGAAATACAAAAAGTTTAAATTTGTACTAAAATTCAGGGTGTTACAATAACGCCTGGTTGTATATTAAGAACAAAGTCTTTTGTTGTAAATATCGAATACTACAGTTTTGTATGAACCTGAGGGTTCAGGATTACTTTTGTAGCTTCCGCTTGTTGTATTAAAACACTTTTAATTCTAAATACTTTTATTTAGAGCTTTACTTATGTTTAAGAATTTGGGGCGCTACAGTGCACATGCATATAGTAATCATTTGGAGTAAAGGCCTTTTGTGACACAGCAAGAACTATCCAATTCTGAATCTTTTGAATAAACTGTACTTTGAGCTTGCTTTTGATTTGTAGAGAAGGTATAGGATCTCAACCAATTCTGTGAACCCGTAGATGTGACACCTCTCATATGATACAACTTCACAGCTGTTGAAGTTGTTTTGCCTTATAGCTTTGAAGTAGGGTTCACCATCACCTTTATGGACAGTGGCTCTTGTGATAGGAGTTGGCTCGGTTCTGTTTCTCAAAATATTTATTCTTTCTCTGAAGCTTTGTATCCTCTGTTGACTTAGATTGTAAGGAGCAGATAGGTCAAGACTGAACAGGGTTTTGATTGCATCCGCATGGGATCTTGCTTTGAGTATCTCAGCTTGAGACTTCTCCCTTGCCAATTTTGTTTGAGCAGCAGCTTGAACTTGTTGTTTTTCTTGCTCTTGTGCATATGCTAGCTCCTTGGCTTGGTAGATTTCCTCTACTGGAACAACCAAGGCTTGAGCCATTTGGATGTTTTCCCTTTTCTCTTGCTTTTTGAGCTCAAGCTCCTTTTTCCTTTGCTCTTCTTCTTTAACTTGATCATTTGTCATTTTTCTTTTTCCTTTATATTTGGGAGCAGAGATTGAAGGCTTTTGGACTGATGGAGTTGATTGGTCTGGTGGAGCAGATAGTTTGGGGGCTTTGTCTTCTTCTTCTGAGGATGTCAGATAGTGGAGTATCATCATCATCATCATCATCATCATCAGAATCAGACACAACATTGATAGGTGGAGAGTAACCCTCAGCAACTTTGTTTTTTGAATTTGGCCTATTTTCCATGCATTTTAGTCTTTTTGGGAACTTTTCCCTCCCTCAACAGATGCTTTTCTTTTAGGAGCAGGGGAGACTGTTGCCGTTGCTTTGGATGCTTCCTGCTGCAGGATGTTTTTAGTAGATTCATTGTAGGCAGCATCAATGTCCTCTGTGTCAGGATCATCCTCCCTTGTTGAACTTGAAAATGTCTCCCTCTTTTTGGCATCATCGAAAGCAGGAGGGGAGTCACCTGTGGTTGGTTTAGGGAATGGGGAAGAGGCTTGGGTAGGGGTAGGGGTTTGGGTTGAGATTTTGGAGAGTTGAAGGGTGAGATCATCCTTGAGGTCTTGGAGAGCCTTCCATAATGAGAGATGACTCATCCTGGTTTGTTCAGTGAGGGCTTCCAAATCATCAATGATGTCTTTTAGAAAAGAGAGGACAAGAAGAATTTCTGGTGGGATGGCTACAGAAATATTTGGGTTTATGGGTCTGATGAGGTGGAGTTGGGTGAGAAGGTTAGAGATTGTTTAGTTTAGTGAGTATAGTGTCGATAGAGGTAGGCTTGGGGTAGGTTGTTGAGATGGGAGAAGGGTAGAGAATTGATCAATTTTGGTTAAGATAGGAGTGAGGTCAGGTTGAGTGTGAACACGTGCAGGGGAGGGGTGGTTGGTTTTAAGGGACTCTATGTCTTGAGCAAGTCTAGACAGTCGAGTATTGGTTTCTGTTTGAAAACTTTGGAAGGTTTGGGTAAGGTGGTCAAGGTTTGTGGTAAGGGTAGTTAAAAGGTTAAAGGTTTTGTGTGGAAGTGAGGTAGATGGTTGAGATGAGGAGGAGGAGGTTGGGATAGGTTTGAAGAATCTGGCTAAGGTTTGTGTTCCCTCATTTGAGCCATGGTGTATAAGCTCAAATTCATTGGGAAAGACTGTTGAGCCCTGTACAAGTGGTTGGTTTGTACCACTAGCATTGGCAGGCTGTGCATGTGTAAGAATTGAATCGATTATAGGTGCAAGATAGGTGGAGTGAGTGTGAGATGCACTCAATAATAGGGAATCCCTTATTGGATCTACATTGTGTTGGGAGTAGGTGAATGGTATTAGCTGACTTAAGGGGGGTATAGACATAGTATGACCTTGGGGTGAGGTATGTCTTTCAATGAGAACAACCTTTTGGGAGGCTACCTCAGATTGCGGTTTTAATCCCATTTTTACAGATGTATCCTGTTGTGAGGATACATCCACTGGCTCAGGGTTAGCAACATCCAATTGCTCCCTCTCAACATGAGGAAGGGTAATTGGAGTTCAGGTCAGAGGTGTGGATATCTGTTAGTCCCAGATTGAGTACACAACAACAAATGTTTGTAGAAGGGGGGTTGAATACAAACTTTAGCTTTTAAAAATTTAAAGACACACCGATATACTTTTATATTATTTTATTGATATTGAATCAAGAATTACATGTACTAGAAGCGGAAATTCTAAGTACAATAAAAGGTGGCAATCTATTTGTCTAACACATAGACAAGCTAACTCTAAAACAACTAATGTATATAGAGTGTTCCACACATGAACAAGTTTGATTCTACACAATGCTTAAACTCTACGAATTTCTACTGATGAGATTTTCTTTCTGTGGAGTAGAGACTTCACTGCATTATTTTGCATGTCCACTATGCATGAGTATATATAGAGATCTTGGTGAATCCGGTTGCATGAAGGTAGGAAACAAAGAGGATGTGGAAATATAATATTTTAATTGTAAAGGTAGTGGGTGAAAGGTAAAGTTACTTTAATCAACTATTTGATAAAAGTAATTGTACTTTTCTACAAAAGTGCAACCCACTCACAATATAAAATATTAAAACCCACATCTACTTTCGTGTAGAAGTTTCTTTCCCTTTCCATGCTTGTACTTTAATCAACACCATGCTTCTGTTTGATTTGACTTTACCAAGTATGGGATTGCCAGCCATACTTAGTTGTTGAAAAAATCTTTAAGATCTTCGTCTGTTTGAGGTATCATTATCCTTTTCAAGAGGATAAGATAAAACCTTATTGTCTCATAGTTGATCCAAAAAGTGCATTTTACTTTTACAAACAAAGATCTAAGGCATAATAGAACAACACATGTTCTGCCTTTTACATATGACTTACAATCTGAAAAGATAGTGCAGATTTGATATTTTGTACGACTCAGCTAACAGATTGTACTAGGAACTCTGATTTTCACTACTCAGTTGACAAAAACATATCAGTTGATCACTTTTTGCTAGGACTCAGTTGATACATATTGCTCAGCTGATCATATAGATGCTCAGTTGATCAATAGTAAACTTAGGAGGACATAAGCTCATGTATTTGTATGATCAGTTGATCAAGAATGCTCAGCTGATCATTTAAATACATCAGTTTATGTGGAGAGATGACTTGTGTAAGAGAAGACTTACTTAGCTGATGCTCTGGGCCTCAACTGATCCATTTGTTCACTCAGCTGATGGAGTAGCCGAGCAAAGTCCTTGCTCAACTAATGGTGTAGGCACTCAGCTGATGGTTTATTTTCCTCAGCTGATGGTCTTCTTTACTTGTTTTCTTCATCTGATGCTCCTTGGCTGATATCCCTTGGCTGATACTTTGAGTAGGATCTGATGCTTAGCTGATGCTCAGCTGATGGTTCCATATTTAGCATATTTTTTACAGAATCTGATTCAAACAACACATGTTTGAATTCAATCTAAGTCATACTGAATGTAGGGTTTGGTTATCATCAAATTCTACTTTTAGCATAGGAAGAGTTGATTATTAGGGTGAAGTGATTATCTCCCCAACAATCTCCCCCTATTTGATGATGGCAAAACCTTTTCTTTTAAAGAATCACTTTGACTTCGAATATAAAATATTTAAATTTTTAAGTGTATTTGGCTACCCAGCTATCAGTTTTTGGTAGCTCTTTTTATTTTGAACCTTGTTCTGTTTTTGGGTTCTTTTCTGTATTGTACCATTTTGTTCTGTTTTTGTGGTATCTTTTCATTTTTCCATTTTTGTAGGTTTTTGATTTTCTGATTTACATACACATTTCTTGAAATAACGGAATAAAGAAATGTACAGAAGCATTTTACAAAGATTAACTACTAACTATGCTAGTCTAAACATAATATACAATCAATTAATATCAACAAGTCTTCAGAGTTAGATCAGTCTTCAATAATCCCACGTTCTTCTTTAACTTCAAAATCTTTGGCATGGGGATCTGTTTCAGCTAAGACTTCACATTGGGCTTGTACAAGGGCTTCAAAATGCTCATTTCCAGTTCTGCCTCTTGTAGATGTTCTTAGCCCAAAGGGAAATTTCTTGCCATCTTTAGGGATTTCAGACTGTCTAAAGAACCTCCAAGTACCAACTCTGTCCAGAAAGAATATACCTTCAACAGGCATAACTATAAACTTGTAAAGCTCATGGGTGATATTCAGTGGTAGAGATGTGTTTAGACCCTCAAAATCATATAAGTACTCATGCTGGGGCAGTACCTCTCTTTGCTCAAATGGTTTAAATGGCTTGGAGCCTTTCTTGTGAAGATTATCAACTGTGTGCATATGACTATAATAGTCATCTGGAGTGAATGCTCTTTGTGACACAGCTAGAGCTATCCAATTTTGAATCTTTTGTATGAATTGAACTTTGAGCTTGGATTTGGATTTGAAGAGAAAATACAGGATCTCAACTAACTCTGTGAACCCATAGATGTGACATCTCTCATATGATACTTCACAGCTGTTGAAGTTGTTCCGTCTTATTGCTTTGAGGTAGGGTTTACCATCACCTTTGTGACTAGTGGCTCTTGTGATTGGAGTTGTTTCTGCTCTATTTCTTAAAATATTGATATTTTCTATGAAGCTTTGTAGCCTTTGTTGACTAAGGTTGTAGGGAGCAGATAAATCAAGGTTGAAGAGGGTTTTGATGGCATCTTCATGAGATCTAGCTTTGAGCAGTTCAGACTGAGATTTCTCCCTTGCTAGTTTGTGTTGAGCAGCAGCTTGATTTTGAACTTGTTCTTGTTTTTACTGATATGCTAGCTCCTTGGCTTGGTAGATCTCTTCAACTGGAACACCTAATGCTAGAGCCATTTGGGCATTCTCCTTTTCTTCTTGCTCTTTGAGTGCCAGCTCCCTTTGCATTTGTTCATCTACTTGAACTTGCTCAGATGTCATTTTCTTTTTGCCTTTGTCTTTTGGAGTAAAGGTTGAAGACTTTTGGACTGTTGGAGTTGATTGGACTGGTGGAGCAGATGGTTTTGGGCTTTGTCTTCTTCTTCTGAGGATGTCGGAGAGTGGAGTATCATCCTCATCATTAGAATCAGACTTAATGGCAATTGGTGGAGAGCAACCCTCAGCAACTTTCCTTCTTGGTTTTGGCCTGTTAGCAATTCTTTTCAATCTTTTTGGAAACCTTTGCTCCCTCTCAGAAGGTGCTTTTCTTTTGAGAGGAGGAGAAGTTGTTGCTTTGGGTGCTTCCTGCTATAAAATTTTGGTGGCAGTTTCATTATAGGTAGCATCAATCTACTCAGAATCAGGATCATCCTCCCTGGAAGAACATGAGAATTTCTCCCTCTTTTTGGCATCATCAAAAGGAGGAGGGGAGTCACCTGTTGGTTTAGGGGATGGGGTAGGGGTAGGGGTAGGTGTATGAGTTGAGGAAGGGGTATAGGTTGAGGTAGAGGCAAGCTTAGAAAGTTGGAGGGAGAGGTCATCCTTGAGATCCTTTAAGGCTTCCCACAATGAGAGATGACTCATTCTGGATTGTTCAGTCAGGGATTCAATGTCGTCAAGGATGCCTTTAAGGTAGGAAGGCATGGGTAGGAGTTGTTCTGGGATAGGGACAGAAATGTTTGGGTTTATTGTGTTGGTATATGACCGCTGACACGAACGAGTTAATAACGCTACCGATGAGGTATAGGCCTATTGGGTCACACACCAAGTATTGATTCCGACAACACGATCAAGCAAAAGAGAGGAAAAGGCCAAAATGGGTTTTGGCAGGATGGTACACAAGCCGTGTTCCTGAACACGGGCCGTGTACAGTCCAACATACACGAGGTGTATTAGCCTAGTTCAAGGTCGTGTAGTTTGGGCCTACACGGGCCGTGTAGATGAACACGGGCCGTGTAGTGCCTGTTAGACATGGGCCGTCCTAGCCCTATTGGGGCCGTGGGCTTTGGGCCTACACGACCGTGTAGATCTACACGGGCCGTGTACGTTCACTGTAACAACATAATTAACAACCTTAAACACTTGGTTTAATGGGGGTTAACTTCTCATAATTGTGGTAGACGAAGAGACCACGAGTTATCTGCTCTAGTAGAGGCTTTTGGCTAACACTTTGTCTCTTGGTTGATACTTGAACTCTCTCTCTCTCTTGTTCATCTTGTTCTTGGTGTTCTTGAGCACAAGAAGCAAGATACACACACACTTTATTGTTGTTTTGGTGGTTGTACATCAACTTGCTAGCACTTGGGAGTCAAACAAGCTTGGGGTGGACTTCATTGGAGGAGTTCTATATTGGATTCAAAGCTACTTGGCAAGAGAGGTTTTCTTTGAGACTTTCATTGAGGTATAAACCTTTCTACTCATCTTGTTTATCTTTTAGTTGCAATTCCATTGTTAGATTTTGGTCCATGGGAAGTATTCATGGTTTGGCATCGATTTTTGTTACATGATTTGCTTCCGTTGCTACTTGTTTTTGCCAAACGAATACCTTGTGTGGTATCAGAGCCATATCTAACATGGCTTTGCATTATTGAGTCTAGAAGAACCATAAAAGTGTTTTTGGATAAGAAAAGTGTTTTCTTAAAATTGGTTTTTCCATTGAGACTCTTGTTGTGCTAGAATAGATTTATTCGTAGTCGTGTTAATATATTTTAGTTTTTATATTTATATATTTGTTGTAACTTGGCATGAAGTGTACACAAATATATACTTATAAATGTATATATGAATATGTATCTCAAAAATGGTTTGGTACACTAATGCATATGTACAAGGATTGTTTTTTTTGGTGCCTTTGATGTTTTGACAATCTTAACTAAAATATAGATATATATTTATATATCATGGTTATGTGTGGCACACCATGTTTCTATTTGATATGTTTGGTTTGATTCGGTAACAAGATATGCCCTTAGACCTATGTGTTGTGGTGATTGATTATTTTGGTTTTTTGCGGCCTGCGTGCTGTATTGTTGTAACAATATTAGTTAATTTATTTATTGGTGCGGCTTGCACGCCGTTTCTTTTATTCTATGTATTTGTATAAATAGTATAGGATTGCGACCTGCGTGTCATTTATATATATTCTGTGTATTTGTATATAGTATAGATTTAAAACCGGAATAGTCAACGGGAGTCATGGTGATGATGTCTTGGCGAGAAGGAATCAACATGCTATTGGAGGTGTTGGATTCAGTGGGAGCTCACCCAACGAGACCGAATCTTGTCCTTAGATTTTTTGGCCTCGTTTTCCCCATTGTGGCTCATGGGGAAAACGCATAAGATTTTTGGGCATGTTACCGAATCATATATATATATATATATATATTTGCGTGGTTGTATTTTATTTTTCTATGCATAGATTAGGATTCGCATGCTAGACAATTTTTCCTATAAAATTAAATAAAATACAATGTTTGTTAAAATGGTTAACAATTGCGGAAAATAGAATTGACAAAGAAAATATAATAATGGTATTATATTAAAAGTGCTTAAAATCGTTTTGACACTTACTTTGTTAATTCACAAAATGGTTTTTTATAAACTGGAAACAAAATCCCGTTTTTCAAAATGTAAATCACGCACCATCCGTGAGATGACACCACCCGAATTTAACGAAGCAAGGATGATTGTCGAGCTAAGCACGAGTCATTCCTTGTGTAGTTGTGTGGAAGGTGAGTGAGTAACTCGCATGATTGGTTGTCGAGCTAAGCACGAGCCAATTAATGGTCGAGAGTGCTACCCGTGTGTCTTGTCGGACGATTTACAATTTTAGTATATAATTCTTGGTTAGTTGTCGAGCTAAGCACGAGCTAAACAAAAATTATATATTACAATTGGTGTAAGATAGGGATCAAACATGCCAACCGACATAATAGATGTCAACAGATCTCGCAAGTGCCTAAGAGTTGTAATAGAGATTACAATTGGTAAAATGGTTGCCGGCCTAAATAGCTTCGCCACGTGATCCGCGGTAAACCCGTCACGGTGCGAGGTGAAATAAGGTTCTTAGCCCTTTTTATAAATAATATGTTTTGTTTAAAACTATGGGTGCTTATTTTAACAAGGATTTCCAAACTAACTAAAACTACTTTGCTATTTTAGTTGGCGTCTTCAAGCAACACCAACACCACCAACCATTTTTCCCTTAGAGTTTTTCTTGAGAAGGAGAAACTCAATGGTAACAACTTCTTGGATTGGTTTAGGCAACTTAAACTTGTCCTACGCCAAGAAGGGAAGATGGTTACCATAGAGGAGGCCCTACCCGAGGCTCCTGCTGCCAATGCCACTCGGGCTATCCGAGACGCTTATGAGAAGCGTGTCAAGGATACCGAGGACATTACTTGCCTCATCCTAAGTACTATGATCCCTGAGCTCCAAAAGAAAATGGATCATTTGAGTGCTTTTGACTTGATCACTCAGCTTAAGGAAATGTTCCAGCAGCAAGCGAGACAAGAGAGGTTTGAGTGTCTTAAGACGGTACTTGGTAGTAAGATGGCCGATGGCGGGAATGTGAGTGCTCACGTGTTGCGTATGAAAGCAAACGTGGAGCGCATGGAACGGCTCGGATTTACCATAGGGAGGGAGCTAGCCGTGGATTTGATCCTATGGTCCCTACCCACCGTGTATGATCAATTTGTTATGAGTTATCATATGAATAGTATGGATAAGTCCATTATGGAGCTTCACGGTATGCTTAAGACAACCGAGTCTAGCATGACCAAAAATAAGCCCGCCGTTCCAAATCCCGTTTTTGCTATAAGGGAGGGGCGAATCCAGAAGAAGAAGAGATCCGTTTATACCCCTAAGGGTAAGGGGGAGGGGAAGATTGGTGCTTCCAAGTCTAGCCCCGCTTCGGAGGGTAAAGGCAAGGGGAAGATGGTTCCCCAAGCCAAAACTCTGAATGATGCGGAGTGCTTCTTCTGCGGGAAGAAGGGCCATTGGCGCCGTAACTGCCCGGGGTACCTAGAAGGTCTTAAGAAGCTCAAGGGGTTGAGCATCGCGGGAACTTCCGATTCAGGTACGTACATGATTGAACTCCTTCATACTTCTACATCTGGTAGTTGGGTATTAGATACCGGCTGTGGCACTCACGTTTGTAATATTGTGCAGGTGCGAAGGACAAGTAGAAGGATGGAGAATGGCGAGCTTGAATTGATAATGGGAAACAAGGAGATTGTCCCGGTCAAGGCTCGAGGAGAAGTTGAATTATCTTTTAATTCCGGTTTTTCCATATTATTATTGAACGTATGCTATTCGCCGCTTGTGGCACGAAACATTATCTCTTTTCATGCATTACACGACAATGGGTTTGGTTTTTCTTTTGACAATGGAGTTATTGTTTGTTTTAAAAATGGTATTTGTTATTTTAAAGCTTATCCTTGTCGTGGTATTTATGAAGTAGATGCGTACGTTAGTGATAATCGTTCCATCATGAATATTGATTCAACGTCTAAAAATCGTTTAGACAAATTGTCTTTGTGGCATGGTCGACTTAGCCATATAAACAAGACTCGTATCACCAAGCTCCAAGCGGATGGGATCTTGGAATAATTTGACGACGAGTCGAATGAAGTATGCGAATCTTGTTTATTAGGCAAGATGACTAAAGCACCCTTTTCCGGCGTGAATGAGAGGGGTAAAGATTTATTGGACATTATACATTCCGATGTGTGTGGTCCATTTAAGCACATCACAAGAGACAATTCTAGATACTTCGTTACCTTTATAGATGATTATAATAGGTATGGGTATGTCTACTTGGTTAAACAAAAGTCCGAGACCTTTGAGGTATTTAAGACTTTCCAAAACAAAGTAGAGAATCAATTGGGCAAAAAGATTAAGATACTTAGATCCGATAGGGGTGGTGAGTATCTTAGTCAAGAGTTTCATGATCATCTTAAGGGTTGTGGAATTATCTCACAACTTACACCTCCTAGGACGCCGCAATTAAATGGTGTCGCCGAGAGGAATAACCGAACATTGTTAGATATGGTTCGGTCTATGATGAGTCACACCCAAGTGCCTATAAGCCTTTGGGGTTATGCTCTTGAAACAGCAACAAGAATCCTTAATATCGTTCCAACGAAGAAGGTCGATAAAACACCTTTCGAGATGTGGCATGGGAAACCTCCCGTTCTCGCCTGTCTAAAGGTTTGGGGTTGTCAAGCCTACGTACAGCGTGAGGTAGATGACAAGTTGGAACCCCGATCCGAAAAGTGTTATTTCATCGGATATCCAGCTGCGGGTATTGGATATATATTCTATAAACCTTCCGAGAACAAGGTATTTGTTGCTCGAAGGGCGGTCTTTTTAGAAAGAGAATTAGTATACAATCAGCAAGGCGGGATTAAGATTGATCTTGAAGAAGTTCAAGGGTCAACGGATGAAAGGCCTGACGTTGGCACTAGCCAACAACCTAGTGAGGTTGAGTCTGAGCATGACAATGCGGAGACTAACGTACATCCGTTACCTCCTCGTAGATCCGGTATAACTCGCCATGAGCCAGAGAGATATGGGTTTCTCATATCTGAGGGCGACGAGTTATTGGTGGATCTTAATGAGCCCACCAACTATCGGGAAGCGGCAGCGGGCCACGAGTCTGCTAAATGAAAGGAGGCAGAGGATAACGAGATGCACTCCATGGAGGATAACCAGGTTTGGGAACTGGTTGATCCTACACCCGGTTGTAAACCAATAGGGTGTAAACGGGTCTTTAAGAAGAAGACCGACATGGATGGAAAAGTTAGCACTTTCAAAGCCCGACTGGTGGCTAAAGGTTTCACCCAGACACATGGTGTCGATTATGACAAAACTTTCTCCCCAGTGGCCATGTTGAAATCTATTAGGATACTTTTGGCAATCGCCGCATTTCATGATTATGAAATATGGCAAATGGATGTCAAAACCGCCTTCCTTAATGGGAAGCTGTCCGAAGAGGTGTATATGACGCAGCCTGAGGGTTTTGTACATCCGAAGCATCCTAATAGAGTGTGTAGACTAAAGAAGTCCATTTATGGACTCAAACAAGCATCTCGTAGTTGGAATCTATGCTTTGATGAGAAAATCAAAGAGTTTTGTTTTTCGAAGAGTGTAGACGAACCATGTGTATATGTTAGGGCTAGTGGGAGCGCCGTTGTTTTCTTAGTCTTATATGTGGATGATATCCTACTCATTGGTAAAGATATTCCAACTTTGCAAAGTGTCAAAACTTGGCTTGGAAAATGCTTTTCAATGAAAGACTTAGGAGAAGCGGCATACATTCTGGGTATCAATATCTATAGAGATAGATCTAGAAAACTTCTCAGGTTGAGTCAAAGCACATACATTGACAAAGTCTTGAAGCGGTTCAAGATGGAGGACTCCAAGAAAGGAAATCTTCCTATGTCGCATGGAGTGATATTGAGTAAGACTCAATGTCCTAGTTCTCAAGAGGAACTAGAAGTAATGAAGCGAGTACCATATGCTTCGGCAGTGGGCTCGATCATGTACGCCATGTTATGTACTCGTCCTGATGTGTCATGTGCTTTAAGCTTGACTAGTAGATATCATAGAAACCCGGGGCAAGCCCATTGGGTTGCGGTAAAGAACATTCTTAAGTATCTTAGGAGGACTAAAGAGATGTTCTTGATCTTTGGTGGTGAGGAAGAGCTCAAAGTAAAGGGTTACTCTGATGCTAGCTTCCAAACTGATAGGGATGATAGCCAATCACAATCGGGGTTTGTGTTCCTATTGAATGGTGAGGCTATTACTTGGAGAAGTTCAAAGCAAGACACAGTAGCTGATTCTACTACAGAGTCAGAATACATTGCGGCAAGTGAAGCTGCTAAAGAAGCTGTGTGGATAAGGAAGTTCATCCGAGACCTTGGAGTGGTTCCTAGCATATCCGACCCTATTGAGATCTTTTGTGACATTGAGAGTGCGGTAGCCTTAGCGAAGGAACCGAGAGCTCACAAGAGAACGAGGCACATACCACGTAAGTACCACTTGATTAGAGAGATGATTGAAAGTGGTGAAGTCGCTATTAGTAGAGTAACCTCGGAAGGCAACTTGGCCGATCCGTTTACTAAACCATTGTCACAAGCTTCTCATGATTCTCACACTACGGCGATAGGTGTTAGATTTTCTCATGACTTGGTTTAGATTTAGTTTTAATTTGTGTTTGGAAACATTAAGCAATAATGTTACTAATGTTTGTTTCGATTTATATAGTAGAGAGCTATATATACGCGTGTTGTAGTTGTTGGGTTTTGGTGGCATCTAGAAAACGCAGCGTAAACGAAACGAGTATAAACCAATTTAAGTTTTATGCCACCAACACACCACCCAATGGAGAAAACTCTAGACAATAGCAATGCAACTAAAAGAAGAAGAACAAGGAATATAAATTATACCATACAAAATATATATTTCTCCTTGTTGCCTTGGAAGATTTGTACACAAAGTAGTGTACCACTATCGGTATCCACACCAAGTGTTGATGATCCCCACGTGCTAGCTATGTTTGGAAGCCGCCAAAAGCTTCACCAATGATCTAACACCATCTCGAAGATTGATATGCCAATCTATCTTCAAGTGTGTATTGTTTGAGAGAGTATTCATATGGCTAACCATGTTACATTAGACTACTAGAACCTTTTATAGACCACAAAATGAGGCCTAGCAACATTCATAACAGTCCTAGCATCAATGACCATCATGAGCCATGAATACCCCATTAACCTAGTCTTAAAAGACTAGTTTAAGAGGCTGTTACAGCATGAGACATGGCCGTGCCTCATAGGGCACGCCCGTGCCAGCCCACAGGCACACCCAAGTCACGCCCGACTTGGGCTCGTGCTTTCGCACTAGGCATGACCGTACCTCCACGAGGCACGCCCGTGCCGGCCCTAATGGGTACGCCCTAGGCACGCCGGCCTTGTGCCCGTACCCGGCATAGGGCACGCCCGTACCTTCACAAGGCACGACCGTGCCCGGCCCAACCAAAACCCATTTTGGTATTTTTCTCTCTCTTGTTCAAAGGTGTTGCCGGAATAAATACTTGGCATGTGACCCAATAGGCCTATGCCTCATCGGCAGTGATACCAACTCGTGTGTGTCAGTGGGCATATTCTAACAGCGGTTACTTACATTTAGTCTTTATTGTGTTCTATCTTTGCATGTTTAATTTATTCCCTAGATTGCTTTACAATCTTTAAGTCTCCACAATCGGTCATACTTTGTGGGAAGGAAGTATGAATTAAGATTGAGGTAAAGAATTGGTTTTGATAAAACGTGATTCTTGCCTATACTTGAAAGGGGTTTCAAGTGATTAGAGGACCCGCACCCGAGTTTACTTCATGGTTTTAGTCACAAGTAACTCAGGATGGTAATGACATTTCATCCTTAAACTAGAGATACATGTGATCTCAAAGCGTAGGTTTGTTTTGCTTTGATCGTTTCCTAACGCGGTCCGTAACTGGTCGTTATAAGGGAGATGATTGGGTAGAGTATTATCTATGTGGCGGGACTATGTAGTCGAAAGGTATTTGTTCCTCTATGTATAGAGAGAATATCCATGGGCCCCTCGATGATTGAGTGCTGACGTTCTTATGCATGGCTGTGTTCAAGTTCTATTGATGATGGATCAATGTTGACTTGATTTGTTGGTCACCACTAATCTAGAATCGAGAAACATAATCGTGAACGATCTCAAGGTTGACTATATTCCATGCCTTGTGTTCACATTGGATATCGCGAACAAAGGGATGTACATGTTCATTTATCTTTAGGACAATCATTTCATGATTGGGGATCTTGTCAAGAGTGGCATACCCTATACTAACTTGGGAGCATAGATGTCTTGCTAGAGGCCGCTCTATGTTTGTGTTATTTTTCGTAGTCGTGTCACGTGCAAGTGGGAGTCTGTTGGTGATGTGCATGTAGTGTATCAGTTTTAAATTTATAAAATCCTAGTTATTTAGCACGACTACAACACAAATAGGCAAGAGAACCTAATCGTATCGTAGTATAGTAAATAAGTACGGGTGTCGAACACAAGGGGAACGGGTATGATTTTGAATATAACTCTACTAATTAAATATTAAACTAGCTAAAACAACTAAAAGGGGATTTAGAATCTTATCAATAAAGATCCAAACTTTATGATCCAACTCAATAAATAATAGCAACACGAACCAAGAACAAACCAAAGGAAGTGAAAGCAATAAACTTTATGGGTTTAAACTTATCAATTCAAAGGTTTCCCTCCCTAGACTTGATTTCACCTCTTTTTAGCTAATTAATTCAATCAATACGTGCAATGGACATATAATCACTATATACCGATTCCTATATTAGTTATACTCATGGTCAGATTATAACTCTATAATTATGGTTTTAACAAACCTTATGGTCATGAGATTGATCAAAACACATAATTAGCCGATTTTAAGTTCGCGTCAAGAAAGACTTAATCTTTATGTTTGTTTAGGTTAACAAAATATGTATTAACATATAAATGGTCATTATATATTAATAACACATTAAAGTTTCCTTTTTTAGAAGCTTAACCTAGGATTGGTCTATCACTAGTCTAGATTGTCTATTGGTCCTAAACAATCAAGATTCAAGTCACACAAGCGTATTGGTCCTCCAACTTGTGCAAACTCAGTAAATAAACTCTAAAAACAGAAACCAAAACACATATGGATCATCAATTAAGCAATACAAGACAAATTATATAGCAAACATGTCCAAATTAACATAAATTAATCAACTTTATTGAGGTTCATCTCCTCTAGGGAGGAAAACAAGAAAGAACTAGCCTAGAAACATCCCAATAAACTTCTGGAAATTAATAAACATTAAAAAAAAGAAGATGGATAAGAAAGAACGATAAAACCAGGATGATCTAAAGCCGAAATCTTCAAAATCAAAGCTCCAATCCTGCAAATCTGAGCTCCACAGCCCCCGGAATGCTTTTGGACGTGTTTTGGCAGTATTTGGTTAGTATAAGTTGGGTTGTTCACCCCAAAACCGATCTAGATGGTCGTTTATATAGAAACAGAAAACAGAGGCGTCGCGGCGCGACGGGTAAGTGTCGCGTTGCGACGGGGGAGTTTGGCACGATCAAAAACACTTTTGAAATTTGAAATTTTCTTATCAAGTCGCGTCGCGCCGCGACATTCTTAATGGTCGAGCCGCGACATCGCTTTTTTAGACTTTAACCATAACAGTGAAATTGTAGCTCTCTGAGTCTAGCTTCCATGGCCTTTTGAATCACCTTAATCCGAGTTCGTATGAGTGAGATATGATCAAAACAGTGGAGGTGTGTCGGCGCGGACAGCTTTTCCTATTTCTTCAGTTTCTTCCGGTTATTGCTCAAAACTTTTCATCATCCGCCTTTTTTAACCTGAAATTCAATAAATGAAGATACTTAAGTATCTTTTACTAATTTACAAACAATAACAGGCTAAAATAAAACATATATCGCTTAAAATATATATATCTAAATTTGGCGATATCAGTTGGTATATGCCCGCTGACACGAACGAGTTAATAATGCTACCGATGATGTATAGGCCTATTGGGTCACACACCAAGTATTGATTCCGACAACACGATCAAGCAAAAGAGAGGAAAAGGCCAAAATGGGTTTTGGCAGGATGGTACACGGGCCGTGTACAGTCCAACATACACGAGGTGTATTAGCCCAAGTTCAAGGTCGTGTAGTTTTGGCCTACACGGGCCGTGTAGATGAACACGGGCCGTGTAGTGCCTGTTAGACACGGGACGTCTTAGCCTAATTGGGGCCGTGGGCTTTGGCTTATACGGCCGTGTAGATCTACACGGGCCGTGTACGTTCAGTGTAACAGCAGAATTAACAACCTTAAACACTTGGTTTAATAGGGGTTAACTTCTCATAATTGTGGTAGACAAAGAGACCATGAATTATCTGCTCTAGTAGAGGCTTTTGGCTAACACTTTGTCTCTTGGTTCATACTTGAACTCTCTCTCTCTTTTGTTCATCTTGTTCTTGGTGTTCTTGAGCACAAGAAGCAAGATACACACACACTTGATTGTTGTTTTGGTGGTTGTACATCAACTTGCTAGCACTTGGGAGTCAAACAAGCTTGGGGTGGACTTCATTGGAGGAGTTCTATATTGGATTCAAAGCTACTTAGCAAGAGAGGTTTTCTTTGAGACTTGCATTGAGGTATAAACCTTTTTACTCATCTTGTTTATCTTTTAGTTGCAATTCCATTGTTAGATTTTGGTCGATGGGAGGTATTCATGGTTTGGCATAGATTTTAGTTACATGCTTTGCTTCCGTTGCTACTTTTTTTTGCCAAACGAATACCTTCATATTGGGCGTAGGGTTTGGAGTTGGGATTGTAAGTTTGAGATGGTTTGGTTTAGGAAAGAGATAGTGGATTGAGGAAGGATGGGAATTTGTGGTTGAGATGGAATAAGGGTAGTGAGATGGTCTATTTTGGTTAATAGGGGGGTAAGATCAAAGGGAGAGGTAGTAAGTGCAGGGGAGGGATGGTTGGGGTTTTGAGGGACTCAATGTCTTTGGTAAGTTTAGACAGTTGAGTGGAAGTTTGGGTTTGGAAAGCTTGGAAGGTTTGGGTTAGGTTATCAAGGTTTTGGTTTATGGTTTGAATAAGGTTAAGGTTTATGGTTTGAATAAGGTTAAGGTTTGCTGTTTGGGTAGAGATAGATGGTTGAGAATTGTAAGGGGTCGGGATAGGTTCAAAGAAATTGGGTAAGGTTTGTGTTCCCTCATTTGAGCCTTGGTGTATAAGCTCAAACTCATTGGGAAGGACTGTTGAACCCTATACAAGTGGTTGGTTTGTACCACTAGCATTGGCAGGCTGTGCTTGTGTAAGAACTGAATTAAGTAGAGGTGCAAGATAAGTGGAGTAAGTGTGGGATGCACTCAATAGTAGGAAATTCCTTATTAGATCCACATTCTGTTGGGAGAATGTGAATGGTATTGGCTGACTCAATAATGGGTTAGACACAGTATGACCTTGGGTTGAGGTCTGTCTTTCAATGAGATCAACCGTTTGGGAGGTTGTCTTAGATTGCAATTTAGATCCCATTTTTACAGATGTATCTTGTTGTGAGGATACATCCAATGGCTTAAAGGTGGCAACATCCAATTGCTCCCCCTCAACATGAGGAAGGGTAATTGGAGTTGAAGTCAGAGGTGTGGATTGCACTACCTCAAAGTGATCATACCGAGTCACTTCTGTTGACCTTGTATATATGGGGCTACAGATTGGAGTAGAACTAGTGACCATAGGAGGTTCACTAGAGCTTGGTTGTTGGATTGGTGTATGGGCTGGAGAGGAGGATGGGCTATCAAAGGTTGGGACTAACATTTGAATATCCTTCGAGGTGGAATCAGAACTGTCCTTACCTTGGGACATGATGTGCCTACTCCTGTCAATTAGCTCAAGGAGTTGCTCAGAAATTTCTTGTTCTTGGGCATCACCATCACCACCAAGAGGACTCAATACCATTGGACTTATGGGAGTGAATTCACCAGCATCACCATCACCAGCATCATCATCATAATTGTTATTGCCAGTGTGACTTTCCTCAGCATCATCACCATCATTGTCATCATCATTCTCATCATCATCACTAGCATTAGCATTGTCATTGGCAGCATCTATTAACTCTTGCATTTGGGCAGTGATTGGAGGATTTCTGTTTGCCTTAATAAAGTGGAATACCTTTTAACCCATGGCAGGGACAGGAATATGCTCTTGGTGTTCAATCAGACTTACATAATCATTTTCGCCAATCTCCCGCATAGCTATCAGGCTTAAGAATCGAATGTAGGGCACTTGAGATCTTGATGATTTCTTGTTCGTGCTCTGGGTGATCTTATCAACAAGATCAGAAAATATAACTTGAGCAAAGTCTATGTTTACCCCAAAGACTAGGGCATAGAGCACCAGAAGCTCCGTTTGATTGATGAGGTGGTGGCTTCCAGATTTGGGACCAAAACAGCATATGACCACGTTGGCCAAATACTTCCAAGGATGAGACGGAGTGGAGACTTTCACTTGACCATGCACTACAGGTTCATTGTAGCCGATGTTTTGAAGAATGGTTTGAACTTCAGCTCTGGAGGGAAAAGCAGTGTAAGGTGGGAAGTGAGGAATACCAGTGGCTTCGTGAAGAGTTTCAGTGGTGATTTGAAGATGGTAGTTTCCTTGGGCTAGGGTGCAATGGAAGGTATTGTCATTTAGGTTGTAGGTTGCGGAGTACCATAGCTCACTAATAATTGTGGGGTAGATATAGTATGGATCAGCACTAAGGCTATCGAACAGAGGATGAGCCTGAAGAAACTATACCATTGGCTCATAACCTTGGTTTTCTCGTGAGGCAAGGATGGTGGTGCAGAGCAGAATGTTGTTTGGAGTTATATTCATTGGTTGGTTGGGTGCAACATTGTCTCCAGGGTTGACAACAGGGTCTGGAATATAGGTGGCCATTTGATAGGGATGATGAATAGTGAGTATCGAGAGACAAAAGTTAGGGTAGTTCTTTTTAGAGAGAGAGAGAGAATTTAGAAAGTTTGAACAGGTAAAGGTGAATGAGAGAGGAAGTGAGATATTTATGAAGGTTAGTTAGTAGAGATCGTTAGATACTGACAAAAATTCTAACGGAAAAAAAAATTAATTAGCTATTAAATAAAATCTGACAGACGGAGTAAATAACTAGGATTAAAAAGCATTAAATGAATGTAAAAGATGAAAATTTACTAAGTGTTGAACCATCAGCTGATCATTGAAATGTATCAGCTGAGGGGCATCAGCTGATGAAAAGCTATCAGCTGATAGTGAAAATTTGGAGTATCAGCTGAGGGAAGTACTTAGCTGAGCATTTCCTTCTTATCTTAGGGTGATCAACTAAGTAAGTTTGATCAACTGATAGGTATTAGCTAAGCACAGTTACTCAGTTTACACAGATTAAGTAAGACTTAGAGATGCTTAGATAAGTAACCCATGATTTTCAACACTTATAAATTAACATAAACTAAATTACCACTATTCTGAACTAAAAATTAAGCATACCTAGTTTGGATATTAGGAAATTGAACCTTGCTTCATCTAATGGCTTTGTGAACAAATCTTCAAGTTGCAAATCAATGTTGATGTAGTGCAGAGTTACCTTCTTCTTTTGCACATTATCTCTGAGAAAATGATGTCTGATTTCAATATGCTTTGTCTTTGAATGCATGACTGGATTATTTGAGATGGAGATTGCACTTGTATTGTCACACAGAATTGGGGTGTCTTCAAACTTCACATCATAGTCAAGTAGTTGATTTTGTAACCACAAAATTTGAGCACAACAGCTTCCTGCAGCAATCTACACTGGATGTTGACACTGAATTCTGTTTCTTACTAGACCAACTGATCAATCTTCCTCCTAGAAGTTGACAGCCACCTGAAGTACTTTTTCTGTCTAATGTACACCCTGCAAAATCAGAATCAGAGTATCCAACTAACTCAAAATCTGAGTCTTTGGGGTACCAAAGACCTAGATCAGGAGTTCTTTTGAGATATCTGAATATTCTCTTAACAACAGCAAGATGTGATTACTTAGGATCTGCTTGATATCTTGCATAGAGACATGTTGAGAACATTATATCTGGTCTACTTGCAGTGAGGTATAAAAGTGACCCAATCATTCCTCTATAAGTAGTAATGTTCACTGATTTGCCATTAGTGTGCTTTCCTAACTTGATAGAAGTAGACATAGGTGTTTTCATTGAAGAATAATTTTCAAAATCAAACTTCTTGAGTAAATCTTTGACATACTTTGTTTGATGAATGAAAATACCATCAACCTCTTGTTTTATTTGCAAACCAAGAAAATAGTTTATTTCACCCATCATGCTCATCTGATAGTTATCATACATGAGTTTAGAAAAATTTTTGCATAGTTCCAAATTAGTAGACCCAAATATTATATCATCTACATATATCTGCACAAGTATCACATCACCTTTTTACTTCCTTATAAATAAAGTGCTATCAATGTATCCTCTTGTAAAACCTTTGTTAATGAGAAAGAAGAGAGGGTATCATACCAGGCTCTTAGAGCTTGCTTAAAACCATATAAAGCTTTAGAACGTAAACATGATCAGGTAAGCTTGACTCCTCAAAACCAGGAGGTTGTTTTACATACACCTCTTCTTTCATATCTCCATTGAGAAATGCACTCTTCACATCCATTTGGAACACTTTGAAGTTCTTGAAGGCAGCATAGGCTAGGAACAGTCTAATAGCTTCCAATCTTGCAACAGGGGCAAAGGTTTCATCAAAATTAATACCTTCCTCTTGACAATACCCCTGTGCCACTAGCCTTGCTTTGTTTCTTATGATTTGCCCATTTTCATCTAGCTTATTTCTGAACACCCACTTTGTTCCAATGATGGATTTATCCTTTGGTTTGGGTACCAAAGTCCGTACATTATTTCTTTTGAATTCTGCGAGTTCCTCTTGCATGGCAGTCATCTAGTGGGGATCATTGAGAGCTTCATCAACCTTTTTTGGTTCAATCATTGAGACAAATCCAGATTATAAACAAATGTTTCAAGCTTTTGATCTTGTTCTAACTGGATCATCTATATTGCCTATCACCAATTTATGAGGATGGTGCTTGAGATCTTTGAAAGTTTTTTGGATTTCTTGGGAATTGGGATTCATTTGGATTTGGGGAGAAGAAGTTATATGTTGGCTATAAACAGTGGAAATGAGTTCATTTTGAGTGGCTGATATAACTTCATTGCTGCAGTTGGTGGGTATCTCTACTAAAGAGGGAATGTGTGATATGGAATTAGAATCCAATGATGTTGAGTCATTTTCCACATTATTTAGTAGAGGTATAGGATTTAATGAGGATGGTTGTACATGGTTAAAGATTTGGATAAGAACAAGTTCATCTACATCATGGGCAGCTGGTGGAGAGGGATCAACTTGCTCTGGAGTGTCTTCTTCAGTTTGCATGAGATCATTAAATTCTTCACCTGAAACATGATTTGAAGAATAGGAAGCAACAAAGTCATTTTCATTAAAACTTACATTAATGGATTCTTCAATGACTTTGGTTCTGAGGTTGTATACTCTGTATGCTTTAGAAATCACTGAGTAACCTACAAACACTCCTTCATCAGCTTTTGGAGCAAACTTCTGCAATTGATCTTTTTGATTAAGTATGAAACACTGACAACCAAAAATATGCAGAAAGCTAATGCTTGGCTTCCTTCCCTTGAGCACTTCATATGGAGTTTTGTTGTGCCTCTTGATAACAAGGCACCTGTTCTGTGTGAAACATGCACAACTTACAGCCTCAGCCCAGAAATTAAAGAATAACCCACTTTCACACAACATGGTTCTGGCAGCTTCAATCAATGTTCTATTTCTTCTTTCAGCTACACCATTTTGTTATGGGGTTCTTTGAGTAGAGAAGTTTTGAGATATCACTTTCTCATCACAGAAGGATTCTAGAGTTTGATTTCTGAATTCAGTTCCATGATCACTTCTAAGACTCGTCACCAGATTGCCATTCAACAGTTCCATTTTCTTGATAAAATAAATAATCTCTTCATCAGCCTCACTCTTTGCTTTAAGAAAGAAAACCCAAGTGTATCTTGAGAATTCATCAACCAATACAAGAGCATACTTACTTCCACCAATACTAGCAGTTGCAACAGGACCAAAGAGATCTATGTGCAACATGTATAAAGGTTCTGTAATTGAGAAGGCCTGCTTGGATGGAAATGATGTTTTATGCTGCTTTCCCTTCTCACAAGCAGTGCAAGGTTTAGGCTTAAGATAAGTCAGAGAAGGTAGTCCTGACACTAGTTTACCCTTGCTCAACTTGTTGATATTTTTGAAATTAAGGTGGGAAAGCCTCTTGTGCCATAGCCCGTTTGTATCCTCATTATTTTTGGAGTACAAACATATTTCCTTTGAAGGGTCTCCAGAGGACATGTCAAGTGTGTACACATCCTTGGTTCTCTTGGCACTTGATACTGTATTACCTTCTTTATTTATTATGGATCCTACTGTCTTTGTGAAGTAGACTTCATTATCTCCATCACACAATTGACTTATGCTTATAAGATTGTATTTCAGCCCTTTGACATATGAAACTTTGGACAGTTTGAGGTTCCCATTATGAAGTTCACCATAGCCTTTTGTTTGCCCATGATTGTTGTCACCAAAAGTCACCCTTGGACCTTTCTCTTTCTTGTAGTTACTGAGCAAAGCCTTGTTACCTATCATGGTTCTTGAACATCCACTGTCAAGAAACCATGAACCAACACCCTGCACAGATTGAATGAAAGAAGAGTTAGTGACACAAGTAGGAATCTACTACTTAGTGGATCCCTGTGGAATGCACCTAGCTTTCCACTTCATCTCAGGTTTCTTATGTATGAGATGAATGACTATGTTATCATTACAAGTCCGCTGTCTCGAATTCCCTTCTAAAGAACATTCAAATGCCTTATGCTCTTTGCTTCCATATTTATAACATTTTTGGGATTTTGTGGCCTTGGAGCATTGAACAACATTGTTTGAATGCCTATGTGTTTTCTTATCAGTCATTTGACAATTATCAGTCATCATTTGACTAACTTGACCATTCAGCTTATGAAGCTTATCCTGTAAATTTCTTAGGTCTTTATTTACAGGCACCTTGGATTGATCTTTGTTTTTAGAAAGTTTTTGACCAATCTTTATAGTGGCAGAAATAGGAACAATGTGAACATCATTCTTTTTACTCATAGTTTCTTCTATTGAAAAAGAGTTCATTACTTCTAGATCAACTGATTGTTTAGAAGATGAGCTATGATCAGCTGACAGGTTATCAGTTAAGCATTTATAATCTACTAACCTATCAGTTGATGGAGTAGTATTAGCTAATGATTCTTTAGTTTGTGAAATACTAAGATTTAAGTCATCTGTTTTCAAGGTTTAACAACATAATGTCTCTAAGGTCTCAACCAATGATTCCTTTCCTTTACTCACATCTTTTGACTTTGTATTCTTAGTATTTTTACATTTTGAAATCTTACTAGAGGATGATTCAATAGAAGGAATAATTGATTCTTTTGAGTGGGAACTTTTGCTTCTAACAAACTTATTTGTGAATACACTTTTGCCTTTAACAGTTTTGTGAAAAGTTTGTGGCAAAATGTTAGCTTTGTCTAAGATATTAAGGTTCTTATTAGAATCAACATAGTTACCAGCCTGAGAGTAATTTCCACCAATAATAGCTTGAACTTGTTTGGGTATCTGCTCCATGACACACTGAGTGGTCTTTTCTGCAGATACACACCAAGACTTTACTACATTTTGGAGGTCATTGAACTTTTTGGTTGCTTCACTAGTTTCTTTCACTAAGATCTCATTAAGTATCTTTTGATTAGCTAGTTCATCATTTAAGATTGTTATCTGCTTAAGTTCTTCATCCTTAAGATTTAATTTTTTCTTTAGTGATTCTACTTCTAGTTTTAGCTTCTTCTCTCTTTGAATAGCAGACTGGAAATCAATACACAAGTAATCAAACATAGCATTCTTCTCATTATAATCATAGTTAATAAATTTTCCAACCTCATACATAGAAGAAGGATCCCAGTTGGTAGTTGAACAGGCTTTTGCAACCTTTTTCATGTCTTCATCAAAAGAACTACCATCATTGTTGTTGGCTATCATGCAGAACTGAGCAGAGATCACCTCCTCTTCATCTGAGGAAATCTCTTCTTCTACCCAATCTTCTTCTTCAGCAACAAGAACTTAGCCCCGGGCTTTCTTCTTCTTCTTCTTCTTGTCAAGGACGGCAACAAGGAGTTTCTTATACTTGGCTTCATAATAAATTTTGCTCTCCTGCTTTGGCACAGATGAAGAACCAGTGTTATATTTGGACTTACAGTCCCTGGTGTAACACCGCTTCTGAAAACAGTTACTTTAGTGAAAACTCAGGTTTAGCAGCGGAAAATTTTCTTTTAATATTAACAAACGGTTAATCATATCATCTTTGTTTCCAAAACATTCATTGGTGTTACCAAACATACAGGAACCGACCATAATTTCATATTACATTACAACATACAAATATAAAGTGTTCCAACCCAAAAGGGGCATTTACATCAAAAAGTCACCCGCCTCACCAGGCCATCTAGTCTTTACCTAAAAAGGGAAATCATATCACCATTAGCTAACACTTAGCTAGTGAGTACTTACATAGTATAAGCATCAATAAAGTAATTCATGCATCATACACATCGTACATAAGCACACATTGCTAGCTTAACACATAGCGGTGTGCTGAAAAGATCAGTAAGAGTCATGTCTTGCAGGGGAGTCTGTCCTACTCAATAACTCAGACCGGGGAATCAGTCACAACCATCCGCTCTGGTGGGGAGCATAAAGCAGTCCACCGAGCATCGTTTACGGAACCCAAGGTTCCCTAGTAATCCCGGCCAGATCCTAGCTGATTACAGTCTCACGTTAAGGCAAGGCGGTTCTACAGAACCTCGATCCGGGATGCACCCCGAATCACCGTTAAATCCATAAATGACCGAAGTCCTGTTAGGATCCAGCTAACCGGCTAACCTTAACCATGCGTCAGATAGTCTGAAGACAGCTAACATACACATATACGTACATTCGATCCCACAGGGATCCATCATCATCATATATTCATATATCGTACATGGGATCCCACAGGGATCCATCATTCATTTATTCATAATTTCACATGCATCATCATACAATTCATCATTCATACACATCATTAGATATTAACTAAGCGGTTCCAATCTGGACCCGCTGGCATGCACCTATTATACATCTTACAGGCAATCACAACATTAGTCAGAAACTTACACTCATCTTCTTAAGCATACCTGCATAGACAGGTTAGACATACATACATGTTCATACACATTCACATAATCATCTAGCATGCAAGACTTACTCTACTGAGTCTCATGAAAGTAGGCACTCACCTGATTAGCTTACAATGTTCGTTCAGTTAATTCTGGTTCCGCTGACACGTTCACCAAAAACATCGGCAATCGCGTTAAGCGTTTGCATACATCAAGTTCCATTACTAGAACACTTATAATAGCCAACTAATAGTCATGAACCACTCATTAAACTTACTTCAAACATTACATAACCTATTCAACAAGAACATGTACAAAACAACACATTCTTGCTGAAAAGGCCCCGTCGCGCCGCGACCACCTCAAGTGTCGTGCCACAACGCGTGAAAGTCAGATCAAACGTGACTGGTTCATTCGAAAGTCGGACCAAAAGGTTCATTTGAACTATTCGACAGTCGGACCAACAAGTCGGACGGGTCATCCGACTATCGGACCAAAAGGTCGGACGGTTCATGCGTAGGTCTGATCAAATAAGTCGCATAACGTACTTTTGACAGGGTCGCGCCGCGACACTTAGCCTGTAGCGCCGCGATCATGCATTTGTCAGATTCATCATCTTTTTCATGCAACTTCCATGCGACACTTATTATCCATTTCAAAAACCCAGATTTTCAAACATGTCATTTTCACTTCTAAAATACTTTAGAGCTTCATATATCACCTATATGAGCCTCATGAACACATTAACACCTTTTAAAAACATCAAACATGATAAACCCACTTGTCAAGTAAGTTCTCATGTTCATCCATGGAGTTCTTCACTCCAACTCAACTTCTAGCCATACAACACACATAAATCTAGCCGAATACATGTGTAATCTCTACAACAAACATCTTACTAACCTTAGATTCAAGTTTATAGCTTCAAATCTCTAGCTGCCTCTTTCAAGAACCTCACGAACGAGAGTATTAGTGTGTGTAAGTGTGTGTTCTTAAAGATTTATCAATATTTGACTTTTGTGAGTCAAATAACACACTTGCACTAACATATACAATCTTATCCAGAGGCAAACCGCCTCTAGACAAATATCTATATTTTCTTTTTCCATTCTTTATTCTTTTCTTTTCTTTCTTTCTCAATTAACTATACACACATATATATATACACCTAACATACATACTTAAACACACAATATATACAAACATTCATATATTCATTTAGATTCAACAAGTACATACAAACAAATACTTTCCTATTACATTAATCACATACACGTACGTACCATTTACAACAAGGCCCAAGTTGAGGATGTTATAAATCTACCCCCCTTAAGAAGATTCCGTCCTCGGAATTTACTCAGTGATAAACAGGTGCGGGTATCTTGTCTTCATCACGTCCTCAACTTCCTAAGTCAAGTTTGGACCTAAGTTGTATCTTCACTTCACAAGGATTAGCTTGATCATCCTCTTGTGTAGCTTCTTGACCTTCGTGTCAAGAATCTCCATAAATTCTTCAATTAGTCGCTTAGACGAGTACACTTTCAATCCTTGCCGTGGTATGATCTGCTCCTTTCAACATGGCACTTGCATAAGTAGCACACTATAAAGGTGACATGTACACACACTAGTTCAGGTGGCAGCTCAAGAGTTACCGTCTGATCATTAACTTAACGCACGACTTCGAATGGGTCTTATTGAACGTAGACTTAGCTTCTCACCTTACATCCAAGACGAATGATGTCTCTTCAAGGAGAAACTTTCAAGGACACACGACTACCAACATCGAATGTAGTGGAACGACATCTGGGATCCGCATACATCGTTGACTAGTCACAAACTGCTCTCAGCTTTTCTAAGGTCACATTCACTTTATCATACATAATCTGGTCAATCACAGGTCTAACGAACTGCTTCTGACTAGAATCCAACAGTTTGGACTACGACAACGTTTCTTACATAGAATCTCGTATGGTGGCATTCCAACGCTGGAAGGATATGAATTATCATAAGGAAATTTAATCAATGGGAGGAGAGAATCCCATGATCCACCAAATTCGAGTACACACACACGAAGCATATCTTTCATCATCTGGGTCGTACATCTAGATTGGCCATCAGTGTGATAGGCAATGTTTAGGTGAACACAAGTGCCTAACTCACATTGCAAACTTTGATAGAGCTAGAAACAACAGAGAGTGGAAATCAAAACAATCAAGAAAGACCGTGACGTGTCATAGTCTCACTAACATATTAAATCAAATGAGCCAACAAAACATGCTTTATGGATTAAATATCAATTAAAAGGCTCCCCCTCCCTAGATTTGATTCCACCCTTTTCAAGTTGGTTTTAAATATCAAAATTGATGCATTGGACAATTAATTGACACTATACCGATTCATATATTATTAGACTCTTGATCCGAGTATCTAACTTTTCTAATCATGCAATTAACTAATCAATTGGTCATTAAATCAATTAACTACACAATTAAGCATATTTAAGTTCGTATCTATCAAGATCTAATCTTTAATTATTGATTAAGTTACCAAATCATTCAATTAACACATGAAAGTCATCATATATCAATTCTAACACATTAAAGTTCCTATCTTGATTGTTTAACCCTAGGATTTGATCAATCACTAGTCAACACTAATTATTGGTCCTAATTAGCATTGATTAAAGTCATATAAATGGATTGGTCCTCCAATTTACATTAACTCAGATTCTAAACATCTCAAAAACAGAATTTAAACATGCTAGGATCATTGATTAGACTTGAAAGATAAATATAATGCCATTAAAGTTAAAAAGATGTAAAATTAAACAACTTGATAGAGTTTCATCTCCTCTAGGGAGGAAAACAGAAAAACTAGCCTATTACAAGCATAATCAACTTCTGGAAATTCATTAAAGTCATTAAAAACAGAAGAGAAGTAGAAAAACCGTAAAAAGCAATAGATCCAAGCCCTTCAATCTTCAATTGTTGCTTTAATCCTTCAAATCCGAGCTCAAGCCTTCTGGGATATGTTAAGGGACGTGTTTAGCAGAGTAATGGTGGAAGAAATCGAGTGGTTAACCCCTTTTTAGATCTGGAAGTTTGTTTAAATAGATTTCTGAAAAACAGGGGTGTCGTGCCGCGACAAGCAAGTGTCGCGCCGCGACGAGTAGTTTTACCCCGATCCCTCTTCTTTTAAAATTCGAATCTGACGTAATCTTGACGCGTCGCGCCGCGACAATTGAGTTGGTCGCGCCGCGACGACACATGGCCACCGGATGAGCCTTATCCAAACTAGTTTGTAGCACCGTGACACACAAGGTGGCCGCGCCGCGATGACTTTTCCAGCCGGCCGGTTCTTTCCTTGTTCTTGGGCTTGGGCCAGTTGGGCCTTTCTTTCTTTTCTTTTATTCTTTGGGCTCTCCTTTTATTTTTCTCTTGAATTCTTTTACCCATTTATTTTTCTTGATTTCTTTTTATTTTCTCGACTTCCTTGGGCTTCCTTTATTTTTTCTCGATTATTTGGATATTTCGCCTTTTTAGCCTGCAAAACATAAAAGAAACGGTAAACGTACCTTTTTACAATTTAATACACATTTTTTGGCTAAAACTAACCCGATATCGCCTAATATTTATATATATTTAACGCGATATCAACGGTCCTCTACGGCTTAAAACATTTGTTACAACACTGGCTTCACCAGGGTAGTAACGGATTTTACAACAGACAGTAAAGTCTTCCGAACCATCAAGCAAGGTGAGGATCGGAGTCTTCACACATTAATTGTGTCAAAAGCTGAGAGGATCTCTCCTGAGCTTTTGATCATACGACAGATACATTTTTACGAGTCCGTTAAGCCAGCAGACCCGCAACTTCAAGAAATTGCGGATAAACCGCCAATAGTAGTCAGCTAAGGCAAAGAGACTTTTAATTTCAAAAAGGAATTTGAGGAACTCCTTAATTCATCATAACTTCTTCCTAAGCTGGATCTACTTGACACCATTCTTACAGATGATATGACTAAGGAAATACATTTCTCTTAGCCAGGACTCACACTTAGACAACTTGGCGTACAATTGTTCTTATTTAAGAACTTCGAGAATACATCACAGATGGAGTTCTAGCCACCGCAATAGCTCCCGGAATAACTTAATCTTACAAGTACATTACTGGCCAGAGGTAAACCCGGCAGTTCTTCAGAAAACACATCAGGGTAATGAAACACTACTTTGATATGTTGGACTGATCGTTTCTCTACCTTGGCATATTTCCCATTTGGTCGGAAAGACGTTCTATCGACCCAGATATTTGCTACAGTGAGTAAGGCTGCGGGCCCTCATCTGCGGGCTCAGGCGCCTGTCTCCTACGGCGCTAGCGCGGCTGCTGCTGCTGTTCGGGCCCCTGCTCAACCTCTGGCTCAGACCCAGGACCCTCCACGGGCATAACTCGGTATCCCCCATCATAGGAACTCTCCAGGACCCGCATTGTTTCTAAGTATCCGATACTCATCAGGCGCGGCTCGTACTGCACCTACTTTGCCTCCTCCTACAGTGATAGAATCCCATATGAACGGGTCATCCTGGTGACAAACTAGCCACCAAAGATAGGACTCGCCGGTTTGGATCCAGTGGCCCGGCGAGCGAGATTGAAGGCTAGGTGGAACGGCACGTTGAACAACACGCCAGGAGTCAGAATACTGTACAGAAAAATAAGGTCAACTGCCGTGACCTTCTCACCACCTCGACGATGAGAAATGGAGGTGGACATAAGACGGTGGAGCAGACGGTTGATAGGGAGGCGGATGCTGCTCTTGACGGCTCTGCGAGGCTTGTACCCCCCGTTGGCGATCATCGCCCACATCTCCGTAGGGGAGAAACCCTCGGGCTCATCCCGAACGCAACTCGAAAGGAATTGCTCAAAGAACGGGCTGGTGGCCTCCACGGGCGTGTATAGCCCCATACGACGACTAAAATCCGCGAGACTACACTCGCGGCTAACTCCTCCAAGATGGAAGGATAGAAACCGACGATCAGTAACGTCGGCAGTGACGGAGCTGAGCTGGACGGTAGAGAAGAACTCCAAACACAACTCTCGGAAGACTCGCTCGCACAAGCGGAATAACCGCTTCCATGCGTTGCAAGTAAACACTATAGTCCCGTCTACAGCACGGAACTGTTGTGGCAAAAATCCAAGGAGCTGGTTTGAAACCCCAACTCTATGAGTAATCTCCCAATCGAGAGAATGGGGGATGTCCATCTCTCTGCGTAGATTCTGCTGCAGCCGAGAGATATAATCTCCGCGCAGCCGAGCAGGCAGAGTTGGCGCAAAGAGCAACCACGGGTGGTATACCGCAGGGCCTTCTGGAACCGCAATCTTCTGTTCTTGACGACCCCTACGTCCACGTCCACGGGCTGCCATAGTTGTGTACAAGGGCAAAAAAATCAGATCAGGCCCAAATTATCAGAAAACACGCAGAATTATCACAGATATTCACCAAAAACCATTACAAGGGCAGAAACCCCGGTTTTGGCAAAAACCCATACTCGGAGGATAATGTTGTAGAAAAAGAGATGATAAAAACGAGTGTAACGTAGATGTACGATGCATGAGTGTTTAGAAATGATATGTTAACGAGAATCAGCAGATTAATCATCAAGAACTTGAAAAAAATCAGATTTAATTCGGGTTTTAAAAAAAACCTAATTGTTCTTGAACAAAAATCTTGAAATTTCGCATGCATGGCTGAAAATAATCATTTAGCATGAATATTGAAAGAGTTTAGCATGAGTATCAGTAAAACACACAAGAAATCAAGAAACCCAAGAAATGAGTCGGGTATGATGACTGGAACTAACAAGAAAACGTAATGTAGGAGGAGAAATACTTACTATCTTGTTAGATGGTGAAGATTACGCACGAAAATGAGAAGATCCGACGTTAGAAGCTTGAAACCGGAGAAAATATTACTATAGCGCCGCGAGAATGTATTTTTTGTGTGGAGAAGACAACTGGAAGAAAGAGTTCTTTTAAAATGCCCTGATGCGGTGTCACGCCGTGACGATTTAGAGGGTAGAGCAGCGACGACACGTGTCAAAAGGTGCATGGACCGACACTGCCACGTCGCGCCGCTACGTGGACATGTGTCGTGCCGCTACGCTACGTGGCGCAAAATGGATGATTCTGGAAAAACACGTGTCACGCCGCTACAGAGATAAGTGTCGTGCCGCTACGCTACGTGGCACGCTTTGGATGGATTCTGAAAAAGGCGCGCCGCGACAGGCTTCTTCCTAGCGCCGCGACGAAACGTGGTGTACTCTTAAGTGACGGGCAAAATTTCATGTCGCGCCGCGACAATAAGGCGTCGCGCCGCGACAATAAGGCGTCGCGCCGCTACAGTGTCCTTTTCCACATTTGCTCGTTTAGAGATCTCGCGCGCGGGCTTCGATAACTGATAGTTCCTATGGCTCAAAATATCAGATATGAGTGTGTATGAAGATCAGCTAAGGCTAGGAATCTCGAAAAACGACAAAACGAACGAAAAACAAAAACAAAGGAAATCCTAACTCACTTTCGTAGGAATCACGGTTGCATTTAGCGTATGCAACAAGCCTTTAAACCCCTCGGTAGCCCGAGTGGATGAGTTATAGTCTCGTGAGGGTTTTAGGCAACACACCCACAAAGCTGGACTACGGGGTGCCTCTCGGAAGTGCTTCTTTAAACGAGTCTTTAGCTGGACTCCACCCCACACTTACGGCTTTAGTACGGCGAGGTTGATATCCTCACCTTCCCTTTCCTCGGGCATTGCTTCCAAGTAATGCTTTACTCGGTGCCCGTTGACTTTGAAGGTAATTCCCTTTGAATCAAGTATTTCGATTGTGCCGTATGGAAATACCTTACTAACCACGTATGGGTCGTGCCATCGGGTTTTTAGTTTTCAAGGAAACAACTTCAACCTAGAATTGAATAGAAGAACTTTGTCGCCAGGTTCGAAGTGTTTGATTTCTTTCAGACGTGCATCGTGCCATTTTTTTGTACGATCTTTATAGATCAATGAATTCTCGTACGCTTCGTTTCGTAATTCATCTAACTCTTTTAGCTGTAAGAAACGGTTGGCACGTGCCTTATCTAGATCAGGATTGCATGCCTTCAATGCCCAGTATGCCTTATGCTCTACCTCGACTGGCAGGTGACATGCCTTTCCGTAGACTAACCTAAAGGGAGTCGTACCTAAAAGAGTCTTATAGGCAGTCCGAAACGCCTAGAGTGCGTCATCGAGTTTATCTGCCCATTCCTTACGGTTCCCGTTCACCGATCGTTCTAAAATTCGTTTCACCGCGCGATTGGTAACCTCGGTTTGCCCGCTCGTTTGTGGATGATAGGGCGTTGCAAATCTATGGTTCACACCATATTTCTGCAGCGCCTTCTCCATTAGGCTGTTAGCGAAATGCGTACCCCTATCACTGATCAAGGCTTTAGGAATACCAAACCGAGAGAATATTTTCTTTAAGAATTTCACCACGGTTCGGGCATCGTTAGTGGGTAAGGATTGTGCCTCGGCCCACTTTGACACATAGTCGACAGCTACTAGGATATATTTATTTCCGCGGGAGGAAGGAAACGGACCCATAAAGTCTATACTCCACACATCGAAGATTTCACAGACTTGGATGTTGTGTTGGGGCATCTCGTTTCAGGAAGATGTATTACCGGCCCTCTAACAGGAATCACACTCCTTTACGAGGGTGTGTGCGTCTTTAAAGATGCTGGGCCAATAAAATCCAGCTTCAAATACCTTCTTTGCGGTGTAGACCGCACCGTGGTGTCCCCCGGTGGGCCCACTATGGCAATCCCTCATTATTTCCTCGCCTCATCTCTCGAAACACACCTCCGGATGATGTTGTCTGCGCAGTGTCAAAATAGATAGGGTTCATCCATAAATAGTACTTCACATCTCCCAGGAATTTCTTCTTTTGCTGATGTATCATACCTTTCATGAGAACCCCTGCAACAAGATAGTTCACGAAGTCTGCAAACCAGGGAGGCTCATCGCTGACCTTCATGAGATGCTCATCTAGGAAGTTTTCAAGGATGTCCGACTCTCGTAATTCGTCTAGATGTGGATTTTCTAATCTCGACAAATGGTCGGCTGCCACGTTTTCTGCTCCTTTCTTGTCCCTAATTTCGATGTCAAATTCTTGCAGAAGCAAGACCCATCGGATAAGCCTAGGCTTGGAGTCTTGTTTGTCAAACAAGTACTTCAAAGCAGAATGATCTGTGAAGACGATAGTTTTGGATAGAATCAGATAAGATCGGAATTTATCAAAGGCATAAACCACAGTTAGGAGCTCTTTTTCAGTAGTAGTGTAGTTCTCCTGAGCTAGGTTCAGGGTTTTACTCGCGTAATGAATCGGTTGGAAGCGATTGTTAACCCTTTGGCCTAGAACTGCCCCTACCGCGTAATCACTGGCATCACACATAAGCTCAAACGGCAGGGTCCAGTCTGGAGCAATCATGATCGGGGCAGTAGTGAGTTTCTCCTTTAATGTATTAAAAGCCGTTAAACACTCATCGGATAACTGGAGGTGGAACAGATGGAACGGATGGAGTAACTCGAGATGCAATGGCGCCAAAAACTTGATGTGCGTCTTACGTACTAGTTTTAAATTTATATATTTACCGAATTAATTACCAAAAACTGCACGAATAGGCAAGTGTACCTAATCGTTCCGTAATATAGTTAATAAGTCGGGTGTCGAACTCTTGGGGAACGGGAGCTAATACTGATTTTATCAAATTAACTAAAATAAACTAATTAAAGACAATAAAGACAATTAAACTAAATAAATGCAATAAAATACTAAACTAAAGCAATTAAACTAAAGTAAGGGGAATTTGTTATCAAGATTAAAACTTTATTAACCTAAATGATCACTAACACTACTAAATTACCAAAAACAACCCAAGTAAGCAAAAAGCAATAAACTTCATGGATTAAATATCAATTAAAAGGCTTCCCCTCCCTAGATTTGATTCCACCCTTTTCAAGTTGGTTTTAAATATCAAAATTGATGCATTGGACAATTAATTGACACTATACCGATTCCTATATTATTAGACTCTTGATCCGAGTATCTAACTTTTCTAATCATGCAATTAACTAATCAATTGGTCATTAAATCAATTAACTACACAATTAAGCATATTTAAGTTCGTACCTATCAAGATCTAATCTTTTATGAGTGATTAAGTTACCAAATCATTCAATTAACACATGAAAGTCATCATATATCAATTCTAACACATTAAAGTTCCTATCTTGATTGTTTAACCCTAGGATTTGATCAATCACTAGTCAACACTAATTATTGGTCCTAATTAGCATTGATTAAAGTCATATAAATGGATTGGTCCTCCAATTTACATTAACTCAGATTCTAAACATCTCAAAAACAGAATTTAAAAATGCTAGGATCATTGATTAGACTTGAAAGATAAATACAATGCCATTAAAGTCAAAAAGTTGTAAAATTAACCAACTTGATAGAGTTTCATCTCCTCTAGGGAGGAAAACAGAAAAACTAGCCTATTACAAGCATAATCAACTTCTGGAAATTCATTAAAGTCATTAAAAACAGAAGATTCCGTCCTCGGAATCTACTCAGTGATAAACAGGTGCGGGTATCTTGTCTTCATCACGTGCTCAACTTCCTAAGTCAAGTTCTGACCTAAGTTGTATCTTCACTTCACAAGGATTAGCTTGACCATCTTCTTGTGTAGCTTGTTGACCTTCGTGTCAAGAATCTCCATAAATTCTTCAATTAGTCGCTTAGACGAGTACACTTTCAATCCTTGCAGTGGTATGATCTGCTCCTTTCAACATGGCACTTGCATAAGTAGCACACGTTAAAGGTGACATGTACACACACTAGTTCAGGTGGCAGCTCAAGAGTTACCGTCTGATCATTAACTTAACGCACGACTTCGAATGGGTCTTATTGAACGTAGACTTAGCTTCTCCCCTTACATCCAAGACGAATGACGTCTCTTCAAGGAGAAACTTTCAAGGACACACGACTACCAACATCGAATGTAGTGGAACGACATCTGGGATCCGCATACATCTTTGACTAGTCACAAACTGCTCTCAGCTTTTCTAAAGTCACATTCACTTTATCATACATAATTTGGTCAATCACAGGTCTAACGAACTGCTTCTGACCAGAATCCAACAGTTTGGACTACGACAACGTTTCTTACATAGAATCTCGTATGGTGGCATTCCAACGCTGGAATGATATGAATTATCATAAGGAAATTTAATCAATGGGAGGAGAGAATCCCATGATCCACCAAATTCGAGTACACACACACGAAACATATCTTTCATCATCTGACTCGTACATCTAGATTAGCCATCAGTGTGATAGGCAATGTTCAGGTGAACACAAGTGCCTAACTCACATTGCAAACTTTGCTAGAGCTAGAAACAACAGAGAGTGGAAATCAAAACAATCAAGAAAGACTGTGACGTGTCACAGTCTCACTAACATATTATATCAAATGAGCCAACAAAACAGACTTTATGGATTAAATATCAATTAAAAGGCTCCCCCTCCCTGGATTTGATTCCACCCTTTTCAAGTTGGTTTTAAATATCAAAATTGATGCATTGGACAATTAATTGACACTATACCGATCCTATATTATTACACTCTTGATCCGAGTATCTAACTTTTCTAATCATGCAATTAACTATTCAATTGGTCATTAAATCAATTAACTACACAATTAAGCATATTTAAGTTCGTATCTATCAAGATCTAATCTTTAATGATTGATTAAGTTACCAAATCATTCAATTAACACATGAAAGTCATCATATATCAATTCTAACACATTAAAGTTCCTATCTTGATTGTTTAACCCTAGGATTTGATCAATCACTAGTCAACACTAATTATTGGTCCTAATTAGCATTGATTAAAGTCATTTAAATTGATTGGTCCTCCAATTTACATTAACTCAGATTCTAAACATCTCAAAAACAGAATTAAAACATGCTAGGATCATTGATTACACTTGAAAGATAAATATAATGCCATTAAAATCAAAAAGATGTAAAATTAACCAATTTGATAGAGTTTCATCTCCTCTAGGGAAGAAAACAGAAAAACTAGCCTATTACAAGCATAATCAACTTCTGGAAATTCATTAAAGTCATTAAAAACAGAAGAGAGGTAGAAAAACCATAAAAAGCAATAGATCCAAGCCCTTCAATCTTCAATTGTTGCTTTAATCCTTCAAATCCGAGCTCAAGCCTTCTGGGATATGCTAAGGGACGTGTTTAGCAGAGTAATGGTGGAAGAAATCGAGTGGTTAACCCCTTTTCAGATCTGGAAGTTTGTTTAAATAGATTTCTGAAAACAGGGGTGTCGCGCCGCAACGAGCAAGTGTCGCGCCGCGACGAGGAGTTTTACCCCGATCCCTCTTCTTTTGAAATTCGAATCTGACGTAATCTAGACGCGTCGCGCCACAACGACACATGGCCACCGGATGAGCCTTATCCAAACTAGTTTGTAGCACCGCGACACACAAGGTGGTCGCGTCGCGATGACTTTTCCAGCCGGCCGGTTCTTTCCTTGTTCTTGGGAATGGGCCAGTTGGGCCTTTCTTTCTTTTCTTTTATTCTTTGAGCACTCCTTTTATTTTTCTCTTGAATTCTTTTACCCATTTATTTTTCTTGATTTCTTTTTATTTTCTCGACTTCCTTGGGCTTCCTTTATTTTTTCTCGTTTATTTGGATATTTCGCCTTTTTTGCCTGCAAAACATAAAAGAAACGGTAAACGTACCTTTTTACAATTAAATACACATTTTTTGGCTAAAACCAACCCGATATCGCGTAATATTTATATATATTTAACGCGATATCAACGGTCTCCTACGGCTTAAAACATTTGTTACAACACTGGCTTCACCAGGGTAGTAACGGATTTTACAACAGACAGTAAAGTCTTCCGAACCATCAAGCAAGGTGAGGATCGGAGTCTTCACACAGTAACTGCATCAAAAGCTAAGAGGATCTCTCCTAAGCTTTCGATCATACGACAGATACATTTTTATGAGTCCGTTAAGCCAGCAGACCTGCAACTTCAAGAAATTGCGGATAAACCGCCAATAGTAGTCAGCTAAGGCAAAGAGACTTTTAATTTCAAAAAGGAATTTGAGGAACTCCTTAATTCATCATAACTTCTACCTAAGCTGTATCTACTTGTCACCATTCTTACATATGATATTGTTGGAATATGCCCACTGACACACACGAGTTGGTATCACTGCCGATGTGGCATAGGCCTACTGGGTCACACGCCAAGTATTGATTCCGGCAACACCTTTGAACAAGAGAGAGAAAAATACCAAAATGGGTTTTGGTTAGGCCGGGCACGGCCGTGCCTTGTAAGGTACAGGCGTGCCCTATGCCGGGTACGGGCCCATGGCCGGCGTGCCTAGGGCGTACCCGTTGGGGCCGGCACGGGCATGCCTCATGGAGGTACGGCCGTGCCCAGTGCGAAAGCACAAGTCCACGGGCGTGACTTGGGTGTGCCCCTGGGCTGGCACGGGCGTGCCCCGTGAGGCACGACCATGCCTCACTATGTAAATCCTCCTTAACTAGCCTTTTAAGACTAGTTTAAATGTGGCTTTATGTCATTTAATTCCTAGTAATATGAGTTACGATTTGGTGATCATTTTCTCTATATATGACTAGCTTCTATGTACCATTAAGTTGGTTGGAACCATATTGAAATGAATACTAGAAAGGATTAAACCAAAAGACATATGAACTTGCAACATTAAGTTGGTTCATATATATATATATATATATCTCTCTCTCTCAAGACACACTTGGAAATCTTCAAGTGATGGTAGTTCTATAGTGGTGATGTTCTTGTTGGCATACGAGTTCTCTAGCAAGTGGGAATCAAACCAAGCTTGGTGTGGATACCGATAGAGGAATACATCTTTGTATTCTTAAGTCCACTCCGTTTGAAACATCAACAAGGAAGTTGAAGAACTTGTATGGTATAATTTCTTCTACTTGTTCCTTTCTTTTAATTGCTTTGCTATTGTCTAGAGTGTGGTCCATTGGGTGGTGTGTTGGTGGCATAAAATGAAATTGTTTTATACTCGTTTTTGTCTCCCGGCAGTTAGACAACTTAGACAACTTGGCGTACAATTGTTCTTATTTAAGAACTTCGAGAACACATCACAGATGGAGCTCTAGCCACCGCAGTAGCTCCCGGAACAACTTAATCTTACAAGTGACATTACTCACTGGAGGTAAACCCGGCAGTTCTTCAGAAAACACATCAGGGTAATCAAACACTACTCTGATATGTTGGACTGATCGTTTCTCTACCTTGGCATCAACAAATATGCGAAGAAAGAGTTACAACTTCTGAAATAGACTTCTAGGTTCTTAACAACGGAGATGACAGGAATATCAGACTCTTCTCCACGAACTATAGCATAAGATTAATCAGAAGAGGAATCTTAATCATCTTTTGAAACAGAGAATCTCGGCATCACACTTGCTGAGTTAATCCATTCCAATTACCGCACCAGAGCCCGCACTAGGCATAACAAAGAACGAGATAGGGAAACTACTTCCCTTGACACAAAAAAAACAACTTTTGGAGCTTTCTCCGTAACAAAACTATCTTACCGTTAACAACCTTCATATTAAATGAATTAACCAACTTGGAAACAGGTAATTTCAACCTTTACAACAACAAAATAGAAACAAAGGTGTAGGTAGCTCCAGAGTCAAACAACACAAAAACAGGATTATAGCTAATAAGGAATGCACTCGGAATAACGTTCCCCGTTGCTTTTACCTCCTCCGTTGTCATCTAGTAGAATGCATTCCCTTTATCATGAGATGCATTATCTTGCTTTAGCCTTTGGGAAGGCCCACCAGTTTCAGGACTCTGTTTACCAGGACAGTCAATCCTCCTGTGACCGGGCTTGCAACATTGATAACAAACAGCTTCCTGGTATACACATTCGTTATTTTCATGAGCTATCTGTCTGCATCTCCAACATTTTCTAGTGGCTTTGGAGCATTTACCTGAATGGTAGGTACGGCACTGGGAACACCAAAGGTTGCCAAATTTTGGTCTCTTAGAAGTGTCGACTTTATCACCTCCAGTGGTTTTCCCTCTTGTAGAACCAGAATTCTACAATGGCTAAAACTTCCTTTTACAGCCCTTGCTAATAGCTTCATCCCCGCACTGTACAATAATCACGGGGTTATCACTCCCCTTGATTGTCAGAGACTTATTTGACAAGAACTTCGAATCCGCCTTGCGCGTCTCATCTAATATGGTATGCAACAAGAACTCCTTGGCTAACCGAAGCTCTTCCTCCAGACGATGTATATAAACTATCTGATCTAACTCAGATCTACCACTTTCAGCATTGCGCTGAAAACGTTCATTTTCAGGTTGATGAGGCACATGTGAAGAAGCTACATCTTCCACATCTTTCAGAGCTTGCTCTTTATTGCCACATTCGGCAGACATCTTTTCTAACTCTCTATATGATACAGAAGGAGCAATTAATACTCTATGTCACTTACTCATCTTACTTACAAGTCATCGTACAAAATAACATACACATAACACTCTCATCAACCCCCCCATAGGAACACTTCTTTTTGGTCGGGCCCGAGTTTGAGATCGAATACTCTTACAATTACCCAATTCACTCAAACTTAGGCTCTAATACCTAATTGTAACACCGCTTCTGAAAACAGTTACTTTAGTGATAACTCAGGTTTAGCAGCGGAAATTTTTCTTTTAATATTAATAAACGGTTAATCATATCATCTTTGTTTCCAAAACATTCATTGGTGCTACCTAACATACAGGAACCGACCATAATTTCAGATTACATTACAACATACAAATATAAAGTGTTCCAACCCAAAAGGGGCATTTACATCAAAAAGTCACCCGTCTCACCAGGCCATCTAGTATTTACCTAAAAAGGTAAATCATAGCACCATTAGCTAACACTTAGCTACTGAGTACTTACTTAGCATAAGCAGCAATAAAGTACTTCATGCATCATACACATCGTACATAAGCACACATTTTTAGCTTAACACATAGCGGTGTGTTGACAAGATCAGTAAGAGTCATGTCTTGAAGGGGAGTCTGTCCTGCTCAACAACTCAGACCGGGAATCAGTCACAACCATCCGCGCTGGTGGGGGAGCATAAAGCAGTCCACCGAGCATCGTTTATGGAACCCAAGGTTCCCTAGTAATCCCGGCCAGATCCTGGCTGATTACAGTCTCACGTTAAGGCACGGCAGTTCTGCAGAACCTCGATCCGGGATGCACCCCGAATCACCATTAAATCTAGAAATGACCGAAGTCCTGTTAGGATCCAGCTAACCGGCTGACGTTATCCATGCGTCATATAGTCTGCAGACAGCTAACATACACATATACGTACATTCGATCCCACAGGGATCCATCATCATCATCATATAGTCATATATCGTACATGGGATCCCACAGGGATCCGTCATTCATTTATTCATAATTTCACATGCATCATCATACAATTCATCATTCATGCACATCATTAGATATTAACTAAGCGGTTCCAATCTGGACCCGCTGGCATGCACCTATTATACATCTTATAGGCAATCACAACATTAGTCAGAAACTTACACTCGTCTTCTTAAGCATACCTGCATAGACAGGTTAGACATACATACACGTTCATATGCATTCACATAATCATCTAGCATGCAAGACTTACTCTACTGAGTCTCATGAAAGTAGGCACTCACCTGATTAGCTTACAATGTTCGTTCACTTAATTCTAGTTCAACTGACACGTTCACCTAAAACATCGGCAATCACGTTAAGCGTTTGCATACATCAAGTTCCATTACTAGAACACTTATAAGAGCCAACTAATAGTCATGAACCACTCATTAAACTTACTTCAAACATTACATAACCTATTCAACAAGAACTTGTACAAAACAACACATTCTTGCTGAAAAGGCCCCGTCGCGCCGCGACGCGTGAAAGTCGGATCAAACGTGACTGGTTCATGCGAAAGTCGGACCAAAAGGTTCATTTGAACTATCCGAAAGTCGGACCAACAAGTCGGACGGGTCATCCGACCGTCGGACCAAAAGGTCGGACGGTTCATGCGTAGGTCGGATCAACTAAGTCGCATAAGGTACTTTTGACGGGATTGCGCCGCGATCATGCATTTCTCAGATTCATCATCTTTTTCATGCAACTTCCATGCGACACTTATTATCCATTTCAAAAACCTAGATTTTCAAACATGTCATTTTCACTTCTAAAATACTTTAGAGCTTCATATATCACCTATATGAACCTCATGAACACATTAACACCTTTTAAAAACATCAAACATGATAAACCCACTTGTCAAGTAAGTTCTCATGTTCATCCATGGAGTTCGTCACTCCAACTCAACTTCCAGCCATACAACACACATAAATCTAGCCTAATACATGTGTAATCTCTACAACAAACATCTTACTAACCTTAGATTCAAGTTTATAGCTTCAAATCTCCAACTGCCTCTTTCAAGAACCTCACGAACGAGAGTATTAGTGTGTGTAAGTGTGTGTTCTTAAAGCTTTATCAATATTTGACTTTTATGAGTCAAATAACACACTTGCACTAACATATACAATCTTATCCAGAGGCAAACCGCCTCTAGACAAATATCTATATTTTCTTTTTCCATTCTTTATTCTTTTCTTTTCTTTCTTTCTCAATTAACTAATTAATTACATATATATATATACACCTAACATACATACTTAAACACATAATATATACAAACATACATATATTCATTTAGACTCAACAAGTACATACAAACAAATACTTTCCTATTACATTAATCACATACACGTACGTACCATTTACCACTAGGCCCAAGTTGAGGATGTTACAACTAGCTATGTGGCCAATCTTGCCACACTTATAACACTTTGCTGTGGAGGCATCAAATGTAGATTTGGGCTTGACAAACTTTGATGGCCTCTTGCTGAACCTCTTGACACCCTTTCCCTTCTTGAAAGGTCTGAACTTCTTAACCAGCATTGCTACACCTATAACTAACTCCTCCAAGTTACTCTCCTCACAACCATTTCCTCATCACTTTTTCCAGCACTCTCTACTTCATCTCCGTCTTCATCAGAATCAATAGCTGCAAAGCTTCTCATCTTTGTATCTCTTGATACAAGGGCAGTTGGTGCAGCTTTCCTGATCATAGAAAGATTCCAGAGTTTGATTTCTGAATTCAATTCCATGATCACTTCTAAGACTCCTCACCAGATTTCCATTCAACACTTCCATCTATTTGATAAAGCATATAATTTCTTCAGCAGCCTCACTCTTTGCTTTAAGAAAGAAAACCCAAGTGTATCTTGAGAATTCATCAACTAATACAAGAGCATACTTCCACCAATGCTAGCAGTTGCAACAGGACTAAAGAGATCCATGTGCAACATATAGAGAGGTTCTTTAATAGAGAAGACCTGCTTGGATAGAAATGATGTCTTATGCTGCTTTCCCTTCTCACAAGCAGTGCAAGGTTTAGGCTTAAGATAAGTCAGAGAAGGTAGTCGTGACACTAGTTCACCCTTGCACAACTTGTTGATATTTTTGAAATTAAGGTGGGAAAGCCTCTTGTGCCACAACCAATTTGTATCCTCATTATTTTTGGAGTACAAACATGTTTCCTTTGAAGGGTCACCAAAGGATATGTCAAGAGTATACACATCCTTGGTTCTCTTGGCACATAACACTATATTACCTTCCTTATTTATTATGGATCCTCCTATCTTTGTGAAGTGGACTTCATTATCTCCATCACACAATTGACTTATACTTATGAGATTGTATTTCAGCCCTTTGACATATGATACTTTGGACAGTTTGAGGTTCCCATAATGAATTTCACCATAGCCTTTTGTTTGCCCATGATTGTTGTCACCAAAATTCACCCTTGGACCTTTCTCTTTCTTATAGTTACTGAGCAAAGCCTTGTTACCTGTCATAGTTTTTGAACATCCACTATCAAGAAACTATGAACCAACACCCTGCACAAGTTGAATGAGAGAAGAGTTAGTGACACAAGTAGGAATCCACTATTTAGTGGATCCTAGTGGAATGCACCTAGCTTTCCACTTCATTTCAGGTTTCTTATGTATAAAAGGAATGACTATGTTATCATTGCAAGTTCGCTATCTTGAATTTCCTTCTAAAGAACATTCAAATGCCTTATGCTCTTTACTTCCACACTTATAACATTTTTGAGATTTTGTAGCCTTAGAGCACTGAACAACATTATTTGAATGCCTATGAGTTTTCTGATTAGTCCTTTAACAATTATTAGTTATCATTTGACTAACTTGACCATTCAGCTTATAAACCTATAAATTTCTTAGGTATTTAATTACAGACACCTTGGATTGATCTTGGGATTTAGAAAAATTTTGACCAATCTTTGGAGTGGCAGAAATGGGAACAATGTGAAAATCATTCTTTTTACTCATAGTTTCTTCTATTGAAAGAGAGTTGATTAATTCTGAATCAACTGATTGTTTAGAAGATGAGCTATGATCAGCTGACAGGTTATCAGCTGAGCATTTATCATCTACTAACATATCAGTTATAAAGTAGTATTAGCTAATGATTCTTCAGTTTGTGAAATACTAAGATTTAAGTCATCTGTTTTCAAGGTTTGACAACATAATATCTCTGTGGTCTCAACTAATGATTCCTTTCTTTTACTCACATCATTTCACTTTGTGTTCTTAGTATTTTTACATTCTGAAATCTTACCAGAGGATGATTCAACTAAAGGAATAATTGATTCTTTTAGATAGGTACTTTTGCTTCTAACAAATTTATTTGTGAATACACTTTTGCCTTTAACAATCTTGTGAAAGGTTTGTGGCAAAATGTCAACATTGTCTAAGATATTAAGGTTCTTATTAGAATCAACATAGTTAGCAGCCTTAGAGTAATTTCCACCAATAATAGCTTGAACTTGTTTGGGTATCTGCTCCTTGACACACTGAGTGGTCTTTTCTGCAGATACACAACAAGACTTTACTACTTTTTGGAGGTCATTGAACTTTTTGGTTGCTTCACTAGTTTCTTTTACTAAGATCTTATTAAGTATCTTTTGATTTGCTAGCTCATCATTTAAATTTGTTATCTGCTTAAGTTCCTCATCTTTAAGAATTAATTTTTCCTTTAGTGATTCTACTTTTAGTTTTAGCTTCTTCTCTCTTTGAATATCAGACTGGGAATCAATACACAAGTAATCAAACATAGCATTCTTTTCATTATCATCATAATGAATAAACTTTCCAACCTAATACATTGAAGAAGGATCCCAGTTGGTACTTGAACAAGATTTTGCAGCCTTCTTCATATCTTCATCAAATGAACTTCCATCATTGTTGTTGGCCATCATGCAGAACTGAGCAGAGATCACCTCATCTTCATCTAAGGAAAGATCTTCTTGTGCCCAATCTTCTTCTTCAGCTATAAGAACTTGGCCCTGGGCTTTCTTCTTCTTTTTCTTATCAAGGACAGCAGCAAGGAGTTTCTTATACTTGGCTTCATAATCAATTTTGCCCTCCTGCTTTGGCACAGATGAAGAACCAGTGTTATTTTTGGACTTATAGTCACTGGCTATGTAGCCAATCTTTCCACATTTGTAACACTCTGTTGTGGAGGCATCAAAAGTAGATTTGGACTTGACAAATTTTGATGGCCTCTTGCTGAACCTCTTGACACCCTTTCCCTTCTTGAAAGGTTTGAACTTCTTAACCAGCATGGCTACTCCTTCAACTAGCTCCTCCAAACTATTCTCCTCACAACCATTCTCCTCATCACTTTCTCTAGCATTCTTCTCTTCATCAGAACCGGAATCAATAGCTGCAAAGCTTCTCATCTGTGTATCTCTTGATGACAACTTTCTTTGCTTGACTGATTGCTCATGGTTGAGTAAGTTACCATAGAGAGTAACCAGAGACATTCCATTGATCTTTTCACTATGCCTTAGTACAGTGATAAAGTGATCCCATGTTTGTAGAAGGGGGGGTTGAATACAAACTTTAGCTTTTAAAAATTTAATGACACACCATCATACTTTTATATAATTCTTATTGATTATGAATCAAGAATTACATGTACTAGAAGCGGAAATTCTAAGTACAATAGAAGGTGGCAATCAATTTGTCTAACACATAGACAAGCTAACTCTAAAACAACTAATGTATAAACAGTGTTCAACACATGAACAAGCATGGTTCTACACAATGCTTAAACTCTATGAATTTATCTCAACTAATGAGATTGCTTTGTGTTGTGTAGAAGCTTCACACTTTTGCATGTCCTCCATGCATGTATATTTATAGAAGTCTTGGCGCATACGGTTGTATGAAGGAAGGAGACAAGGAGTATGTGGAAATATAATATTTTACTTGTAAAGGTAGTGGGTGAAAAGTAAAGTTACTTTAATCAACTGTTTGATAAAAGTAATTGTACTTTTCTAAAAAAGTGCAACCCACTCACAATATAAATTATTAAAACCCATATCTTCTGTAGTGTAGAACTTTCTTTCCCTTTCCATGCTTGTACTTTAAACAACAACCATGCTTCTGTTTGATTTGACTTTACCAAGTATGGGATTGCCAGCCATACTTAGTTATTGAAACAAATCTTCGAGATCTTCGTCTGTTTGAGGTATCTTTCTCCTTTTCCAGAGGATAAGATCAAACCTTTTTGTCTTATACTTGATCCAAAAAGTGCTTTTTACTTTTACAGACAAAGATCTAAGTCATAATAGAACAACACATGTTCTGCTTTTTACATATGACTTTTACAATCTGAAAGATAGAGCAGATTTGACATTTTGCTTGACTCAGCTAACAGAAAGTACTAGGAGCTTTAACTTTCACTACTCAGTTGACAAGATATATCAGTTGATCAATTTCTGCTAGGACTCAGTTGATACATATTGCTCAGCTGATCACACGGATGCTCAGTTGATCAATAGTTATCTTAGGAGGACATAAGCTCATGTATTAATATGATCAGTTGATCAAGAATGTTCAGTTGATCATTTAAGTACATCAGTTTATGTAAAAAGATGACTTGTGTTAGAAAAGACTTACTTAGCTGATGCTCTGGGACTCAAGTTATCCAATGTTCACTGAGCTGATGGTGTAGTTGAGCAAAGTCCTATCTCAGTTGATTGTGTAGGCACTTAGCTGATCGAATTTCTTCACTCAGCTGATAGTTCACTTTCCTCAGCTGATGGTCTTCTTCACTTGTTTTCTTCATTAGATGCTCCTTAGCTGATATCCTTTGGCTGATACTTTAAGTAGGATCTGATGCTCAGCTGATGTTTCCATACTTAGCATATTTTTTAGAATCTGATTCAAACAACACATGTTTGAATTCTTTCTAAGTCATACTGAATGTACGGTTTGGTTATCATCAAATTCTATGTTTTAGAATTGGAAGAGTTAATTATTAGGGTGAAGTGATTATCTCCCCAACAATATATATATATATATAAACAAACCCACATCCAGAGGCAACCGCCTCTTGATTTCTATTTCTTTTCTTTTTTTCTTCCTTTCTCTCATTTTCTAGATATATATATATATATATATATATATATATATATATATATATAGGGTGAGGTTCAAGGGACAACCCTTTTAAAATGAATGACAGTGAGAACCTAGATAAACTTGTAATTTAGCATTTCTCCTTTACGTTTATGTTCACCCATAACTACCAAAAAGTCAAGTTTACATCCTAAATCATAAAATCAAAATTATTTCTATAATATTAACAACTTAAAGATTTGTATGCATTGATGCATACAAATCACAACACTTTTCTATACATTGATGCATCAGGTATATAGTCAAACAAATGATCAAAAAAACGTGACAATTTTTAAACATCCGATCAATGAAATCAAAGGTCTAAAAGAAATGTGACAATTTTTAAACCATCCGATCAATGAAATCAAAGGCTCAAAAGTGTTCTCACTGTCGTGCAGTTTAAAAGTGTTCTCATTTGATCCTAACTCTCTCTCTCTCTCTCTCTATATATATATATATATATATATATTACTTTGACTAAATAATACACAATAACATATATACATTTTCACTTAAACACATAATCATTTAATACATACGTATATATACAACTTGGACCCTTTACATAGTTTATTAGCTTACATACATTTACAAACGATTTACAACTAGTCCCAAATCGATGATGTTACAAGTGATGTGACCCATAACCTTTTCCCCTTTACACATAAGTAAAAATACGACGCCACTATTTATAACAAGACCCGTCAGTTGTGAGTTTGAAACTAAACTGAGGGTAGACATTACCGATAGCAAACACAAGTTGGGAAGTCGTGGGGGTGGGTGGCGGGAGAGAAGAATTGGCGGCCATGACTAATAGATCGCGTACTGGAAATCTCAAACCTCGTCAAATTCTCAATCTCTCGGCGGTTGAATCTCTCTCCGAAATACCTTCAGCATGGGTGCACAGCCTTTTTAGCTCATGTTATTGATACGAAATTAGAAAAGAGACAGGAGAGTGTGGATGATGTGGCAATTGTACGTGAATATACTGATGTTTGCTAGAGAATCAGTTTGACTTCGAATACAAAATATTTAAACTTTTAAGTGAATTTGGCTACCTAGCTATCTGTTTTTGGTAGCTCTTTTTATTTTGAACCTTGTTCTGTTTTTGGTTTCTTTTCTAGTGTTCCATTTTATTCTGTTTTTGTGGAATCTTTTTCTTTGTAGTACCATTTTGTTCTGTTTTTGTGGTATCTTTTCATTTTTCCATTTTTATATGTTTTTGATTTTCTGATTTACATAAACATCACTTGAAATAATAGAATAAAGAAAATGTACAGAAGTATTTACAAAAGATTAACTACTAACTAAACTAGTCTAAATAGAATATACAATCAACTAGAGATCAACAAGTCTTCAGAGTTAGATCAGTCTTCAATCATCCCACCATTGTTCTTCTTGTACTTCAGAATTTTTGGCACGAGGATCTGCTTCAGCTAAGACTTCACATTGGGCTTGTACAAGGACTTTAAATTGTTCATTTCCATTTCTGCCTCTTGTAGATATCCTTAGTCCAAAGAGAAAACTTTTGCAAGCTTTGGGGATTTCAGACTTTCAAAAGAACCTCCAAGTGCCACCTCTGTCTAGAAAGAATATGCCCTCAACAGGCATATATATAAACTTGAAAAGCTCAGGGGTGATGTTGAGTGGCAAGGTTGTGTTGAGACCCTCAAAATCATACAAGTACTCATGTTGGGGCAGTATCTCTCTTAGCTCAAAAGGTTTAAAGGGCTTGGTGTAACACCGTAAATTCTCAGGCCATTTTTTTAAACCGTTGTGGAACAATTTTCTAATCTCATTGATTTAAACATACACAAAGTACAAAGTGCTTTTTACAAAAATACAACATCAACTTGTGTTACAAAAGATTTATAAACATGGCTCGTCTCTTCTCAAAACACAATATCAGAGCGCTGGTCAAATTTCCCTTTCCACAAACAAAGCTAAACAGCCACTCACATAATCCTACAAAAAGCAATCAACCGTGGGGGATTAGCACAAAGCTAAGTGAATGAAAATAACAAACAATCACAGTTCACAACTGAACCTCTTAACATCAATCATAAATCCATCCGTCAATTCAACAATCTCTTCAATCCCGAGGACCGGCGGTTCTGCCGAACCTACAACCAATGCTGGCCAAAGCAAAGGTTTACCGATAGCTCCCTGCCGATCGGCACAGCAAAATTCCCCTCTAATACAACGCATGCATCAGGAGGACTACCACTGCTCAACCAACCGTAGACGAGCCCAGCTCTTGCAACAGCAGCTGACCCTAACCAGCCCTTTCAAAGAAGCTGATCTCTACCAACCCGTTACACAGAAGTTGGTTCTCAAACAATCCAGATACACTTCCAGTCACAATCACAATAAAAAATCTATTACATATATCATATATGAACATATAATTCTCGTTTCACAAATAGCAGACTTAACAGTCTATCATAGCATATCAATCAATCTATCTTCGCATATTGAACTCATCAATCAATAATCATATATTCTATACAGCAATCAAACATTGCAATCAAACACTCCTTAAATCAATCAATTCATAACGTTACCACCAATACCACCCGTGAGTAAACTTCCACTCACCTCAGTCCTCGAATCACGCGTGCTCAGTTGTCTAATATCACTGGGTCTGTGGATTGTCTGAAAACACAGCAACAACCAAATCAGTCTCAAATATATAAATATTTCCACATATATTTATATCTTATATTCATGTAAATGACTCAATATAATCATACAATTGATAATCCAACTTATCCCAAACGAAATACAAACAAAACAAATAATATTTCTGAAACAGGTCATGTCGCGCCGCGACATTCCCTTGCGTCGCTCCGCGACGCCACCGGATTTCAAATCCGGAATTCATCAGTCGGATTCAAGTGTAGGATTTTCAAAGAATCGGATTTCAGGGTCGGATTTCACACTTGTCGGATTTCCAAGGTCGGATTTGAAACTTTTAGCGGATTTCTTATAATACCGACTCAAATTGTCGGATTTCAACATGGTCGCGCCACGACCCTTATCGTAGTGCCGCGATGTTCAAGGTTTCAGATCGTCATCTTCCTTTTGTCGGACTTCCAGCCACCAAAACATTTTATAAACATTTCAAACACCAAATTTCTTCAAGCTAAACCCATATATATCATATATCATGCATATAAAACATCTTAAACACCTTTTTAATCAAACAAAACAACAAAATCATCAAAACACATTTCATCCATCTTCTTCAAAACCCAACAACGGTGACACTCTAAATAACCATAAAAACACAATCAAAAACATAACTAAACAATCAGTAACATGTAATGATCATAAGCTAACCTTTGTTTTGAATTATGAATCACAAAATCTCTACTTTGCAATATCAAGTTTCCTTCTTTTTCTTTATTCTTCTTTCTTCCAGGAGAAACACACACATACACACTTGACTTTCTTTCTTTCTTTTAAAATGAGCAGGTGAAAATGGTCATATATACATACACGTGTATTACCTTAAACAACTCACCACATAAGGTGTCATTACCTTGTATACATACATGCATACATACATTCATACATGATGCCATATTATTACATCTAGCATATTTATATACATACTCATTTAGTTATTTAACTAATATGGTACCATTTATCTTCTCTTAAATACTTCCCTACAACTAGTCTTTCTCAACCAATTAACTTAACATACAATCGAGGTATTTTCTACAACCCTCGTATCAAACTCAATCTTATTCTATCATAAATGCATACGATATCAAATACTCGTTTAATCACGTAATAAATCTTTAAGTATACATAACTAAACACATTTCAATTTACCCTTAGCCCGCCTACTAATAGGCCGGGTTTTCGGATGTTACAAATCTTCCCTCCTTTAGAGGATTCCATCCTCGGAATCCTATAGCACATATCAAATGGATCATCCCTTTTTGGTTGTCAAGTCCGCTGTAACGCATATTCATCTTACTATTATTCACAGACATTCATTTCTACTTATCCCTGTCATCTTATAGTGATCAGAGTTTAACAACTCTTCTTCAATTTAATCATATAACTCCTAAACCCGAGAAACTTGTCTTTCAATCATTTTCTTTCATGCTTACACATTAAAACAATATCAAAACGTCTCTCAAATACTTGTTCACATCAATCTGTTTATCTTTATTAACAAATTCCATATAATTGTCATTTACTGTCTAACATACAAAGGTATCCACATATCACTTCTCTCCTCATAATTCCAATTATCATGTCAAATATTACCACTATACGTACATATCTTAACATCCCTCATATAGAAATGACATTACGTTTATCTAATCAGTTTAATTATGAATTCCACGAATCATCAAAATTCAACACAAAACATAAGTTCATTCTCAATTATCCGTGAAATCCTTTCTACTCAACTATCTCATAAGAATTCAGTCATACTGCTCATGTTCACATCTCATTTCTTGTCGTAAACTCTTCTAGAATTTTAGTCAATTCCTTCGATTCTCTTCAGATATTTCTAAGTATAAAAGCATTTATATTTAAATCATCTCATCAATATAATTCTTCTCAATAGATCACATTCCACTGGTGGTAATAATACTAACACTTCTTAATAATCAGTCAATAATCACTTGTGATACATCAATTTCCTTCTCATGTAGTAAATTAGACATCAACTCCATCGTAACTTGTCATCACCATCACTCCGGTATCTCAAAAATTTATAAATCTCTGATACTTTACCTTGATTCAAAGACAATCATATCGCATTTCCACGAGAGTATATATCACATTCACTCCTTTTTTTGTAAGTCTTTAATTAATTACTTCATATGGCATTATACTATTTAACCCTTCCAAGTGCATTGGCAATTAAATTTCATAAGTCTTATTCAAATTAAATTTCCAGTTCCAAGCAAAGGCACCTCCTAGCAAAGGCAATTCATACATTTGATTCATAAGTCTTTATTTCATATGTTTAGGCCATTACATTTCTATTCTCTCATTGTCTCATGAATTCAATCTGTCATTCTTACATATATCTTCTGTTCACAAGTATCAATGGTCATTATGACTAGTTCTTTCTCATATATAATTCCTTGTAATTAGGCACCCTTAACATCTTTTATTCAAACAATTCTATATATCTCAGACTTGTCCAATCTGTAGCAATCCACCTCTTTCTTTTTCTTGATAATTTTCAATCATTGATCCACTAATTTCCAGTAAAGACAACTTCAATTCTATTACCAGGTTAATTTTTTTACCTCTATTTGCATAATTCAAATGTTTGCGTCATCAATTCCCTTGCATCTTAGCATGTCCAACAAAAATTTATCTTTCCAACGAAATTTCAAATCTCTCAATCACAATCTTTGATTCGTTCTAACCATCATCTCTATCACATGTTAAGTTCATTCATATCCGCTACTTCTTTAATAATAAAATCAATTAAACATACCTTTCTTTATACTCAATTCATTCATATTATCAACACAAACGCATCTGCTACAACTTCAAATGCATGGATTAAATCATTCTTCTCAAAAATCTTCAATTGTCACAAGACATAGACCATTCTCCCAATTTCGTAGCATAACATCTTTTATATCAATCAAAAAATACAATATCTCAACGAATCATCAATCTCCTCAAATTCATTAATCAATATCACAGATTATCTTCAATCGTTAGCTTTACCAATAACCCGCAATCTCAGTTATATCTTCATCAGAATATCTCTTGGTTGTCACAAAACCTTCCAAGTTTCTATATTTTATCCACTTTCCTTCTTCTTTATACAAACATATACATATACACACATATATAAACACATAAGCCAAGACAATTCTTGCAACACATAACTTAGCATGCAATTTTACTAATCTGAAAACATCTTTCTAGGGTATTTCATACCCAATTCACGTCATTTCAAATATCACATACTTACTGCCATAAGCATCAAATAATTTCACGATTTTAAATATATATATATCAACTATCTCTACTTCTCGGAGAATCATACTCTTTAGAAGTAAGCAAACATACTTAGCACACATAGACATCAAACATTCTCAATTAACTCTAAAGTCAATAAACACATGTACAAATATAAAGGTTATCAAAACGTACCCGTTACATCACACTCAGTAGTGGCAATATCATCAGCCATCATATTGAAAATTCCACCCTCTTGCTTAGAAGAGTTCTTTCTCTTTCGTCCACTTGCTGACGAGGATCCCCCACCCGCCATAGCTCCTGACCCTGACTCTAATTCCTTGCTAACTTTACAATCTCTTGCTCGATGATCTTCCTCAAAACAGATCCAGCATACCATTCTCGAGAAACGACATTCCTTCATTTCATGGCCAAATTGCCCACAAGTCAGACACCGCATAGTATGAGGCGTACATGGTCCTGTGTGGTGCAACTTACACTTTCCACACCGTGATACTCGTTGATTAGATACATCAAATGCAGGTTTATGTTTCAAATTTCTTTTACTCTGGCTACCCTTCCCTCTTTGTTTTTCAACATTATACTGTTCCAATCGAAATTTCTGTTGAGAAACCTAATCTCGATTCGTTCTATCTCTAGCCTTCAAATCATCTTCAGCCGACTTGGCTAAGGTAAATGCTTGCAACAGTGTACTAGCCCATCTGGTAGTACTTCGATACTCTAGGAGCAAAGTTGATACAAAGTGTTGTATCTTTGATGCCTCATCAGGCACCCATTGCTTCACAAAACGCAATCTCTCCTTAAATTGTTTGATTACTTCATCCACAAACATGTCTCTAGTCATACGTAATTCCATAAATTCTCTCTTGATACGAGCTATCTCAAAAGTATTGCAATATTGCTCACACAGTTTCTCCTGAAACTGATCCAAAGTCACACTGTCTTGCTGTTGTTTAGAAAAATGACCGGTAAGGGAATCCCACCAAACCATAGCATCTTCTTTAAGCATACGAGTCGCAAAACAAACTCTCATTTCATCCTCGCAATTGCACGCATCAAAAGCCTTTACCATTTCTCGCAACCAATTCAAAGTTATATTGGGGTCTGTACTTCCATAATACTCTGAAGGCTTACAATCCAAAAATTGTTTATACAAACATGGTGGTTTGAATCCTGGATACGCAAAAGGATAAGCTCCTTGGGTAGTAATAGGATAAAAATCTGGTTGTTATGTCACTTGTGATGTTGGAGGAAACGGAATCGTAACTGGCACAGTTGTATAGATGTAGGAATCTGAATTCGTTCATTCTGGATAATCCTCTCTCGTTCCATATTACTCATAGCATTTCTGAGTTCCCACAATCCATTTTCCAACTTGGAAATATATTCTCTCTGATCCATTCCAGATTCAAAACCTTAAGTACCAACTTGACCTGTTACATTCAAAACATTCATTGATGAAATTCCAACCACTTCTTGGGTCACAAGAGTGTTAGCACGGGTATCTCTGTCAGCCATATCTGTACAATCACATCATCTCACAAGCTAATTAGATAAACCGTTAGTACATAACATACTAACTATCACACAACAATTCCAATTCACTCTAAATTACCCCAAAGGGAAGTTTGACCCAACAAGAGCCAAGATTTGGGAATGCAACACTCTAGCCGTGCCTGCATCGCAAAACTAGGGCTCTAATAGCAACTTGTAACACCGTAAATTTTCAGGCCATTTTTTTAACCGCTGCAGAAGCATTTTCTAATCTCATTGATTTAAACATACACAAATTACAAAGTACTTTTTACAAAAATACAACGTCAACTTGTGTTACAAAAGATTTATAAACATGGCTCGTCTCTTCTCAAAATACAATATCAGAGCACTGGTCAAATTTCCCTTTCCACAAACAAAGCTAAAAAGCTACTCACATAATCCTACAAAAAGCAATCAACCGTGGGGGATTAGCATAAAGCTAAGTGAATGGAAGCAACAAAAAAGCTAACAAACAATCACAGTTCACAACTGAACCTCTGAACATCAATCCATCTGTCAATTCAACAATCTCTTCAATCCTGAGGACCGGCGGTTCTTCCAAACCTACAACCAATGCTTGCCAAAGCAAAGGTTTACCGATAGCTCCCTGCCGATCGGCACAGTGATATCCCCTCTGATACAACGCATGCATCAGGAGGACTACCACTGCTCAACCAACCGTAGACGAGCCCAGCTCTTGCAACAGCAGCTGACCCCAACTAGCCCTTTTAAAGAAGCTAATCTCTACCAACCTATTACACTGAAGTTGGTTCTCAAACAATCCAGATACACTTCCAGTCACAATCATAATCAAAACTCTATCACATATATCATATATGAACATATAATTCTCGTTTCACAAATAGCAGACTTAACAGTCTATCATGGCATATAAATCAATCTATCTTCGCATATTGAACTCATCAATCAATAATCACATATTCATGGCATATTTATATACATACTCATTTAGTTATTTAACTAATATGGTACCATTTATCTTCTCTTAAATACTTCCCTACAACTAGTCTTTCTCAACCAATTAACTTAACATACAATCGAGGTATTTTCTACAACCCTCGTATCAAACTCAATCTTATTTAATCATAAATGTATACGATATGAAATACTCGTTTAATCACGTAACAAATCTGTAAGTATACATAACTAAACACATTTCAATTTACCATTAGCCCGCCTACTACTAGGCCGGGTTTTCGGATGTTACACTTGGAGCATTTCTTGTGTAGATTATCAACTGTGTGCACATGCCTATAGTAATCATCTCGAGTGAAGGCCTTTTGTGACACAGCTAGAGCTATCCAATTCTGAATCTTTTTAATGAATTGCACTTTAAGCTTGCTTTTGGATTTGAAGAGGAGGTACAGGATCTCAACCAATTCTGTGAACCCATATATGTGACACCTCTCATATGATACAACTTCATAGCTATTGAAGTTGTTTTGCCTTATAGCTTTGAGGTAGGGTTCACCATCACCTTTATGGACAGTGGCTCTAGTGATAGGAGTTGGTTCTGTTCTGTTTCTCAAAATGTTGATTCTTTCTCTGAAACTTTGCAATCTTTGTTGACTTAAGTTATAGGGAGCAGATAGATCAAGGCTGAATACGGTTTTGATTGCATCCGCATGAGATCTTGCTTTGAGCAATTCAGTTTGAGATTTCTCCCTTGCAAGTTTGAGTTGAGCAGCAGCTTGACTTTGAGATTCTTCTTGTTCTTGTTGGTATGCTAGCTCCTTGGCTTGGTAGATCTCTTCAACTGGAACACCCAATGCTTAAGCCATTTGCGCATTCTCCCTTTCTTCTTGCTCTTTAAGTGCAAGCTCCCTTTTTACATGTTCATCTTCTTCAACTTGCTCTTGTGTCATTTTCTTTTTTCCTTTATCTTTGGGAGCAGAGGTTGAAGGCTTTTAGACTGTTGGAGTTGATTGGACTGTGGAGCAGATGGTTTGAGGCTCTGTCTTCTTCTTCTGAGGATGTCAGAAAGTGGAGTATCATCCTCATCATCAGAATCAGACTCTATAGCAATTGGAGGAGAGCAACTCTCAGCAACTTTCCTTCTAAGCTTTGGCTTGTTTGTCATTCTTTTCAAACATTTAGGAAACCTTTGCTCCCCCTCAGAAGGTGATTTTCTTTTGAGAATAGGAGGAGTTGTTGCTTTGGGTGCTTCCTGCTGCAAGATTTTTGTGGCAGTTTTCAGAATCCGCATGAAAAACCGTGGGGAATAATTAGTATTAAGCACTATGCTCCCGCGCCCCTATCTCTTAAAGGCTCTGCGCTCCCACATTCTGAACGATCCTATGCAATGTTGTAATCCTGCTGTTCCTTTATCCCCCGCTCTGCAGCTGCTGGAGACTTAGTCATATTTTGAGCCTTTTGCGGTACTGATTGATGATCATCCTCCCTAGTTAAACTTGAGAATTTCTCCCCCTTTTTGACATTATCAAAAGGAGGAGGGGAGTCACCTGAGGTTGGGGTTGGAATTGGGGTAAGGGTGGGTCTAGTGGTGGAGGAGTGGGTAGGTTTAAGTTTAGAGAGTTGGAGGGAGAGGTCATCCTTGAGATCTTTGAGAGCTTTCCACAAAGAGAGATTACTCATCCTGGATTGTTCAGTGACGGCTTCAAGGTCATCAAGAATGCCTTTGAGAAAAGAAGGCATGAGGAGAAGTTGTTCAGGGATAGGAATAGAAATGTTTGGGTTAATTGGGTGTAGGGTTTGAAGTTGGGTGAGAAGATTGGAGATGGTTTGGTTGAGGGAAGAGATAGTGGATTGAGGTAGGATGGAAGTTTGTGGTGGAGATGGAAGAAGAGTAGATAGATGGTCTAATTTGGCTAGAATGGGAGAGAGATCAGATGAGGTATGGAGAGGGGTAGGGGAGGGTGGGGAAGAGGTTTTAAGGGACTCTATGTCTAGAGCAAGTCTAGACAGGCGAGTGGTGGTTTGGGTTTGGAAGGTTTGGGTAAGAGAGTCAAGGTTTATATGTATTGTTTCAAGAATGGGAAGGTTTGGTGTTTGTGTAGAGGTAGAGGGTTGAGAAGTGGAAGGAGTGGACATGGGTTCAAAGAAATTGGGTAAGGTTTGTGTTCCCTCATTTGAGCCTTGGTGTATGAGCTCAAATTCATTGGGAAAGACTATTGAGCCCTGTACAAGTGGTTGGTTTGTACCACTAGCATTGGCAGGCTGTGCATGTGTAAGAATTAAATTGATTATAGGTGCAAGATAGGTGGAGTGAGTGTGGGATGCACTCAATAGTAAGGAATCCCTTATTGGATCCACATTCTGTTGGGAGAATGTGAATGGTATAGGCTGACTCAATGGGGTTGGAGACATAGTATGACATTGGGTGGAGGTCTGTCTTTCAATGAGATCAACCTTTTGGGAGGCTGTCTCAGATGGCGGTTTAAGTCCCATTTATACAGATGTATCATGTTGTGAGGATACATCCACTGGCTTAAGGTTGGCAACATCCAATTGCTCCCCCTCAACATGATGAAGGGTAATTGGAGTTGAGGCAAGAGGTGTGGATGTCACTACCTCAAAGTGCTCAAAATGAGTCACTTCGGTTGACCTTATATATAGGGGCTACGGATGGGAGTAGAACTAGTGACCACATGAGGTTCACTAGGGCTTGGCTGTTGAATAGGTGTATGGACTGGAGAGGAGGATGGGCTATCAAAGGTTGGGACTACCATTTGAATATCCTCAGAGGTGGAGTCAGTGTTGTCCTTACCTTGGGACATGATGTGCCTGCTCCTATCAATGAGCTCAAGGAGTTGCTCAGAGATTTCTTGTTCTTGTAGATCAGCATCATCACCAAGAGGACTCATTATCATTGGACTTAAGGGAGTGAATTCAGATTCACCAAAGTTACCAGCATCACCAGCATCATCATCATCATTGTTATTTCCATTGTGACTTTCCTCAGCAATATCATCATCACCATTATCATTACTCTCATCATCATCATCAGCATTTGCATTCTCATTAGCAGCATCAATCAACTCTTGCATTTGAGCAGTGATGGGAGGACCTCTGTTTGCCTTTATAAAATGGAATACCTTTTCACCCATGGCAGGGACAGAGATATGATCTTGATATTCAGTTAAGCTTACATAGTCATTTTCACCAATCTCCCTCATTGCTATCAGGCTTACAAATCTAATGTAGGGCACCTAAGACCTTGATGACTTTTTGTTTGTGGTCTGTGTAATTTTGTCAACAAGATCAGAGAATATAACCTGAGCAAAGTCAATATTAACCCCAAACACTAGGGCATAGAGCACAAGAAGCTCTGTTTGATTGATGAGATGGTGGCTTCCAGACTTAGGACCAAAACAACGGATGACCATGTTGGCCAAATACTTCCATGGATGGGAAAGAGCAGAGACTTTCACTTGACCATGCACAACGGCCTCATTGTAGCCGATGGTTTGCAGAACAGTTTGGACTTGAGTTCTTGAGGGGAAAGCGGTGTAAGGTGGAAAGTGAGAAATACTAGTGGCTTCTCGTAAGGTTTCAGTGGGGATTTGGAGATAATAGTTTCCTTGGGCTAGGGATACAATGGACGGTATTTTCATTGAGGTTGTAGGTTGTAGAGTACCATAGCTGACCAATGATTGTGAGGAATATATAGTGGGGATCAGCAGTAAGGCATTTAAACAGAGGATGAGCCTGAAGAAACTGTACCATAGGCTCATAACCTTGATTTTCGCGTGAGGCGGGAATTATGGTGCAAAGAAGAATGTTGTTTGGAGTTATGTTCATGGGTTGGTTTGGAGAAACATTCTCACCAGGGTTAACAGCAGGGTCAGGAATGTAGGTGGCCATTTGGTAAAAATGATGAACAGTGAATATCGAGAGAGAAAAGCTAGGGTCATTCTTTTTAGAGAGAGGGGGAATTTTGAGAGTTTGAATAGGTAAAGGTGAATGAGAGAGGAAGTGGGACATTTATGAAGGGTAGTTAACATAGATCGTTAGATATTGACAAAAATTCTAACAGAAAAAACAAATTAATTAGCTATTAAATGAAATCTGACAGACGGAGTAAATAACTAGGTTTAAAAAGCATTAAATGAATGTAAAAGATAAAAATTTACTAAGTGTTGAACCATCAGCTGATTGTAGAGATGTATCAGCCGATGAAAAACTATTAGCTGATAGTGAAAATCTGATACCAAGAGGTACTTAGCTGAGCATTTCTTTCTTATCTGAGGGTGATCGGCTGAGTAAATTTGATCAGCTGATAGACATCAGCTGAGCAAAGTTACTTAGTTTACACAAATTTAGTAAGACTTAGAGATGCTTAGATAAGTATAACATGATTTTCAACACTTATAAATTAACACAAACTAAATCACCACTATTCTAATCTAAAAATTAAGCATACCTAGTTTGGATATTAGGAAATTGAACCTTGCTTCATCCAATGGCTTTGTGAACAAATCTGCAAGTTGCAAATTAGTGTTGATATAGTGCAGAGTTACTTTCTTCTTTTGCACATTATCTCTGAGAAAATGATGTACGATTTCAATATGCTTTGTCTTTGAATGCATGACTGGATTATTTGATATGGAAATGGCACTTGTATTGTCACACGGAATTGGGGTGTCTTCAAACTTCACATCATAGTCAAGTAGTTGATTTTGTAACCACAAAATTTGAGCACAACAACTTCCTACAGCAATGTATTCTGCCTCTGCAGTGGATGTTGACACTGAATTCTGTTTCTTACAAGACCAACTAATCAATCTTCCTCCTAGAAGTTGACAACCACCTGTAGTACTTTTTATGTCTAATGTACACCCTTCAAAATCAGAATCAGAATATCCAACTAACTCAAAATCTGAGTCTTTGGGGTACCAAAGACCAAGATTAGGAGTTCATTTGAGATATCTGAATATTCTTTTAACAGCAGTAAGATGTGATTCCTTTGGATCTGCTTGATATCTTGCACAGAGACATGTTGAAAACATTATATCTGGTCTACTTGTAGTGAGGTATAAAAGTGGCCCAATCATTCCTCTATAAGTAGTAATGTTTACAGACTTGCCATCAGTGTCCTTTTGTCTAACTTTATAGAAGTAGACATAGGTGTTTTCATTGAGGAACAATTTTCAAAATCAAACTTTTTGAGTAAATCTTTGACATATTTTGTTTGATGAATGAAAATACCATCAACCTCTTGTTTAATTTGTAAACCAAGAAAATAGTTTAATTCACCCATCATGCTCATCTAATAATTATAAGACATGAGTTTAGAAAACATTTTGCATAGTTCAAAATTAGTAGACCCAAATATTAGATCATCTACATATATCTACACAAGTATCACATCACCTTTATACTTCCTTATAAACAAAGTGCTATAAATGCATCCTCTTGTAAAACCTTTGTTAATGAGAAAAGAATAGAGGGTATCATACCAGGCTCTTGGAGCTTGCTTAAGAACATATAAATCTTTGTTTAGAAAGAATACATGATTAGGTAAGCTTGACTCCTCAAAACCAGGAGGTTGTTTTACATACACCTCTTCTTTCAGATCTCTATTCAGAAATGCACTCTTCACATCCATTTGGAATATTCTGAAGTTCTTGAAGACAGCATAGGCTAGGAATAGTCTGATAGATTCCAATCTTGCAACAGGGGCAAAGGTTTCATCAAAATCAATACCTTCTTCTTGGCAATACCCATGTGCCACTAGCCTTGCTTTATTTCTGATGATTTGCCCATTTTCATCTAGCTTGTTTCTAAACACCCACTTTGTTCCAATGATGGTTTTATCCTTTGGTTTGGGTACCAAAGTTCATACATTATTTCTTTTGAATTCTGCATGTTCCTCTTGCATGGTAGTCACCCAGTGGGGATCATTGAGAGCTTCATCAACCTTCTTTGGTTCAATCATAGAGATAAATCCAGAGTATAAACAGATGTTGCAAGCTTTTGATCTTGTTCTGACTGGATCATCTATATTGCCTATCACCAGATTATGAGAATGGAACTTGTGGTCTTTGAAGGATTTTTGGATTTCTTGGGAATTGGGATTCATTTGGATTTGGGAGAAGAAGTTATATGTTGGCTATCAGCAGTGGAATTGAGTTCATTTTGAGTGGCTGGTATAACTTCATTGTTACAATTTGTGGGTATCTCTACTAAAGAGGGAATGTATGATATGGAATTAGAATCCAATAATGTTGAGTCATTTTCCACATGATTCAGTAGAGGTATAGGATTGGATGAGGATGGTTGCACATGGTTAAATGTTTAGATAGGAACAAGTTCATCTACATCATAAGCAGTTGGTGGAGAGGGATCAACTTGCTCTGGAGTGTCTTCTCTAGTTTGCATGAGATCATTAAATTCTTCACCTGATACATGATTAGAAGAATAAGAAGCAAAAAAGCCATTTTCATTAAAACTTACATTGATGGATTCTTCTATGAATTTGGTTCTGAGGTTGTATACTCTGTATGCTTTGGAAATCACTGAGTAACCTACAAACACTCCTTTATCAGCCTTTGGAGCAAACTTCTGGAATTGATCTTTTTGATTGAGTATGAAACATTGACAACCAAAAATGTGCAGAAAGCTGATGCTTGGATTCCTTCCCTTGAACACTTCATATGGAGTTTTGTTGTGCATTTTGATAATAAGGGACCTGTTCTGTGTGAAACATGCACAACTTACAGCCTCAACCCATAATTTAAAAGATAACCCACTTTCACACAACATGGTTCTGGCAGCTTCAATCAATGTTCTATTTCTTCTTTCAGCTACACCATTTTGTTGTGGTGTTCTTGGAGCAGAGAAGCTTTGAGATATACCTTTCTCATCACAGAAAGATTCTAGAGTTTGATTTTAGAATTCAGTTCCATGATCACTTCTAAAACTCCTCACCAGATTGCCATTCAACACTTTCATCTTCTTGATAAAGCATATAATCTCTTCAGCAACCTCACTCTTTGCTTTAAGAAATAAAACCCAAGTGTATCTTGAGAATTCATCAACCAATACAAGAACATACTTACTTCCGCCAATACTAGCAGTTGCAACAGGACCAAAGAGATCCATGTGTAACATATAGAAAGGTTCTGTAATTGAAAAGGCCCGATTGGAAGGAAATGATGTCTTATGCTGCTTTCCCTTCTCACAAGCAGTGCAAGGTTTAGGCTTAAGATAAGTTAGAGACGGTAGTCCTGACACTAGTTCACCCTTGCTCAACTTGTTGATATTTTTGAAGTTAAGGTGGGAAAGCCTCTTGTGCCACAGCCAATTTGTATCCTCATTATTTTTGGAGTACAAACATGTTTCTTTTGAAGGGTCACCAGAGGACATGTCAAGAGTGTACACATCTTTGGTTCTATTGGCACTTAACACTATATTACCTTCTTTATTTGTTATGGAGCCTCCTGTCTTTGTGAAGTGGACATCATTATCTCCATCACACAATTGACTTATGCTTATGAGATTGTATTTCAGCCCTTTGACATATGATACTTTGGACAGCTTGAGGTTCCCATTATGAAGTTCACCGTAGCCTTTTGTTTGCCCATGATTGTTGTCACCAAAAGTCACCCTTGGACCTTTCTCTTTCTTATAGTTACTGAGCAAAGCCTTTTTACCTATCATAGTTCTTGAACATCCACTGTCAAGAAACCATGAACCAACACCCTTCACAGATTGAATGAAAGAAGAGTTAGTGACACAAGTAGGAGTCCACTACTTAGTGGATCCTTGTGGAATGCACCTAGCTTTCCACTTCATCTCAGGTTTCTTATGTATGAGAGGAATGACTATGTTATCATTACAAGTCCGCTGTCTTGAATTCCCTTCTAAAGAACATTCAAATGCCTTATGCTCTTTACTTCCACATTTATAACATTTTTGAAATTTTGTGGTCTTGGAGCATTGAACAACATTTTTTGAATTCCTATGAGTTTTCTTATTAGTCATTTAACAATTTTCAGTCATCATTTGACTAATTTGACCATTCAGCTTATGAAGCTTATCCTGTAAATTTCTTAGGTCTTTATTTACAGACACCTTGGATTGATCTTTGTATTTAGAGTGTTTTTGACCAATCTTTGGAGTGGCAGAAATGGGAACAATGTGAATATCATTCTTTTTACTCATAGTTTATTCTATTGAAAGAGAGTTTATTACTTCTGGATCAACTGATTGTTTAGAAGATGAGCTATGATCAGCTGACAGGTCATCAGCTGAGCATTTATCATCTACTAACCTATCAGTTGATAAAGTAGTATTAGCTAATGATTCTTCAGTTTGTGAAATACTAAGAATTAAGTCATCTATTTTCAAGGTTTGACAACATAATGTCTTTGAGGTCTCAACTAATGATTCCTTTCCTTTACTCACATCCTTTGACTTTGTATTCTTGGTATTTTTACATTCTGAAATCTTACTAGAGGATGATTTAACAGAAGGAATAATTGATTATTTTAAGTGGGAACTTTTGCTTCAAACAAACTTATTTGTAAACGCACTTTTGCCTTTAACAGTCTTGTGAAAAGTTTGTGGCAAAATGTTAGCTTTGTCTAAGATAATAAGGTTCTTATTAGAATCAACATAGTTAGCAGACTTAGAGTAATTTCCACCAATAATAGCTTGAACTTGCTTGGGTATCTCCTCCTTGACACACTGAGTGGTCTTTTCTGCAGATACACAACAAAACTTTACTACTTTTTGGAGGTTATTGAACTTTTTGGTTGCTTCACTAGTTTCTTTTACTAAGATCTCATTAAGTATCTTTTGTTTTGCTAGCTTATCATTTAAAATTGTTATCTGCTTAAGTTCCTCATCTTTAAGAATTAATTTTTCTTTGAGTGATTCTACTTCTAGTTTTAGCTTCTTCTCTCTTTGAATAGCATTCTTTTCATTATCATCATAATTAATAAACTTTCCAATCTGATACATTGAAGAAGGATCCCAGTTGGTAGTTGAACAAGCTTTTGCAGCCTTTTTCATGTTTTCATCAAAGGAACTACCATCATTGTTGTTGGGCATCATGCAGAACTTAGTAGAGATCACCTCATCTTCATCTAAGGAAAAATCTTCTTCTGTCCCAATCTTCTTCTTCTGCTATAAGAACTTGGCCCTGGGCTTTCTTCTTCTTGTTGTCAAGGACAGTAACAAGGAGTTTCTTATACTTGGCTTCATAATAAATTTTGCCCTCCTGCTTTGGCACAGATGAAGAACCAGTGTTATATTTGGACTTACAGTCACTGGCTATGTGGACAATCTTGCCATACTTATAACACTCTGCTGTGGAGACATCAAATGTAGATTTGGACTTGACAAACTTTGATGGCCTATTGCTGAACCTCTTGACACCCTTTCCCTTCTTGAAAGGTTTGAACTTCTTAACCAGCACGGCTACTCCTTCAACTAACTCCTCCAAATTGTTCTCCTCACAACCATTTTCCTCATCACTTTCTACAACACTCTCTTCTTCATCTCCTTCCATCAGAACCAGAATCTATAGCTGCAACGCTTCTCATCTTTCTATCTATTGATACAAGGGCCGTTGGTGCAGCTTTCACGACCTCCTTCATCTCCTTAGATGACAAATTCCATTGCTTGACTGATTGCTCATGGTTAAGTAAGTTACCATAGAGAGCAACCAGAGACATTTCCTTTATCTTCTCACTATGCCTTAGTACAGTGACAAATTGATCCCATGTTTCAGGGAGGGAGTCTAGAAACTTGTTTACCAAAACAAAGTTGCTCTTGGTTATGTCTACCCTTTTGAAGTCATTTACTAGGCAGTTAAACCGGGTGTATGTCTGTGTAAGACTCTCAGCTTTCTTAGCAAAGAAGAATTCATACTCTCTGCTGAGGAGGAGCTTCTTGTTCTCCTTCACATCTTCAGTCCCTTCATATGCAACTGTGAGTGTAATTAACATCTCTTTAGTAGAAGTACAGTTAAGCACTTGATGATAGATCTCATTGGGTAGTGGAAAGACAAGAGCTGATCTAGCCTTAACATCTAGGCTAACCAATCTCTTATCTTCATCTGTCCACAGATGCATGGGTTTGGTAATGATTCATTCTATTGTGGAGGTTTGACCTTCAGATTCTGATGGAATGGATAACACGGATGTTGGAACATAAGGACCCCTAGTGACTATTTCAAGCATTTGGATATCAAGGGTAGATAAGAAAAGATGTGCTCTACTTTTCCACATGGAGAAATTTTCTGTATCAAACATGGGACATCTTGTTAAAGACCCAGTGTTTGAGATGTTCATGTTGTTTGACGATAAGGCCATTTTGAGAGGGGTAAAAGCAGTTGTAGAGTAAGCAAAACAGATCTAGATATTGATTATCTAACCTGCTCTGATAGCAGTTGTTAGTCCCAGATTGAGTACCTAACAACAAATGTTTGTAGAAGGTGGGGTTGAATACAAACTTTAGCTTTTAAAAAATTTAAAAACACACCGATATACTTTTATATAATTCTTATTGCTATTGAATCAAGAATTACATGTACTAGAAGTGGAAATTCTAAGTACAATAAAAGGTGGCAATCTATTTGTCTAACACATAGACAAGCTAACTCTAAAACAACTAATGTATATAAAGTGTTCAAAACATGAACAAGTTTGATTTTACACAATGCTTAAACTCTACGAATTTCTCAACTGATGAGATTTCTTTATGTGGAGTAGAGGCTTCACTGTGTTGTGGTTTGCATGTCCACCATACTTGAGTATTTATAGAAATCTTGGCGTATACAGTTGCATGAAGGAAGGAGACAAAGAGTATGTGGAAATATAATATTTTAATTGTAAAGGTAGTGGGTGGAAAGTAAAGTTAGTTTAATCAACTGTTTGATAAAATTAATTGTACTTTTCGGAAAAAGTGCAACCCACTCACAATATAAAATATTAAAACCCACATCTACTATCGTGTAGAACTTTCTTTCCCTTTCCATGCTTGTACTTTAAACAACAACCATGCTTCTGTTTGATTTGACTTTACCAAGTATGGGATTGCCAGACATACTTAGTTGTTGAAACAAATCTTCAAGATCTTCGTCTGTTTGAGGTATCTTTCTCCTTTTCAAGAGGATAAGATCAACCTTTTTGTCTCATACTTGATCCAAAAAGTGCTTTTTACTTTTACAAACAAAGATCTAAGGCATAATAGAACAACACATGTTCTACCTTTTACATATGAAAGTTACAATCTAAAAAGATAGAGCAGATTTGACATTTTGCTCGACTTAGCTAACAGAATGTACTAGGAACTTTGAATTTCAATACTCAGATGATCAATTTTTGCTAGGACTCAGTTGATACATATTGCTCAGCTGATCATATAGATGCTCAGTTGATTAATAGTAAACTTAGGAGGGCATAAGCTCATGTATTTACATGATCAGTTGATCAAGAATGCTCAGCTCATCATTTAAATACATCAGTTTATGTAGAGAGATGACTTGTGTAAAAGAAGACTTATTTAGCTGATGCTCTGGGTCTTAGTTGATCCATTGTTCACTCAGCTGATGGTGTAGGCACTCAGCTGATCGAATTTCTTCACTCAGCTGATGATTTATTTCCCTCAGCTGATGGTCTTCTTCTCTTGTTTTCTTCATCTGATGCTCCTTAGCTGATATCCCTTGGCTGATACTTTGAGTAGGATGTGATACCCAGCTGATGGTCAGCTGATGGTTCCATACTTAGCATATTTTCTAAAATCTGATTCAAACAACACATGTTTGAATTCTTTCTAAGTCATACTGAATGTAGGGTTTGGTTATCATCAAATTCTATGTTTTAGGATAGGCAGAGCTAATTATTAGGGTGAAGTGATTATCCCCCCAACACATACTGACTTAGATATCGTTAAGCTGAAAATATAAGTGTCTATCCATTGTATAACCCGACGTGTTCTTCTAAATACCAATATAGTTCATATACAGTGGATTTCTTACCAATCCAATATTTATCTGGATCTTATTATGCAGCAACAAGAAGAAGGAAAAGGATTGCATAAAGGAACTCCCGAACATTTGTAAGATGTGTCAAAATCAATGCTGACTCATTATTTCAACGAATCATTTCTTGGGACAGAAGAAGATTATAAGGATCCCATGCATATATATATAATATTGGTTATGAAAGCCTATAACATTATATAGCAATCCATCCATTAAAACATCATTAATTCCTCGTTTCACAATCATATATCCTATTACATGCATACTAAGGCTTTTATAAGCTTAACAACACTAAATCAAAAGCTTACCTCTTAGATAATCATAGATTTGGTGCTATATCTGATCCGGAGCTGTTGCAGACAGCAAAATGACTCTCTGATTTTCGATAATTCACCACCCGAGCCTTCTAGCGCTTCGACCCAAGACTCCAGGCTGTGATATACCTCAAAATGCTCTAAATACAGCCTTAGAATCGTTTTTGAGCAGCCCCAACTGACTGAACTTCGAAATCTATTTATAGGCTCTGAAAATCACCTAACACGGCGCCTTCACTACTTCTTAACGCGGCTCGTTAATTAAATAATCAAAAGGTACAACTCTCGTCAGCCACCCCACTTGGCCTTGTTTGCTTCTAGAAAGTGTGATGCAACGCAACGCGTCAGATTAATGGAATGCGACGAGTTCCTAACTTTTGGGCAGAACTCGATTTTTGTTTCCGTTCAACACTTGAACAATCAAATACATATAATACCCGACATGTACATTTATTTCAATCTTATAAGATACTATTACATACAATCTTATCCAGTTCTACAAAATTTAGAAAAACAAGTATTACAATTAATTTTATAAGACACTATACGATCAAATAAGCAAACACAAGGATACAATAAAAATAACAATAAGATGGCTTTGGTCCACAAATGATTAGTGAGAAAATTATCAAAACGAGCAATTTGAATTTTTTTTACCTTAACTAGTAAGCTACTAATTAAGCTTTACATAAATATACAAATTCAAGTATCAAAATCGTCATTTAAACATAAAAGTGTAAGACACTTACAAGAATAAAATCTTATGCTGGTATAAAGGAAAGAAGAATCTTAAAGTAGAACGAATTATATTCAATAAATCGCCAATTCTACATGGTTAACTTTTTTTCGTGTATCAAACTCATATACACTAAATCTACACTTTTTGTCTCAAGTGAGATTTGAACACTCAGTCTTAAGGAGAGAAAAATATCTTACACATCTTAATATCTTTTGTCAAATGTAGGCCTTTAGTTCTTACGTGGTTAATTATCACGTTTTTTTCATTACGTTGTAATGACTTATTCCAATTCATTTTTTATAACTTCATACCAATCATAGTCCTAGGTTATCAGATTGAATATGGGTGTCACACCTGGAAATTATATTATTAAGTTAACGCGAGAAAAGTACAAAGTGGTATATGAGTTACTAATGGATAAATGAGATAGTATGCGGTTATAAACTAGAGGGGCTAAAACCGTCAAAACAGAACTTGGAAAGGTTGAGGGACTAATTATGTAATTAGTCCATAGATATTTATATATAGCCAACTTTGACTTTCTTGTAGTCAAAGTCTTCACTTTTGCAAAACCAACTCACGTATGTTTTAGAAACACCAATATTCTCTGGAGATTTTGCTCAAGAACAGTGGAAGCAAGGAGAGGTAACAGAAGCAAGTGATCAAACAACTTGAAGGTAAGAGTTCTTGGTTTTGTTCTTGAAGTTTTAATGGGTTTTTCAAGTGATTCAATGGTGAATCATGGAGTAAAGCTTGCTTTTGATGATAGGTTCAGTTTATAAGTTGTTTGGGATGTAAGACAACATCCCAGAAGCTTTTTTTATGAATTATAAGTGAGTTTTGTGGGTGGTTTGGCCGGAGTTACAGCAAACAGTCGCTGGGTCTGTATGGTACACGGCCCATGTAGAGGTACACGGCCCGTGTAGAGTAAAGGCGGTCATAGGGCCCTGTTGGTATACATGGTCGTGTAGAGTATGAGGTACACGGCCCGTGTGGGACTACACGGGCCGTGTAGGTGAGTTGTCAACACCGGCCATGTAGCCAAGACATGGTCGTATAACAGGAGGGGTACACGGCCCGTGTACATAACACGGCCGTGTAGGATGACTGGTCAACACCGGCTATGTAGCCAGCTCAGGACGTGTAGTGTTTAAGGGACACGGCCCGTGTAGGCTATGTTTCAGATCAGATTGCTTTAAAGTGATACTTTGTTGTATGGTATATATAGGAAGGTGATTGACCTTGTATCAGAATCAGTATCAGTTGAAGATCTTAGCATCACAGACTATAAGGTGAGTCTTCTAGACTACTATTCATATGTACGACATGTATGTTATTGTATCAGGTTATTGATATGTTAGGATACTCAGATATGGGTGCTATGTTCAGTAAGGTTCAATAGTGTTACAGTAATATTACAGTATATATGTTTATGTGTGTTAAGCCACTGCCATGTACAGTAAGGCTCAGTTAATATAAGCATGCTGCTTTGTGCAGTAGTGGCTCAGAAATAGCACAGTACTGGGGCTCGGTTAATTAATCAGATATTAGAAAGCATACTGCCTTGGGCAGTAGTGGCTCAGTTAATTAATTAGAGATTTATTATCAGTTGTTGTCAGTGTTTATCATATGATTATATTCATGTGTTTATATGATTGGCAGTCTAGTTTACTCACTAAGCTCTCGCAGCTTATCGGATATTATTACATAAAATGTTTTGCAGGTTTTATTAAAGACAAGGTGCAAAGCTTCAGTTTGACGGTTGTTATGTATTTAAGTAAAACAGTGTTTTTAAACTTAACGCCCAGTTGTTTAGTGAGAAAGCATCTTTTGATGTAAATTTGTAACTTTCAGGCTTTTATATGAACCCGAGGGTTCAAAACAGTTTTGTAGCTTCCGCTTATTTGTTAAATAACTCTTTTATTCTAAAAGAACTTGAGATATGGTTTTATTTATGTTTTTGAAAATTAGGGCGTTACAACTTGGTATCAGAGCCACGGTTTGAGGGATCTGGAGGTGTGTTATGCATCGTCTGGACTTAAACCATGGTTCTGCGGAGTTAGTCAAACTGGAGACTTGCAGCTTAGTGAGTATACTAGTAATTATATTGATATGTGTTATGCGAGCATTATGTGTTAGTGCGTGATGTGTTCAAGACAGATATGATATGTATGCTTACAACTGTTAAGAGTTGGTTTTACATGTGCAGTCAGTACGAGATAAATTATGATATAAATATGTGATATATTTTTTTAGAGATACATGGCCTAAGCCTGTGAATGGGGACTTTTTGTGGTAAAGTTAAGATCGAACGTGTGTAATGTGTTTATAATAATATAAGAGCTCATATTATTACAGACATATGATACGTGTTGGAACTTAATGAAATCATGAGGAATCTTGTGAATCGGGTGAGGGGTACTTGTAGAAGTAGTACACCCGAGATTATAGATATATAGAATGCCTTAATATATGCAGAAATACTTTGGATCCGATGATAGGTGTACTGATATGTTGGATGTACTAGTAACTGTTTGTTAGAGAGGATGGTGTGATAGAGCTACCTTTTCCTAAATGTTTTATCTATACTACCAGGATGGTTAATACAAGAGGTTCAAGAGCAGTTAATAATGTTAAGGGTGGTCCCAGTCGTAGACCTGAAGGGGTAGAGACCAGTGTGACAGATGAGCATGTTCTGTTAGGAACACAGTATGATGGGGAGGGAGGAGCCCCAGAGATAAATCAGGAAGTACCAGAAGCTGCAATTAGAGAAATTGTAGCGAGGGAAATTAGTAAAGCGTTAGAACGAAGTATTCCTTATATCATAAAACAGGCTGTAGATCAGGTAAATGATCAGAATAAGGAAGTTATTGGGCAGGAAGTAGCAACTAGGTTAACTGCTGCAGGTGTTGGGGTTAATCTTCAACCTCAAGTTATTATACGTGAAGCCCCGAAAAGTTGTATGTTTAGAGACTTTGCAGCTTGTCAGCCACCGTTGTTTCATGGGGCAACTGATCCAGTCATCAGTCATAGATGGATCTCTGAAGTTGAAGGTGCGTTTCACACTTGTTCGTGTGCACCTGAGAATAAAGTGAGATATGCAACCAATCAACTGAGAAGTGCAGCTAAGGATTGGTGGGATATGGAGGTAAAACAAAGAGGTTATGTTCAGATAGAAGTTATGACATGGGAAGAGTTTAAAGAAATTGTTTTCGAACAATTTGTACCACAGGCAGAAATTGATAAGATTGTGGATGAATTCCACAAATTGAAACAGACAAAAGAGACTGTACGAGAGATTAATGCGAAGTTTATGGAGAAGGCTCGTTTTTGCCCAGACTATGTGGCAAATGAAAAGATGAAGATGTATAGGTACATGATGGTGCTCAGGCCTAGTATTCGAGAGTTTATTGATGCTAGTAAGCATCAAACAGTGAAATCCATGATGGATGCTGCAAGGGCAAGAGAGTTAGAATTGGTCAGACAGGAAGCAGAAAGAGAGCCGGTGGAGAAGGCGACGCCAGTGTATAAGAAACCGAGAGTTGAAACTCAAGAAAAGATGGTGATGCAGAAGACATATCCAGTCTGTTCGTTGTGCAAGAAACGTCATTTGGGAGAATGCAGGGTTGGTTCTTTGGCATGTTATAAATGTGGGAAACCTGATCACTGGAGCAGAGATTGCAAGAATCCGATCAAGGTGTGTTATAATTGTTATCAGTCAGGTCATCAAAGGTCTGAATGTCCCAATCCAACCGCAATACCGGCGCTTACCGATTTCAAGTCTACTTCAACTTTACCGTCCACGCATATTCTGAGATGAAGAGGGAGAAGGAGTATAAACAAAGCCAGGTGTAGTTCCAGGTATATATATCTTGTCAACAGTTTGTTGCTCGTATGTTATTTGATTCTACTACAAGTAAATTGTTAGTATTTAGTTATTCTGTAAAGATTTCAGTCAAGTGTGTTAGAACTAGATACACTTAGATTCCTTGTTAAAACTATAGCCATGATTATTAGAGAATTCCAAACAGTAATTGGAATAGACTGGTTTGATAGTAACCATGTTATAGTATTATGTGAACAGAAAGTGATATGAGTTCATATCCCAAGTGGGGAAGAACTAAATATATGTGTTAGTACCAAAAAGTTATATGTGTGGTTAGTTTATAGAAATAGGAAGTATCCTCGGTATGGATATACTATTTCTTTATATTGTGTTACGAGTAATAGTTAGAGAAGAAAACAAGTGAGTTTTAAAGATGCAAAAGTAGTATACGAATATTCGACGTGTAAACCGAGGAAGTACCCAGGGTTACCATCAGACAGGCAGATTGTGGTCAGTATCGTTATGGGATTGTTAACAGAAATTTTGTGAAACGACAGTTTTTGCGCTACCTGAATTGATTGAAGAAATGACAGTAGTTTGAGTTTGCTTGGTACAGTGGCATGGATTGTGTTTTAATGCAGAGGAGCAGAATTATTGCTTAAACTTCTAGACAGTTGAAATAGGATGAGAATGAGTACACCGACTTGCACTTGATAGTAGTATATGTGGCACGTTATGTATATAATACGTGATGGTTATACCCCGATAGTGGGTGGATATGTGGATGTAAGACTATTGTCGGTGCGCCGCAATAGCATTCATAGGTGATGTAAGACTATTGTCGGTGCGCCGCAATAGCATTCATAGGTGATGTAAGACTATCGTCAGTGCGCTGCGATAGCATTTAGAGATGAGTAGATGTAAGACTACCGTTAGTATGTTACAGTAGCATTCAGTATGGTATGATGAAATTGTGTGGGGCATCTATTTTGGACAGCCAATTTTTGTTTAAGCGTAGAAATATTTTCTTTTGTGTTGGTTCATCTTTGTTAATTTATTTCAACTTTTCAAGATTTGGTGTACCTATATTTGCAGTCGTCAGACCTTCAGACAGACTCATTTAAGAATATGGATAAACTAGAATTGCTCCAACTAAATTGGGTAAGGCTCACTGGATCATCCTACGAGAATATTTCAGGAAATTTAAGATGGCTCTGCTGGCTTGGATTCTGTTTAGATGCCATTCCCCCTGAGTTGTACATGAAAAATTTAGTGGCCATAGATATGAGCCATAACTGCTTGGAAAAATTTGAACCACCCGAGGTAATTTTACTAATGCAACATCCGATCTTAATTTTCTAACCCTTTAGTTTTTTCATGGACTTTATGTGGATGTATAGTAAAAAAATATTATGTTACTTTTGCAACAGTCTCTTGAGTGTCTCAAGATTCTAAATCTTAAAAGCTCGATGGCTCTGCTGGAAATCTGCAATATCTCCCGACTCCCTAACCTAGAGACTTTGATTCTCTGGAACTGTAGTAAATTGGTTCGTATTCATGACACCCTTGCACGCCTTACCAGTCTTGCTTTGTTGAACATCACAGGGTGTGAAAATCTGTGCAAGAGGGAGCAAAAAGCTTCTGTTGTTGATGGAAAGGATACACAACCTCCCTTTTTTTTGCCAAGTTCATTAAAGCAGTTGTTCCTCAAGGACTGCAATATTAGAGACACTAATTATTTTCCTCTTAATTTCAATGATCACTCATCGTTAAAATACTTGAACTTAGTCAATAGTCCGTTTAAATCCCTGCCTCCTTACGAACATCTTAAAAATCTCCGGGTCCTTGACATAAGTCATTGCACAAAACTTGAAGACCTTCTATGTCTCCCAAGTACACTTGCAGAATTGTATATTTATTACTGTGAATCTCTGAAGAAAGTAGATTTTAATACACATGAATTCAGATTGCAAGAGTTTGGATTTGAAGGTTGTGTAAACCTGTCTGAAGTTGAGGGATTTTTCAAATTGGTGTCGATTGCCATTCTTAAAGAAACTGATTTGGGACACATGAAGTGGCTAAAAGAATATCAAGACCGTGAGGTGTGCTTGGTTGGAGACTATGACCTTACAAACGGAAGAAGTTCGTGTATCCAGGTTTGTATTTTCTCTTGAGAAATGCTATATTCTGCTAAAACACTTCCTAATTGAACACTTGACAATAGGTGTTGTTGACTTTCCTGCGTATATTTACTTTTGCTAACTAGACAGTTGGCAAAAGTATGTTTAGGAGGATATACGATTTCTATTATCATTTTTCTGGCGGGAACATGCAAAAATACATATTACCGCATGAACTTAATTACCACCTCCAAAATAATTACACCCTACGAATGATTAAATTGTTTTGCCTTTGTAACATAGATGTTTTATGAGTTCGATATAATGAGCACGTCTCTGCCGGACATAATGCATCCAAAACTGACGCCTGAGTTCAAGTCAGAATCCCCTGTTTTGTCTTTTGAAGTGCCTTCAGACCCCAAGAATAGGAGGCTCAAAGGATTGAACATAATTTTCAAATACACAATAAAGGGTGAGAATTGGGTATGGTTTGCTAAAATCAGTACAAAGAATGGTTTTGACATGATGTACAACCCCATTGTCTTTGGCAAACCTGATGAACTTGGTATATGGTTAAGCTATTGGCCAATAGGGAACATGTTGCACGTTGGAGATGAAGTTAAAGTTTCTATCCTTGTGATGAATGGTTTGGAGATAAAAGGGTGTGGTGCAGATCTTGTGTACACTGACGAAGAATCAGAAAATGAAACCTTGTAAGAAACCAATTTTGGAGGCAATTTCTCTGAGTTTAGGCTAAGCACGGGAGCTTACTATCTTTGTCGCTGTGATTTCAATGTTTTGGTGGATGTTGGCATTCTCTCACCTGATTGGTTTAAGAGTTTAGTTGGTGATACAACTGACTATACTGGTATGTACCTCTTGCCAAGCTAATTTTTGGTTTTTGGTAATTGAATTAATGCTTAAACAAGATCAAGCTAATTATAATACACATTGTTACAGAGGTAGCAAGATGGAGAAAGACCGGTAGACCTCAGCAACCATATCAATCTTATACAGAATTGAAATACGTTAGATGCATCACCTATGGTCCTGAATCGGTAAATGTGCTTTATAATAATTCTTTTTTCACATGAGTTTATTACCGTTAGTGAAAGGCCTAATTGTAGTGCATTGCATGGTCGTTATCAGGGGCCTAAGTACTTTCAAAGTGTGTTCCATTAGTTTATAGTGTTACCATATGACCAACTATAATGATGTATAAATAGGACCTAAGTAACTAATTTTGTCAATATAGTTCCCGCCACCATCTACTATTACAAACCGGAAGGATTTCATGTAATCTATTTATGGTACAATTAGTATGAAGAATCTCTGTCCACTTCGAAGTTTCATATGCTACTTTAAGTTTTAAAGGAATTCTCTATGATTTATTTTTTCAATATTACATGAGTTAATTGATAAATCAAGATTTGATAACAACTCTACTGTTTTTATTAAAATTACAGGAGGACATTTACAACATTGCGGAGATGTCCAAATCGTCTCGTGTTAATAAAACGGTGGAGTTTGCATCCGAATTTAGTAAAATAGAAACTAAGGTAAATATATAAATGTTTTAAATTATAAAAGTTATATCAAATTAGTGAGTATTTTATTTTCTTTAATTTGACACCCATATCGTTGTACTTTTCATAAAAAAGAATTGTAAGTTTTTTTACGCACAGGATGCACATGCACAATCCAACAATGTGATCACCCGGTAAAAAGTTACACATGTGCAACCCAACAATACTAACTTAAATTGAACATGTGCGACCTAACAATACAGCCATGAGTTTGTGTGCAACTGTGGTTAGTTATTTTAGTAAAATGTTGCACAAACTCAAAAGGTTGAACATGTCCAGTAGTTCGAATCACCTAATGAAAGGTTGCACATATGCAACCTAACAACACGTAAGTGGTCGGAAGCGGGAGGCGATGTGGTCTCCGCTCGTGTTGAATGGAGGTAGAAAATAAATCTAAAATTTACTAGACCGTTTTGCACTATGTAGTAAAAAAAATCAAAATGGTTAAAAATTAAATGAGGGGTTAGTTGGGTTTTGTAATAATTTTGGTTCTTAAATGAGAGGGAAGAGTTTAACCTTTTATTGTGTATAGTTTTACTCCATACACTTATCAAGAAAAAATATGATCAACAGGATGTGGATATTAACGAAACCATTGAGGGTACTTCAAGCTCACTTGTTGAGACAATGGAATATTCTGACAGTAGCAGATTGACAACAAAGGTATTTATAGATCACCTAGTAGAAAGTTACACATGTGCAACCTAACAATACTAACTTAAATTGAACATGTGCGACCCAACAATACAACCATGAGTTTGTGTGCAACTGTGGTATGTTATTTTAGTAAAAATTTGCACAAACTCAAAAGGTTGAACATGTCTGGTCGTTCGAATCACCTAATGAGAGGTTGCACATATGCAACCTAACAACACGTCAGTGGTCGCGGCGGCAGGCAAAGTAGTGTCTGGTCGTGTTGAATGGAGGTAGAAAATAAATCTAAAATTTACTAGGCCATTTTACGCTATTTATTAAAAAATCAAAATGGTTAAAAAATAAATTGAGAGGTGAGTTGGTTTTTGTAATAATATTAGTTCTTAAATGCGAGGGAAGAGTTTAACCTTTTATTGTGTAGAGTCTTACTTCATCCACTTATCTATGATCAACAGGATGTGGACATTATCGAAACCATCGAGGGAACTTCAAGCTCACTTGTTGAGAAAATGGAATATTCTGACAGTAGCATCACAATAAAGGTACTTCTAGATAAAATTGAACATTTGCGACCCAACAATATAATCATGACTTTGTGAGTTTGTGTGCAACTCTGGTTAGTTAGTTTAATAAAACGTTGCACATATTTAAAAGGTTGAACATGTGCAATCCAATAGTTCGAATTACCCAATGAAACGTTGAACATATGCAATCTAACAAAACGACAGTGGGCGGCAGCATTGGCAATAGGCGACGTCGCCGGTTGTGTTGAATGAAGGTAGAAAATAAATCAAAAATTACTACTCTTTTACACTATTTATTAAAAAAATCAAAATGGTTGAAAAATAAATTGAGGTTTAACTTAGTTTTTGTAATAATTTTGGTTCTTAAATGAGAGGGAAGAGTTTAAACTTTTGTTATATAGAATTTTGCTCCCTCTACTCATCTAATCATCTAGAAAATTTACAATCAACGGGATGTGGACATTAACGAAACCGTTGAGGATACTTCAAGCTCACTTGTTAAGAAAATGGAATATAGCAGATTGACAATTAAGGTACTTCTAGATAGGGGTGTACGTTCGGATGGATCGGTTTAATCCGATCCGATTGAGTAAATCCAAATGGATTTTGGTTTTGAAAAGCGAGATCAATCCAAACAATCTTAAGATCTGAACCAAACCATCCAAATTACAATTTGGTTGGATCGGTTTTTACAATTCGATTTTCATTCTTACATAAATACATAGTGGAGATATTTTAAAACTAGATTTTATATATATATACTATTAAAGATTAAAATATAGTTATTCAAGTCACAATAACTAGTAGCTTTGACATAAATATAAAACTAAAAATAATAAGTTATAAATAAATATAGACACACGTATAGATTACTTTGTTCTAGTAGTGTTTTAAATATATATAAACATATTATTCGGTTTAGATAATAGTAACCAGAACCAAACCGAAATCTATAGTAATTATTCGGTTTTGATCCAATTCAATCCAAAAATCCAAAATATCCGAACCAAATAGATCAAATATGGTAAATAGAAGAAAGGCCGTTAGTCATTTTGTGTTTTTTTTGGTTATTTATATATTTACTGCGAGTATTGTTTGTAACATTATTAATGACTTGTTAATAAGGGTATTTGGTCATTTATACATTTACCTAACCGTCAACTTTGTGCGGGTGAACCGTCATTAATGAGCAAAACTTGATTTTCCCAAAATATTACTTATTAATGAGCCGTCATATTTATTGGCTATTGATTTATTTTAATCAAGAGTAAATATTGGTTTTCGCAGTACTCACATTAAAATGGTTCTCAAATGAACAGCTAAGAATGTGGCGGCTCATTAATGATTCATGAATGGCTCGTTAATGACGCATTAACGACTCATTAATGACGCATTAACGAGGGTATTTTGGGAAAATCAAGCCTCGCAGATTAACGATGGCTCACCCGGTCGCAATTTATGGTTGAGTAAATATATAAATGAATAAAATACTCCTATTAATGAGTCTTTGACGATGTTACAAACAATTCTTGTAGTTCTTATACGAAAAATTAAACTTTTGCATGTATTTATATATACATTTATACGGGGAAAAGTGAATATGGGGTTGTCTCACATCTAACTTAGATGCGAACCCCCTCAAAATAACGTACTTTCATTTAAATAACCTTTTTCCCCTTCAAACTAAAAATGCCCTAATTTGATAATGCTCATGATGGCCCTTGAACGTCTAAACAAACCTAAAGAATAATGACACGTACAGTCAAATGAATACTAACCTATTTACGTGAATATTATTAACTAAGAGTCCCCTTATTAGTCATGCCCAGCTTGTTAAAAATATTGAAGATTCGAATTTCAAGTAAAGCCTTGGTGGAAACATATACTAGTTGACTTCGTGTTCCAATATCGGGAGTTATGATAGTTCTATTTTTTAGTTTTTCTCGTATGAAATGATAGTCAATTTTAATGTATTAAGTTCTTCCATGAAAGTTTGGATTGTTTGCAATATGAATGGCTACATTATTATCACACCACAAGCTCATTGGTTTAGATTGAGTGAACCCAATCTCACCTACAAGATTATGCAACCACACCAATTCATACGTGGTTTGGGCTACAACCCTGTATTCAGATTCAACACTTAACCGGGAAGAAACACTCTGATTCTTACTTTCCATGACAACAAATTACCTCTGGCAAAAACACAATAGGCTGTTGTAGACCGCTAGTCTTCACTATAGTCGTCATCAGTAGATCCTTGTATGGACATGACCATGATTTTAATATATGATGCCATAACGAGAAACCCTAAACCCTAAGCCCTTTGAGGTATTTCTCCATTATAGCATGTTGTAGACCACTAGACCGCAGGTCTCCATTATAGTCGGCATAAGTAAATCCTTAATTGACATGGCCATGATTTTGATATATTGCCATAACTAGAAGCCCTAAACACTAAGCCCTTTCTAGTATTTCTAAGTGTGACAAACCACATCCTAATGTGAGGTTCTTATATGTGTGTCCTTTGTAATCAAAACTTAGCCACCACTTTATTGAACCACCCAAACATACATGAGGGGATTGTTTTAAACCATACAAGGATTATTTGTAATTTACAAACATTACCATACTCTTCATGAGCGAAGTACCTAGGTGGTTGCTTTATTTGTACATCCTTGTGTAGATCACCATACAAAAAGGCGTTTTTCAAATCCACTTGTTGAAGAGCCCAGCTGTTTATAAGTAGTAGCCTAGAAAATGAATAAGCAAATAGAGGATAGCATAGCAAGTGGCAATAATGTTTTTGAATAGTCATACCATAGGTCTAGGCATATCCTTTGGCAAACAAGCGAGCTTTTACCCATTGATCCATCTGGGTTTAACCTTCATAGTGAAGACCCACTTACAACCAATTGCCTTTTTGTCTGTAGGCAACTCTACCAAGACCCACATATTATTATAATCAAGAGCCTTCATTTTTTCAATCGTAACACTCCGCTAACCAGGATGGGTCCAAGCTTCATGGACAGTTTTAGGAATAGACATGGAGTCAAGAGTAAACGCCAAAGAACAAGAGCACACAGAGTTTATCATAGGAAACAATAAGGTAAGTACATTACCAATCCGGATGCAATGGGCACATCATGGTCATAGTTTTGATATGATGAATGAAGTGATGGACCTCCTGATGCATAACATTGCTAGGTGGATCTATAGATGAAGGTGCTATTGGTTGGGGATCTAAAGGAGGCCGTTATTGCATATGAAAATACATGAATGATTGGAGTCCTAGCATAGTGTGGAGGGGACAGGAGGCTTGGGAATAGGTATGGTGTAACACGTCATCATTGTTACTTGTCTTATTTCAAGGAGTTGATGCGGGGAAGAAAGGTAGGTTTTCATGGAAAGTAACATCTAGAGATACAATGTATCAATTAAGTGAGGAGATGAGCATGGATAACCCTTTTGGAGATGAGAGTAACCAAGAAAAACACATTTCAATGACTTTGGATCCACTTTGGTTATGCATGGTCTAGTATCGCATAGACAATTTTGCATGGAAGAGAACTAAGAATGGAATTCCTCAATTCAAAATGACTAGAAGGCATATTTTTCATAAGAAAGCATGTTGTAGCTACGACATCAATCTAGAATGTCTTAGGAACAACCATTTGAAATAGAAGGGTTCTGGACACCTCAAGGAGATGCCGATTCTTTCTTTTGGCAACACCACTCTGAGTTAGTGTGAGAACACATGAGGACTCGTGAACAATATCATTTTGAAGCATGTAAGAGTAAATAGTATATTTTGCATTATCTCTATGGAGAGTCTTTATAGAGACTTCATGTGTATATTGTTTTTTAATTGGAAAAAAACTTGAGTAAACACTTCTTACCTATTTTTCATAAAATCAAGCCACGTAGTTTGAAGGTGGTTATCAACAAATGTTACAAAATATCCGAACCCAGTTTTAGACATAACACATGGACCCCACAAATTAGAATAAACAAATTCAAATAGGGACGCAACCTATTTGTTAACCCTAGAACCTAAATAAACACGTTGATGTTTGGAAAACTAACATTACTCACATTGTAAGGCCGATAAACAAGATAATTCGGGATACAACTTTCTTAAGCTCTGCATGAGAGGAAGACCAAATCTACAATGAACTTGAAATAGAGATGATGAACTAGAACACTTTAAGGAATACGCTATTTGATGTTCAAATATATATATGGGCCATCAAATTCCTGTGCTTTACCAATAATCTTCTTTGTGATAATGAAAATCACAATGATCATGAAAGAATGAGACACTGCAACTAAGACCACAAGCGACTTTGCTCACAAATAATAGGCATGATCTTCGTATGTGAGTTGCATGCATGCATGGAAGGATTGGCTCCACAGTTCCCGGAAGAGATTTGTCTACCATTGTAAAGACTTTGGCTATCGTATCATGGTGAGAGGAGCATGAGTTGTAATTACACCAAATCTCATGATATCCTCTTAGATCAGAACTGTGGTGGCCAGAGAAAGGTACGTGGCAGATTGGATAGGTAATGGAAGTGGTCAGTTGATGAGTGGCAGTGATGGTGTTTGTTGAGAATAAATACGTCAGCGAAAACAAAAACATTAAACACTAATTAACCAAGTAAGTAAATTGCAGAAAACTTATTTTGAGTGGAAACCCCCAAAGTGATGGGAGTAAAACCACGGGCAACAACCCACGTATTAATCCAATATAATCAAGGAAATGAGTACAAAGAACCTCCAATGGTATATAGGCTAATTGGAGTATATACCTCTGTTTCTTAAAAGAATAATTGGATGCAAAAGGAAAAACGTGGAAAGAATTAATTCTATGGCTGTGTATGTAAACCAGGTGGCTAGGTATATCCCTATTTATAATAGTGGAATATTAATCAAGCAAGGACTCAAATTCCAGCAAGATAACTCCTATATTTAATAGTTATCTAAATCCCTACAAAATAGGAATTAGTTAAGCTTGAGGGTCACGATTCCAACAATCTCCACCTTAAATCGAAAAAAACCACAAATCAACGTTGTTGGCAAAATATACCGAAGAGCGTTAAACATCAAGAACACCAACTAAGCTTAAGCAATGCTTAAACTTAGTGGTAGGAAGAACTTTAGTCAACATATCAGCATGATTGTAACTAGTATGTACTTTATCCACTATCACTTCTCTTTTTTCAACAATGCCTCGAACAAAATGGTGCCTTATATCAATGTGCTTTGTTTTGAAATGAAACTTGTTGTTTTTAGTTAAGTGTACTGCACTACGATTATCACAGTACACAACGAGCACTTCTTAAGGTAGTCCAAGTTCCTTTATCATACCTTGTAGCCAAATAGCTTCCTTAACTCCCTCAGTAGTTGAAATATATTCTGCCTCGGTGGTTGACAAAGCTGTTGTAGCTTGTAAAGAAGAATACCAACTGATAGCAAATCCACAGCGAGAAAAGATATATGCAGAGATAGATTTTCTTTTATCAAGATCGCCTTCGTAATCCGAGTCAACATAACCTACTAATCCGTCTGGATTGGTGTCACACCCCGCTAAAGCGGAATTACGAGGTGTCACAGCACAAGATATCATCGCACAAGGTAAATAGATAATAACCATTAGATTAAATTAACAAAATAAGTAGTTCGGATGAAACATAAATAAAGGTTACATAACCGAATAATATTTAAAGGACATTGTCTTGTACGATGCGTAAATGAAATAGATAATGTTTATATAAATTGTGACGATGAAGATGAAGATGCCACACATCATGTTTGCAAGCATAAGGTACCTAACGGCGGTCACCTGAAAGCACGGGTAAAAGAAAAGGGTCAACTACTAGAGTTGGTGAGTTCATAGGTTTTTAATGTATGCACAAAAGATCTTTTAAATGAGAAAAGTTTAAATAATTGATGGAAGTTTTTGGATAAAAATCCAAGTATGAAATAATGATAGAAGATGTATTATATTGCCCAATACGTTGCACATGGTAGTAATAGACTATGATGATTATTGCTTGAGCCATTATCCAACCTAGCCGACAACCAATTGCCCATGATAAACCTAACGCCTATATTAAATGACGTTAGTAGTGGTAAAGTACATCTATAGTTCGTCAACCATAAATGGGAGACGTCGGAATCTCCAAATAGCGCTACTTACTAATACCATCGGCTCACTAGCGGAGTTAAGGAATAATGTCCAACGAAAGGGCCTTACAACGATCACCCAAGCACATCAAAGAATAATACCATAAGTGCTCAAAATAATATTTGAAATAAATAAGAAGATAGGCAATAAACTTTTCATGAAACGTATACACATGCTTTCACCCCAAAAATAATATGAAATACGGTAAAAAGGGGCTATGATACTCACTCGGTATGCAAAGGTGTTTTCTTGTGAGGATTTCTTGTTCCTACCGAAGCTCCTTTCCTAATATAAAAGGTATGTAGCTCTATTAGACTTATTTTATTTATTATTTTGTATTATTTATTTGTGGTTAACTTATTTATTTAAATAGTTAAAGGTTGTCTCTATTTTTCCATGAATCATAAGTGTTCACTGAAATTTTCAGTTCTTTGAGTTGAACTTTAAAAATTAAAAACTATAATTTAGGAGTCATATTAAGACTTGATATTTTAATATAATCTTAATACATGTTTCTAGAATGTCCAGTAAAAATATAGGAATTTATAATCCATGTTTAGTATTTTTAATAATTAAAAGTGTATAGGATGTCCACTGATCAGTGTCTGGATGACATGTTGTTACTAAAACGTCTGTTTAGGGCTCATACGACCTCCTTTTTACATGATTCAAACTGGGAAATAATCACGACTCACATATTAAACTTTTAAAAAAACTATACGTAATTTGACCCAAGAATGAGTTAGTTACACGCGTTTAAAGTGTACCCTTCTAAATCTGCCAGACTTCCAGATTCAACATATGGGTCTTTTTAAATATGTTTGAAGGATCAAACGTTCATGAAAATTAGTGAATCCAGGTTTAAATGAAAGGTAACACTTTAAACTAAGATTAGCAAAAAGAATCAACTGATTTTGATACCTAGAACTCCATATATAACAAAAACAAGTGAGGAGTTCTAACATCAGATTCTGCCAGATTTGTGATTCTTTTTGCTTATGGTTCATAACTTTAATATAACATGTTTATATTCATGAATAATCATATTGTATGAGTATAAGCTTTGATAATCCATGTGTTCTTACAACAATGGTAGGATGATACACATTTTATGTGTTCCTTACAACATTTGTTAAGATGAAACACATGCATGATCAAAGTCTTATTTTCTTGATTTTTAGTTGATTAAGTTCCATACAACAACGGTAGGATGATGCACATTTCATGTGCTCCTTACAACATTGGTAGGATGTTTATATTTACATGATTATATATATATAAATAAAGGAAATAAGATGAACAACAAAGAAAATAAATAAAAGAGAGAAGAAAGAAGAAGAGAAGAAAGGTAGAAGAGTAGAGATGGGTGTTTTATGATCATCTTACCACTCTTTTCCTTGATTTTGTCTTTGATCTTCAAGAGATGATCAAGACTTGGATGTATTTGGGAGATTTTTGTTGGTGAAAGAAGAAGAGAGAAAAGAGAAGAGATGAAGTGTGGTGGTAAAGGAAATGATAAGGAGTAGTAGGAGGCTTATATAGAGCATGGGGGAGATCAAGTGGTGGTTCTTGGGAAGAGAAGGAGGCAAGAGAAATTGGAGGGGGGGGGGGGGGTTTAGGGTGGCCGGCCTCATGGGGGGGGGGGTTTCTTTTATTTTTTTTTTTTTTGAATAATTATGTGTAATTGGTTTAAATGAATTTTGTATAATTGTTGATTTTGTTTAAATCTTTTAATTACAAAGTTTTTATTACTTTTATGAGTTTATTTTTATATGTTTTATATTTTAAATTATTTATATTTATCATAATTTATTTAATTATTTTAATTGATATTATTTTTATTATTGTACCTGATTTGTAATTCTTGACTCGTAATAATTCGATTTTTCGAGCTCCGGAAGGTTCTAACCATATAGGCGGGATTTCTATGAAATCTAATATTATTATGGATGTATTTAAGTCATAATTACTATTTTTAGTCATACTAGGCTTATAATTAGAATTTCTAATGGCTAACTTGGGAAATTTGTTGCCGAATGTCACAGTCTCCCCTGATTAAAAGAATTTCGTCCCGAAATTAATCGTCGACGTCTTGGACTTGCTTTTTGGCGAAGAGGTGTGGATATTTGAGTTTCATATAATCCTCTCGCTCCCAAGTGTATTCAGGCCCGTGCCTTGAGTTCCAACGAACTTTTAAGATGGGGATCCTGCTTCTCCTTAGTCTTTTGACCTCCCGGTCAAGGATTTCGATTGGTTCTTCTACAAAGTGCAACCGGTCATCAACTTGCACATATTTTAAGGGTAAGACTAAGGTTTCCTCCGTTTGGCATTTCTTTAAATTTGACACGTGGAACGTGTCATGGATGGCGCTCAGTTCTTGTGGCAGTTTTAGCTTGTAGGCTACCGGTCCGATCCTTTCGATTATCTCGAATGGCCCAACATACCTGGGACTTAACTTGTTCTTTTTACCAAAACGTACTATCCCTTTCCAAGGTGATATCTTTAGTAGAACTTTATCGCCAACTTGAAACTCTAGGGGTTTCCTGCGATTGTCGGCGTAGCTCTTTTGTCTGTCCCTAGCGGTTTTGAGCCTTTCCCTGATAATCTTTATCTTATCAGTGGTTTCCTGTACGACGTCTGGTCTGGACAATTGTCGGTTTCCGATTTCCAACCAGCTGAGCGGGGATCTACATTTGCGTCCGTACAATGCTTCATAAGGTGCACACTGGATACTGGTGTGATAACTATTATTGTATGAAAATTCAACCAGTGGTAAATGCGAGTCCCAGCTCCCACCAAAATCTAACACACAAGCACGTAACATATCTTCCAGCGTTTGAATAGTCCTTTCCGATTGTCCATCTGTTTGGGGGTGGTAAGAGGTGCTTAAATTGACCCGCTTTCCCAATGCTTTCTGAAGTGATTGCCAAAATCGGGAAGTGAAGCGACTATCCCTATCCGAGATGATAGAGATGGGCACTCCATGACGCATGACGATCTCATTGATGTAGATTCGTGCCAACTTTTCCATCTTGTAATCTTCACGAATAGGTAGGAAATGTGCTGACTTTGTAAGCCGGTCTACTACTACCCAGATGGAATCGTACCCTTTTGCGGATCGGGGTAACTTAGTCACAAAATCCATAGTTATCTGTTCCCATTTCCATTCCGGGATTTCGGGTTGCTGCAGTAATCCAGAGGGTTTCTGGTGTTCTGCCTTAATCCTTGCACAAGTCAAACATTTCCCCACGTATAGGGCGACATCCTTCTTCATTCCGGGCCACCAATAGTATTCCTTCAAATCCTTGTACATTTTATCGGCTCCGGGATGAATAGAATACTTAGACTTATGTGCCTCATCCAATATCGTTAACCTTATGTTATCTACCTTGGGTATCCAAACCTTCTTTTCGAAGTAACGTACTCCATCAGTTCCAATCTCAAACCTGTGCTCCAAATGACGAAGGGTTTCCTCTTTTAGATTTTCTGCTTTTAATGCTTGCTCCTGAGCTTCAAGGATCCTTCCTTTCAGACTTGTTTGCACTACAGCTCCTAATGCTCGTACTCTCGTTGGTTTTACTCTTTCCTTCCTACTCAACGCGTCGGCTACCACATTGGCCTTGCCTGGGTGATATTTGATTTCGCAATCATAATCATTGAGTAGTTCTACCCATCGCCTTTGTCTCATATTGAGCATCTTTTGATCAAAAATATGTTGGAGACTCTTATGGTCAGTGTAGACGGTACACTTGGTGCCATATAAGTAGTGTCTCCATATTTTGAGTGCAAACACTACCGCTCCTAGCTCCAAATCATGAGTAGTGTAGTTTTTCTCATGAACCTTCAATTGTCTCGAAGCGTAGGCGATAACTTTGTCTTTTTGCATTAAAACACATCCCAACCCTTGGTGTGATGCGTCACAATAGACCACAAAGTTTTCTGATCCAGTTGGCTATGCCAAGATAGGTGCGTTGCATAGCTTCTGCTTTAAGGTTTGAAAGGCTTCTTCTTGCTTATCTCCCCAAATGAATTTCTTATCCTTCTGAGTCAGAGTCGTTAATGGTTGAGCCACGCGTGAAAAGTTTTCGATGAATCGCCTATAATATCCTGCCAGACCCAGAAATTGTCGAATCTCAGTTGGCGTCTTTGGTGCTTCCCACTTTTTGATTGCTTCGATCTTTGCTGGATCGACATGAATTCCATTTGAATTAACTACATGACCAAGGAAGTGTACTTCTCGGATCCAAAATTCACACTTAGAGAATTTGACATACAACTTCTGGTCCTTGAGTAGTGTTAAGATTAATTTCAAATGCTGCTCATGATCTTCCTTGCTTCGTGAATAGATGAGGATGTCGTCTATGAACACTATAGCAAACTTATCTAGATATGGTCTACAGACCCTATTCATTAAGTCCATAAATACTGCTGGAGCGTTAGTCAACCCAAAAGGCATAACTAAGAACTCATAATGTCCATAGCGGGTTCTAAAGGCGGTCTTGGGGACGTCTTCTTCGCGAACTCTCAATTGGTGATATCCCGAGCGAAGATCGATTTTTGAAAAATATTTGGCGCCTTCAAGTTGGTCGAACAGATCATCGATTCGAGGGAGAGGGTATCGGTTCTTGATTGTTAACTTGTTGAGTTCCCGATAGTCGATACACATTCGTAGCGACCCGTCCTTCTTTTTGACGAAAAGAACTGGGGCTCCCCAAGGGGATGAACTTGGTTGAATGAAACCTTTGTCGAGTAATTCTTGTAGTTGTGCCGATAGCTCTTGCATTTCTGATGGGGCGAGTCGATATGGTGCTTTTGCCACGGGAGCCGCTCTAGGGACTAGATCGATATGGAATTCGACTTGCCGATTCGGGGGTAATCCTGGCAAATCTTCCGGAAATACTTCAAGAAAGTTTCGCACGACGGGAATTTCTTGAATGTTTTTCTCACAGGTTTTCTTATTGATTATATGTGCTAGGAATGCCTCGTTTCCTTTCCTTAAGCAATTTCTCATCTTGATGGATGAGATTATCTTGAAATTCCTTCCGGATTTTTCTCCATACACCTTAAGTGTCTCACCATTAGGCGTTGGAATTCGGACGATCTTTTTGAAGCAACAGATTTCCGCTCGATGGCTAGAAAGCCAATCCATCCCAACAACTATGTCGAAACTTCCCATTTCAAGTGGGATTAAATCTATGGTATATGTTTTATCGGCTAAGCCTAAGGTACAACCAGGGATTATGTCCTTAACGCTAGTTTTCTGACCGTTAGCAAATTCAATGATGTAAGGCTCTTTCATTTCTATGGTTTTTAGGTTTAGCCTTAACTTAAATCTTAATGATATGAAGCTTTTATCGGCCCCTGAATCAAATAGTACTGATGCGTAATAACCGTTTAGAGGAAACGTACCTGTAACGACATCGGGGTTTTGTCTAGCTTCATTTGCTCCAATCTCAAACACCCTGCCTCGTGCTTGATTTCCTTGGTTACTTTGGCTTGCAGGACGTGCTTGATTATAATTAGACCCTTGAGTTGGCCGCGAGCAGACGGTGCCATGGTGCTCCAGACTTCCGCATTTAAAGCATCGCTTTACTCGGCAAGTTTTGCTAAGGTGTCCTAGCCGCTTACACCTAAAGCACACCATGCACTTCCCTTCGTGGTGTTTGTGGCACTTGTCACATTTAGGGTAGGATCTCCATCCTTTATCGGCCGCTTGCGCCTGAGCTCCGAAGTTCCTAGCCCTTTTTTGAGTCCTCGCAGCTTCTCCACCGGATGGCTTCCTCGGCATCTCCTCAAGCTTCCTCTCACCCTTGTCCTTGATGCTCCCAAGCGATCCCGATCGGATGGCATTGTGGGTAAGTCTTGTAGCTAGATTTACCGCACTTTGGATGGTGTTAGGGTTTGCAGCCGTGACATTTGCCCGGATCTCAGGGGCTAGACCCCAAATGTATCTATCGATACGGTTTTCTTCCGGGGTCACCAAGTGCGGCACCAGCTTGGCCAAATCATGAAATCGGGTGGTGTAGGAGTTGATGTCATCCCCGATCATTTCATGATTCCACAGCTCGGCTTCTAGCTTTTGAATTTCACTCTTCGAGCAAAATTCGTCCCTTAATAGCCTGAGGAATGCATCCCAGGTGAGTTGGTGCGCGGCATTTCTTCCAAGCGTTTGCACTTGGATATTCCACCACGATAAGGCTCGCCCTTGCAGAAGACATGCTGCAAACTCCACCTTGTTTGCTTCCGTACATTTACTGATGCTAAGGACTGATTCCATGCTTTCAATCCAGTTTAGTAGACCCACACCTCCTTCCGTTCCAAAGAATTCTTTAGGGTTGCAAACCCTAAAGGTTTTGTAGTTGCAATCTTGAGTTGGGGTTGGTACTCCTTGGTTTGTTTGAAGCCCAGCAGCAACTTGGCTCACTATGTTGGGTAATGTTGCAATCACTTGTTCCATGACAAGTTGATCTAACTCGGGGTTTGCTCTTCGTGGAGGCATCGTTCTAGAGCATAATCACACGACGATTTTTAGTCACTCAATCTAATCGGTTTTATCATACTACTCTATGTGTAACATGTGTAATTCATTCATGGCATTAAATATGACTTAATAGTACGAGATTTAATTAAATAATCAATCATTCACTTGGCACAAAATAATTACCAAAATCGGCTCTTTAAAAGATGCCATATATATTAATAAGGAGTTAATAGTAGCCATACAATCATACATCCTTCAAACCAACATAGGATATTTTAGTTCATAATCAACAAAAGAGAAGGACATTAAAACACAAAGTAGATCCACTCCAACCCATCTAGCGCCCAATTCCAATGTAAGCTAGCCCCACTAACATCATCAACACAACCCCTAAAACTAGGCATGTATGCATTAGCCTAATTAGTCTTCGGGCTTCTTGAGCCGCCTCTAAGGCTTGCCTTGCGTGATGGTGGTTAAGGTCCGCCATGTCTAAGCACGAACTAACCCTGTAGGTTTGGTAATCTAACATGCCTCTTATGTTATATAGCTCTAGAGACATGTGTGGAATCTTCTCTTTTCTTCGTCGGTCATCCCGGATGAAGGTATCATCGGGATTCCCGTGAGGGCTCTTACTGGCTCGTTCACCTGCCGGGAAGTTTCTCCCATGGTAGGCTGGGGTGGTGCTACGGTTGCTCGTACTGGAATGGCTACCCTCTTTCGGGCAGTTTGTCTAACCCGAGGCCCGGTTGTTCCGGGGTTTGGGTTTTGGTTTGGTTGAGAGGAGGGGATGTCAAAGATCCTTACGGGTCTACGTAGGGGTTCTAAGAATCCTTCAGGCAGCTGGTATTGTGGGGATTGGTTACTATCGGTGGAAGATCTTTAGCTGTTCTCGGTAGGTTCACTTTCGCTTGACATGATCTGCAAGGTTTGAATAGACTTATTTACTAAATTCATAACTTAAATTGTCTATATATGAATGTTATGCTCATGCACACACACAATGATCATGATCTAGAAAGAAAGTAAATAAAGTTTTGTCTCTAAGTATATTTTTATTATAACTAACCTAAGTGTCATATCGTACATAGCTAAATTAGACATAGGTGATCAAGCTTTGTCTAATTGAGGTATAACAATGTGGTACTCAGCTTAATTATATTATCAACACACTTGATGCATTTTAAACAAATTATTTGGAAAAATTATTTTTATAAACCTTTGGTCATAGTTGTTGTTTTCCCCCCATAAGAAAAACAACATTCTCTATAACCTTAGGCTCTGATACCAAATCTGTCACACCCCGCTAAAGCGGAAACACGAGGTGTCACAGCACAAGATATCATCGCACAAGGTAAATAGATAATAACCATTAGATTAAATTAACAAAATAAGTAGTTCGGATGAAACATAAATAAAGGTTACATAACCGAATAATATTTAAAGGACATTGTCTTGTACGATGCGTAAATGAAATAGATAATGTTTATATAAATTGTGACGATGAAGATGAAGATGCCACACATCATGTTTGCAAGCATAAGGTACCTAACGGCGGTCACCTGAAAGCACGGGTAAAAGAAAAGGGTCAACTACTAGAGTTGGTGAGTTCATAGGTTTTTAATGTATGCACAAAAGATCTTTTAAATGAGAAAAGTTTAAATAATTGATGGAAGTTTTTGGATAAAAATCCAAGTATGAAATAATGATAGAAGATGTATTATATTGCCCAATACGTTGCACATGGTAGTAATAGACTATGATGATTATTGCTTGAGCCATTATCCAACCTAGCCGACAACCAATTGCCCATGATAAACCTAACGCCTATATTAAATGACGTTAGTAGTGGTAAAGTACATCTATAGTTCGTCAACCATAAATGGGAGACGTCGGAATCTCCAAATAGCGCTACTTACTAATACCATCGGCTCACTAGCGGAGTTAAGGAATAATGTCCAACGAAAGGGCCTTACAACGATCACCCAAGCACATCAAAGAATAATACCATAAGTGCTCAAAATAATATTTGAAATAAATAAGAAGATAGGCAATAAACTTTTCATGAAACGTATACACATGCTTTCACCCCAAAAATAATATGAAATACGGTAAAAAGGGGCTATGATACTCACTCGGTATGCAAAGGTGTTTTCTTGTGAGGATTTCTTGTTCCTACCGAAGCTCCTTTCCTAATATAAAAGGTATGTAGCTCTATTAGACTTATTTTATTTATTATTTTGTATTATTTATTTGTGGTTAACTTATTTATTTAAATAGTTAAAGGTTGTCTCTATTTTTCCATGAATCATAAGTGTTCACTGAAATTTTCAGTTCTTTGAGTTGAACTTTAAAAATTAAAAACTATAATTTAGGAGTCATATTAAGACTTGATATTTTAATATAATCTTAATACATGTTTCTAGAATGTCCAGTAAAAATATAGGAATTTATAATCCATGTTTAGTATTTTTAATAATTAAAAGTGTATAGGATGTCCACTGATCAGTGTCTGGATGACATGTTGTTACTAAAACGTCTGTTTAGGGCTCATACGACCTCCTTTTTACATGATTCAAACTGGGAAATAATCACGACTCACATATTAAACTTTTAAAAAAACTATACGTAATTTGACCCAAGAATGAGTTAGTTACACGCGTTTAAAGTGTACCCTTCTAAATCTGCCAGACTTCCAGATTCAACATATGGGTCTTTTTAAATATGTTTGAAGGATCAAACGTTCATGAAAATTAGTGAATCCAGGTTTAAATGAAAGGTAACACTTTAAACTAAGATTAGCAAAAAGAATCAACTGATTTTGATACCTAGAACTCCATATATAACAAAAACAAGTGAGGAGTTCTAACATCAGATTCTGCCATATTTGTGATTCTTTTTGCTTATGGTTCATAACTTTAATATAACATGTTTATATTCATGAATAATCATATTGTATGAGTATAAGCTTTGATAATCCATGTGTTCTTACAACAATGGTAGGATGATACACATTTTATGTGTTCCTTACAACATTTGTTAAGATGAAACACATGCATGATCAAAGTCTTATTTTCTTGATTTTTAGTTGATTAAGTTCCATACAACAACGGTAGGATGATGCACATTTCATGTGCTCCTTACAACATTGGTAGGATGTTTATATTTACATGATTATATATATATAAATAAAGGAAATAAGATGAACAACAAAGAAAATAAATAAAAGAGAGAAGAAAGAAGAAGAGAAGAAAGGTAGAAGAGTAGAGATGGGTGTTTTATGATCATCTTACCACTCTTTTCCTTGATTTTGTCTTTGATCTTCAAGAGATGATCAAGACTTGGATGTATTTGGGAGATTTTTGTTGGTGAAAGAAGAAGAGAGAAAAGAGAAGAGATGAAGTTTGGTGGTAAAGGAAATGATAAGGAGTAGTAGGAGGCTTATATAGAGCATGGGGGAGATCAAGTGGTGGTTTTTGGAAAGAGAAGGAGGCAAGAGAAATTGGAGGGGGGGGGGGGGGGTTTAGGGTGGCCGGCCTCATGGGGGGGGGGGGTTTCTTTTATTTATTTTTTTTTTGAATAATTATGTGTAATTGGTTTAAATGAATTTTGTATAATTGTTGATTTTGTTTAAATCTTTTAATTACAAAGTTTTTATTACTTTTATGAGTTTATTTTTATATGTTTTATATTTTAACTTATTTATATTTATCATAATTTATTTAATTATTTTAATTGATATTATTTTTATTATTGTACCTGATTTGTAATTCTTGACTCGTAATAATTCGATTTTTCGAGCTCCGGAAGGTTCTAACCATATAGGCGGGATTTCTATGAAATCTAATATTATTATGGATGTATTTAAGTCATAATTACTATTTTTAGTCATACTAGGCTTATAATTAGAATTTCTAATGGCTAACCTGGGAAATTTGTTGCCGAATGTCACAGTCTCCCCTGATTAAAAGAATTTCGTCCCGAAATTAATCGTCGACGTCTTGGACTTGCTTTTTGGCGAAGAGGTGTGGATATTTGAGTTTCATATAATCCTCTCGCTCCCAAGTGTATTCAGGCCCGTGCCTTGAGTTCCAACGAACTTTTAAGATGGGGATCCTGCTTCTCCTTAGTCTTTTGACCTCCCGGTCAAGGATTTCGATTGGTTCTTCTACAAAGTGCAACCGGTCATCAACTTGCACATCTTTTAAGGGTAAGACTAAGGTTTCCTCCGTTTGGCATTTCTTTAAATTTGACACGTGGAACGTGTCATGGATGGCGCTCAGTTCTTGTGGCAGTTTTAGCTTGTAGGCTACCGGTCCGATCCTTTCGATTATCTCGAATGGCCCAACATACCTGGGACTTAACTTGTTCTTTTTACCAAAACGTACTATCCCTTTCCAAGGTGATATCTTTAGTAGAACTTTATCGCCAACTTGAAACTCTAGGGGTTTCCTGCGATTGTCGGCGTAGCTCTTTTGTCTGTCCCTAGCGGTTTTGAGCCTTTCCCTGATAATCTTTATCTTATCAGTGGTTTCCTGTACGACGTCTGGTCTGGACAATTGTCGGTTTCCGATTTCCAACCAGCTGAGCGGGGATCTACATTTGCGTCCGTACAATGCTTCATAAGGTGCACACTGGATACTGGTGTGATAACTATTATTGTATGAAAATTCAACCAGTGGTAAATGCGAGTCCCAGCTCCCACCAAAATCTAACACACAAGCACGTAACATATCTTCCAGCGTTTGAATAGTCCTTTCCGATTGTCCATCTGTTTGGGGGTGGTAAGAGGTGCTTAAATTGACCCGCTTTCCCAATGCTTTCTGAAGTGATTGCCAAAATCGGGAAGTGAAGCGACTATCCCTATCCGAGATGATAGAGATGGGCACTCCATGACGCATGACGATCTCATTGATGTAGATTCGTGCCAACTTTTCCATCTTGTAATCTTCACGAATAGGTAGGAAATGTGCTGACTTTGTAAGCCGGTCTACTACTACCCAGATGGAATCGTACCCTTTTGCGGATCGGGGTAACTTAGTCACAAAATCCATAGTTATCTGTTCCCATTTCCATTCCGGGATTTCGGGTTGCTGCAGTAATCCAGAGGGTTTCTGGTGTTCTGCCTTAATCCTTGCACAAGTCAAACATTTCCCCACGTATAGGGCGACATCCTTCTTCATTCCGGGCCACCAATAGTATTCCTTCAAATCCTTGTACATTTTATCGGCTCCGGGATGAATAGAATACTTAGACTTATGTGCCTCATCCAATATCGTTAACCTTATGTTATCTACCTTGGGTATCCAAACCTTCTTTTCGAAGTAACGTACTCCATCAGTTCCAATCTCAAACCTGTGCTCCAAATGACGAAGGGTTTCCTCTTTTAGATTTTCTGCTTTTAATGCTTGCTCCTGAGCTTCAAGGATCCTTCCTTTCAGACTTGTTTGCACTACAGCTCCTAATGCTCGTACTCTCGTTGGTTTTACTCTTTCCTTCCTACTCAACGCGTCGGCTACCACATTGGCCTTGCCTGGGTGATATTTGATTTCGCAATCATAATCATTGAGTAGTTCTACCCATCGCCTTTGTCTCATATTGAGCATCTTTTGATCAAAAATATGTTGGAGACTCTTATGGTCAGTGTAGACGGTACACTTGGTGCCATATAAGTAGTGTCTCCATATTTTGAGTGCAAACACTACCGCTCCTAGCTCCAAATCATGAGTAGTGTAGTTTTTCTCATGAACCTTCAATTGTCTCGAAGCGTAGGCGATAACTTTGTCTTTTTGCATTAAAACACATCCCAACCCTTGGTGTGATGCGTCACAATAGACCACAAAGTTTTCTGATCCAGTTGGCTATGCCAAGATAGGTGCGTTGCATAGCTTCTGCTTTAAGGTTTGAAAGGCTTCTTCTTGCTTATCTCCCCAAATGAATTTCTTATCCTTCTGAGTCAGAGTCGTTAATGGTTGAGCCACGCGTGAAAAGTTTTCGATGAATCGCCTATAATATCCTGCCAGACCCAGAAATTGTCGAATCTCAGTTGGCGTCTTTGGTGCTTCCCACTTTTTGATTGCTTCGATCTTTGCTGGATCGACATGAATTCCATTTGAATTAACTACATGACCAAGGAAGTGTACTTCTCGGATCCAAAATTCACACTTAGAGAATTTGACATACAACTTCTGGTCCTTGAGTAGTGTTAAGATTAATTTCAAATGCTGCTCATGATCTTCCTTGCTTCGTGAATAGATGAGGATGTCGTCTATGAACACTATAGCAAACTTATCTAGATATGGTCTACAGACCCTATTCATTAAGTCCATAAATACTGCTGGAGCGTTAGTCAACCCAAAAGGCATAACTAAGAACTCATAATGTCCATAGCGGGTTCTAAAGGCGGTCTTGGGGACGTCTTCTTCGCGAACTCTCAATTGGTGATATCCCGAGCGAAGATCGATTTTTGAAAAATATTTGGCGCCTTCAAGTTGGTCGAACAGATCATCGATTCGAGGGAGAGGGTATCGGTTCTTGATTGTTAACTTGTTGAGTTCCCGATAGTCGATACACATTCGTAGCGACCCGTCCTTCTTTTTGACGAAAAGAACTGGGGCTCCCCAAGGGGATGAACTTGGTTGAATGAAACCTTTGTCGAGTAATTCTTGTAGTTGTGCCGATAGCTCTTGCATTTCTGATGGGGCGAGTCGATATGGTGCTTTTGCCACGGGAGCCGCTCTAGGGACTAGATCGATATGGAATTCGACTTGCCGATTCGGGGGTAATCCTGGCAAATCTTCCGGAAATACTTCAAGAAAGTTTCGCACGACGGGAATTTCTTGAATGTTTTTCTCACAGGTTTTCTTATTGATTATATGTGCTAGGAATGCCTCGTTTCCTTTCCTTAAGCAATTTCTCATCTTGATGGATGAGATTATCTTGAAATTCCTTCCGGATTTTTCTCCATACACCTTAAGTGTCTCACCATTAGGCGTTGGAATTCGGACGATCTTTTTGAAGCAACAGATTTCCGCTCGATGGCTAGAAAGCCAATCCATCCCAACAACTATGTCGAAACTTCCCATTTCAAGTGGGATTAAATCTATGGTATATGTTTTATCGGCTAAGCCTAAGGTACAACCAGGGATTATGTCCTTAACGCTAGTTTTCTGACCGTTAGCAAATTCAATGATGTAAGGCTCTTTCATTTCTATGGTTTTTAGGTTTAGCCTTAACTTAAATCTTAATGATATGAAGCTTTTATCGGCCCCTGAATCAAATAGTACTGATGCGTAATAACCGTTTAGAGGAAACGTACCTGTAACGACATCGGGGTTTTGTCTAGCTTCATTTGCTCCAATCTCAAACACCCTGCCTCGTGCTTGATTTCCTTGGTTACTTTGGCTTGCAGGACGTGCTTGATTATAATTAGACCCTTGAGTTGGCCGCGAGCAGACGGTGCCATGGTGCTCCAGACTTCCGCATTTAAAGCATCGCTTTACTCGGCAAGTTTTGCTAAGGTGTCCTAGCCGCTTACACCTAAAGCACACCATGCACTTCCCTTCGTGGTGTTTGTGGCACTTGTCACATTTAGGGTAGGATCTCCATCCTTTATCGGCCGCTTGCGCCTGAGCTCCGAAGTTCCTAGCCCTTTTTTGAGTCCTCGCAGCTTCTCCACCGGATGGCTTCCTCGGCATCTCCTCAAGCTTCCTCTCACCCTTGTCCTTGATGCTCCCAAGCGATCCCGATCGGATGGCATTGTGGGTAAGTCTTGTAGCTAGATTTACCGCACTTTGGATGGTGTTAGGGTTTGCAGCCGTGACATTTGCCCGGATCTCAGGGGCTAGACCCCAAATGTATCTATCGATACGGTTTTCTTCCGGGGTCACCAAGTGCGGCACCAGCTTGGCCAAATCATGAAATCGGGTGGTGTAGGAGTTGATGTCATCCCCGATCATTTCATGATTCCACAGCTCGGCTTCTAGCTTTTGAATTTCACTCTTCGAGCAAAATTCGTCCCTTAATAGCCTGAGGAATGCATCCCAGGTGAGTTGGTGCGCGGCATTTCTTCCAAGCGTTTGCACTTGGATATTCCACCACGATAAGGCTCGCCCTTGCAGAAGACATGCTGCAAACTCCACCTTGTTTGCTTCCGTACATTTACTGATGCTAAGGACTGATTCCATGCTTTCAATCCAGTTTAGTAGACCCACACCTCCTTCCGTTCCAAAGAATTCTTTAGGGTTGCAAACCCTAAAGGTTTTGTAGTTGCAATCTTGAGTTGGGGTTGGTACTCCTTGGTTTGTTTGAAGCCCAGCAGCAACTTGGCTCACTATGTTGGGTAATGTTGCAATCACTTGTTCCATGACAAGTTGATCTAACTCGGGGTTTGCTCTTCGTGGAGGCATCGTTCTAGAGCATAATCACACGACGATTTTTAGTCACTCAATCTAATCGGTTTTATCATACTACTCTATGTGTAACATGTGTAATTCATTCATGGCATTAAATATGACTTAATAGTACGAGATTTAATTAAATAATCAATCATTCACTTGGCACAAAATAATTACCAAAATCGGCTCTTTAAAAGATGCCATATATATTAATAAGGAGTTAATAGTAGCCATACAATCATACATCCTTCAAACCAACATAGGATATTTTAGTTCATAATCAACAAAAGAGAAGGACATTAAAACACAAAGTAGATCCACTCCAACCCATCTAGCGCCCAATTCCAATGTAAGCTAGCCCCACTAACATCATCAACACAACCCCTAAAACTAGGCATGTATGCATTAGCCTAATTAGTCTTCGGGCTTCTTGAGCCGCCTCTAAGGCTTGCCTTGCGTGATGGTGGTTAAGGTCCGCCATGTCTAAGCACGAACTAACCCTGTAGGTTTGGTAATCTAACATGCCTCTTATGTTATATAGCTCTAGAGACATGTGTGGAATCTTCTCTTTTCTTCGTCGGTCATCCCGGATGAAGGTATCATCGGGATTCCCGTGAGGGCTCTTACTGGCTCGTTCACCTGCCGGGAAGTTTCTCCCATGGTAGGCTGGGGTGGTGCTACGGTTGCTCGTACTGGAATGGCTACCCTCTTTCGGGCAGTTTGTCTAACCCGAGGCCCGGTTGTTCCGGGGTTTGGGTTTTGGTTTGGTTGAGAGGAGGGGATGTCAAAGATCCTTACGGGTCTACGTAGGGGTTCTAAGAATCCTTCAGGCAGCTGGTATTGTGGGGATTGGTTACTATCGGTGGAAGATCTTTAGCTGTTCTCGGTAGGTTCACTTTCGCTTGACATGATCTGCAAGGTTTGAATAGACTTATTTACTAAATTCATAACTTAAATTGTCTATATATGAATGTTATGCTCATGCACACACACAATGATCATGATCTAGAAAGAAAGTAAATAAAGTTTTGTCTCTAAGTATATTTTTATTATAACTAACCTAAGTGTCATATCGTACATAGCTAAATTAGACATAGGTGATCAAGCTTTGTCTAATTGAGGTATAACAATGTGGTACTCAGCTTAATTATATTATCAACACACTTGATGCATTTTAAACAAATTATTTGGAAAAATTATTTTTATAAACCTTTGGTCATAGTTGTTGTTTTCCCCCCATAAGAAAAACAACATTCTCTATAACCTTAGGCTCTGATACCAAATCTGTCACACCCCGCTAAAGCGGAAACACGAGGTGTCACAGCACAAGATATCATCGCACAAGGTAAATAGATAATAACCATTAGATTAAATTAACAAAATAAGTAGTTCGGATGAAACATAAATAAAGGTTACATAACCGAATAATATTTAAAGGACATTGTCTTGTACGATGCGTAAATGAAATAGATAATGTTTATATAAATTGTGACGATGAAGATGAAGATGCCACACATCATGTTTGCAAGCATAAGGTACCTAACGGCGGTCACCTGAAAGCACGGGTAAAAGAAAAGGGTCAACTACTAGAGTTGGTGAGTTCATAGGTTTTTAATGTATGCACAAAAGATCTTTTAAATGAGAAAAGTTTAAATAATTGATGGAAGTTTTTGGATAAAAATCCAAGTATGAAATAATGATAGAAGATGTATTATATTGCCCAATACGTTGCACATGGTAGTAATAGACTATGATGATTATTGCTTGAGCCATTATCCAACCTAGCCGACAACCAATTGCCCATGATAAACCTAACGCCTATATTAAATGACGTTAGTAGTGGTAAAGTACATCTATAGTTCGTCAACCATAAATGGGAGACGTCGGAATCTCCAAATAGCGCTACTTACTAATACCATCGGCTCACTAGCGGAGTTAAGGAATAATGTCCAACGAAAGGGCCTTACAACGATCACCCAAGCACATCAAAGAATAATACCATAAGTGCTCAAAATAATATTTGAAATAAATAAGAAGATAGGCAATAAACTTTTCATGAAACGTATACACATGCTTTCACCCCAAAAATAATATGAAATACGGTAAAAAGGGGCTATGATACTCACTCGGTATGCAAAGGTGTTTTCTTGTGAGGATTTCTTGTTCCTACCGAAGCTCCTTTCCTAATATAAAAGGTATGTAGCTCTATTAGACTTATTTTATTTATTATTTTGTATTATTTATTTGTGGTTAACTTATTTATTTAAATAGTTAAAGGTTGTCTCTATTTTTCCATGAATCATAAGTGTTCACTGAAATTTTCAGTTCTTTGAGTTGAACTTTAAAAATTAAAAACTATAATTTAGGAGTCATATTAAGACTTGATATTTTAATATAATCTTAATACATGTTTCTAGAATGTCCAGTAAAAATATAGGAATTTATAATCCATGTTTAGTATTTTTAATAATTAAAAGTGTATAGGATGTCCACTGATCAGTGTCTGGATGACATGTTGTTACTAAAACGTCTGTTTAGGGCTCATACGACCTCCTTTTTACATGATTCAAACTGGGAAATAATCACGACTCACATATTAAACTTTTAAAAAAACTATACGTAATTTGACCCAAGAATGAGTTAGTTACACGCGTTTAAAGTGTACCCTTCTAAATCTGCCAGACTTCCAGATTCAACATATGGGTCTTTTTAAATATGTTTGAAGGATCAAACGTTCATGAAAATTAGTGAATCCAGGTTTAAATGAAAGGTAACACTTTAAACTAAGATTAGCAAAAAGAATCAACTGATTTTGATACCTAGAACTCCATATATAACAAAAACAAGTGAGGAGTTCTAACATCAGATTCTGCCATATTTGTGATTCTTTTTGCTTATGGTTCATAACTTTAATATAACATGTTTATATTCATGAATAATCATATTGTATGAGTATAAGCTTTGATAATCCATGTGTTCTTACAACAATGGTAGGATGATACACATTTTATGTGTTCCTTACAACATTTGTTAAGATGAAACACATGCATGATCAAAGTCTTATTTTCTTGATTTTTAGTTGATTAAGTTCCATACAACAACGGTAGGATGATGCACATTTCATGTGCTCCTTACAACATTGGTAGGATGTTTATATTTACATGATTATATATATATAAATAAAGGAAATAAGATGAACAACAAAGAAAATAAATAAAAGAGAGAAGAAAGAAGAAGAGAAGAAAGGTAGAAGAGTAGAGATGGGTGTTTTATGATCATCTTACCACTCTTTTCCTTGATTTTGTCTTTGATCTTCAAGAGATGATCAAGACTTGGATGTATTTGGGAGATTTTTGTTGGTGAAAGAAGAAGAGAGAAAAGAGAAGAGATGAAGTGTGGTGGTAAAGGAAATGATAAGGAGTAGTAGGAGGCTTATATAGAGCATGGGGGAGATCAAGTGGTGGTTTTTGGAAAGAGAAGGAGGCAAGAGAAATTGGAGGGGGGGGGGGGGGTTTAGGGTGGCCGGCCTCATGGGGGGGGGGGTTTCTTTTATTTATTTATTTTTTGAATAATTATGTGTAATTGGTTTAAATGAATTTTGTATAATTGTTGATTTTGTTTAAATCTTTTAATTACAAAGTTTTTATTACTTTTATGAGTTTATTTTTATATGTTTTATATTTTAACTTATTTATATTTATCATAATTTATTTAATTATTTTAATTGATATTATTTTTATTATTGTACCTGATTTGTAATTCTTGACTCGTAATAATTCGATTTTTCGAGCTCCGGAAGGTTCTAACCATATAGGCGGGATTTCTATGAAATCTAATATTATTATGGATGTATTTAAGTCATAATTACTATTTTTAGTCATACTAGGCTTATAATTAGAATTTCTAATGGCTAACCTGGGAAATTTGTTGCCGAATGTCACAGTCTCCCCTGATTAAAAGAATTTCGTCCCGAAATTAATCGTCGACGTCTTGGACTTGCTTTTTGGCGAAGAGGTGTGGATATTTGAGTTTCATATAATCCTCTCGCTCCCAAGTGTATTCAGGCCCGTGCCTTGAGTTCCAACGAACTTTTAAGATGGGGATCCTGCTTCTCCTTAGTCTTTTGACCTCCCGGTCAAGGATTTCGATTGGTTCTTCTACAAAGTGCAACCGGTCATCAACTTGCACATCTTTTAAGGGTAAGACTAAGGTTTCCTCCGTTTGGCATTTCTTTAAATTTGACACGTGGAACGTGTCATGGATGGCGCTCAGTTCTTGTGGCAGTTTTAGCTTGTAGGCTACCGGTCCGATCCTTTCGATTATCTCGAATGGCCCAACATACCTGGGACTTAACTTGTTCTTTTTACCAAAACGTACTATCCCTTTCCAAGGTGATATCTTTAGTAGAACTTTATCGCCAACTTGAAACTCTAGGGGTTTCCTGCGATTGTCGGCGTAGCTCTTTTGTCTGTCCCTAGCGGTTTTGAGCCTTTCCCTGATAATCTTTATCTTATCAGTGGTTTCCTGTACGACGTCTGGTCTGGACAATTGTCGGTTTCCGATTTCCAACCAGCTGAGCGGGGATCTACATTTGCGTCCGTACAATGCTTCATAAGGTGCACACTGGATACTGGTGTGATAACTATTATTGTATGAAAATTCAACCAGTGGTAAATGCGAGTCCCAGCTCCCACCAAAATCTAACACACAAGCACGTAACATATCTTCCAGCGTTTGAATAGTCCTTTCCGATTGTCCATCTGTTTGGGGGTGGTAAGAGGTGCTTAAATTGACCCGCTTTCCCAATGCTTTCTGAAGTGATTGCCAAAATCGGGAAGTGAAGCGACTATCCCTATCCGAGATGATAGAGATGGGCACTCCATGACGCATGACGATCTCATTGATGTAGATTCGTGCCAACTTTTCCATCTTGTAATCTTCACGAATAGGTAGGAAATGTGCTGACTTTGTAAGCCGGTCTACTACTACCCAGATGGAATCGTACCCTTTTGCGGATCGGGGTAACTTAGTCACAAAATCCATAGTTATCTGTTCCCATTTCCATTCCGGGATTTCGGGTTGCTGCAGTAATCCAGAGGGTTTCTGGTGTTCTGCCTTAATCCTTGCACAAGTCAAACATTTCCCCACGTATAGGGCGACATCCTTCTTCATTCCGGGCCACCAATAGTATTCCTTCAAATCCTTGTACATTTTATCGGCTCCGGGATGAATAGAATACTTAGACTTATGTGCCTCATCCAATATCGTTAACCTTATGTTATCTACCTTGGGTATCCAAACCTTCTTTTCGAAGTAACGTACTCCATCAGTTCCAATCTCAAACCTGTGCTCCAAATGACGAAGGGTTTCCTCTTTTAGATTTTCTGCTTTTAATGCTTGCTCCTGAGCTTCAAGGATCCTTCCTTTCAGACTTGTTTGCACTACAGCTCCTAATGCTCGTACTCTCGTTGGTTTTACTCTTTCCTTCCTACTCAACGCGTCGGCTACCACATTGGCCTTGCCTGGGTGATATTTGATTTCGCAATCATAATCATTGAGTAGTTCTACCCATCGCCTTTGTCTCATATTGAGCATCTTTTGATCAAAAATATGTTGGAGACTCTTATGGTCAGTGTAGACGGTACACTTGGTGCCATATAAGTAGTGTCTCCATATTTTGAGTGCAAACACTACCGCTCCTAGCTCCAAATCATGAGTAGTGTAGTTTTTCTCATGAACCTTCAATTGTCTCGAAGCGTAGGCGATAACTTTGTCTTTTTGCATTAAAACACATCCCAACCCTTGGTGTGATGTGTCACAATAGACCACAAAGTTTTCTGATCCAGTTGGCTATGCCAAGATAGGTGCGTTGCATAGCTTCTGCTTTAAGGTTTGAAAGGCTTCTTCTTGCTTATCTCCCCAAATGAATTTCTTATCCTTCTGAGTCAGAGTCGTTAATGGTTGAGCCACGCGTGAAAAGTTTTCGATGAATCGCCTATAATATCCTGCCAGACCCAGAAATTGTCGAATCTCAGTTGGCGTCTTTGGTGCTTCCCACTTTTTGATTGCTTCGATCTTTGCTGGATCGACATGAATTCCATTTGAATTAACTACATGACCAAGGAAGTGTACTTCTCGGATCCAAAATTCACACTTAGAGAATTTGACATACAACTTCTGGTCCTTGAGTAGTGTTAAGATTAATTTCAAATGCTGCTCATGATCTTCCTTGCTTCGTGAATAGATGAGGATGTCGTCTATGAACACTATAGCAAACTTATCTAGATATGGTCTACAGACCCTATTCATTAAGTCCATAAATACTGCTGGAGCGTTAGTCAACCCAAAAGGCATAACTAAGAACTCATAATGTCCATAGCGGGTTCTAAAGGCGGTCTTGGGGACGTCTTCTTCGCGAACTCTCAATTGGTGATATCCCGAGCGAAGATCGATTTTTGAAAAATATTTGGCGCCTTCAAGTTGGTCGAACAGATCATCGATTCGAGGGAGAGGGTATCGGTTCTTGATTGTTAACTTGTTGAGTTCCCGATAGTCGATACACATTCGTAGCGACCCGTCCTTCTTTTTGACGAAAAGAACTGGGGCTCCCCAAGGGGATGAACTTGGTTGAATGAAACCTTTGTCGAGTAATTCTTGTAGTTGTGCCGATAGCTCTTGCATTTCTGATGGGGCGAGTCGATATGGTGCTTTTGCCACGGGAGCCGCTCTAGGGACTAGATCGATATGGAATTCGACTTGCCGATTCGGGGGTAATCCTGGCAAATCTTCCGGAAATACTTCAAGAAAGTTTCGCACGACGGGAATTTCTTGAATGTTTTTCTCACAGGTTTTCTTATTGATTATATGTGCTAGGAATGCCTCGTTTCCTTTCCTTAAGCAATTTCTCATCTTGATGGATGAGATTATCTTGAAATTCCTTCCGGATTTTTCTCCATACACCTTAAGTGTCTCACCATTAGGCGTTGGAATTCGGACGATCTTTTTGAAGCAACAGATTTCCGCTCGATGGCTAGAAAGCCAATCCATCCCAACAACTATGTCGAAACTTCCCATTTCAAGTGGGATTAAATCTATGGTATATGTTTTATCGGCTAAGCCTAAGGTACAACCAGGGATTATGTCCTTAACGCTAGTTTTCTGACCGTTAGCAAATTCAATGATGTAAGGCTCTTTCATTTCTATGGTTTTTAGGTTTAGCCTTAACTTAAATCTTAATGATATGAAGCTTTTATCGGCCCCTGAATCAAATAGTACTGATGCGTAATAACCGTTTAGAGGAAACGTACCTGTAACGACATCGGGGTTTTGTCTAGCTTCATTTGCTCCAATCTCAAACACCCTGCCTCGTGCTTGATTTCCTTGGTTACTTTGGCTTGCAGGACGTGCTTGATTATAATTAGACCCTTGAGTTGGCCGCGAGCAGACGGTGCCATGGTGCTCCAGACTTCCGCATTTAAAGCATCGCTTTACTCGGCAAGTTTTGCTAAGGTGTCCTAGCCGCTTACACCTAAAGCACACCATGCACTTCCCTTCGTGGTGTTTGTGGCACTTGTCACATTTAGGGTAGGATCTCCATCCTTTATCGGCCGCTTGCGCCTGAGCTCCGAAGTTCCTAGCCCTTTTTTGAGTCCTCGCAGCTTCTCCACCGGATGGCTTCCTCGGCATCTCCTCAAGCTTCCTCTCACCCTTGTCCTTGATGCTCCCAAGCGATCCCGATCGGATGGCATTGTGGGTAAGTCTTGTAGCTAGATTTACCGCACTTTGGATGGTGTTAGGGTTTGCAGCCGTGACATTTGCCCGGATCTCAGGGGCTAGACCCCAAATGTATCTATCGATACGGTTTTCTTCCGGGGTCACCAAGTGCGGCACCAGCTTGGCCAAATCATGAAATCGGGTGGTGTAGGAGTTGATGTCATCCCCGATCATTTCATGATTCCACAGCTCGGCTTCTAGCTTTTGAATTTCACTCTTCGAGCAAAATTCGTCCCTTAATAGCCTGAGGAATGCATCCCAGGTGAGTTGGTGCGCGGCATTTCTTCCAAGCGTTTGCACTTGGATATTCCACCACGATAAGGCTCGCCCTTGCAGAAGACATGCTGCAAACTCCACCTTGTTTGCTTCCGTACATTTACTGATGCTAAGGACTGATTCCATGCTTTCAATCCAGTTTAGTAGACCCACACCTCCTTCCGTTCCAAAGAATTCTTTAGGGTTGCAAACCCTAAAGGTTTTGTAGTTGCAATCTTGAGTTGGGGTTGGTACTCCTTGGTTTGTTTGAAGCCCAGCAGCAACTTGGCTCACTATGTTGGGTAATGTTGCAATCACTTGTTCCATGACAAGTTGATCTAACTCGGGGTTTGCTCTTCGTGGAGGCATCGTTCTAGAGCATAATCACACGACGATTTTTAGTCACTCAATCTAATCGGTTTTATCATACTACTCTATGTGTAACATGTGTAATTCATTCATGGCATTAAATATGACTTAATAGTACGAGATTTAATTAAATAATCAATCATTCACTTGGCACAAAATAATTACCAAAATCGGCTCTTTAAAAGATGCCATATATATTAATAAGGAGTTAATAGTAGCCATACAATCATACATCCTTCAAACCAACATAGGATATTTTAGTTCATAATCAACAAAAGAGAAGGACATTAAAACACAAAGTAGATCCACTCCAACCCATCTAGCGCCCAATTCCAATGTAAGCTAGCCCCACTAACATCATCAACACAACCCCTAAAACTAGGCATGTATGCATTAGCCTAATTAGTCTTCGGGCTTCTTGAGCCGCCTCTAAGGCTTGCCTTGCGTGATGGTGGTTAAGGTCCGCCATGTCTAAGCACGAACTAACCCTGTAGGTTTGGTAATCTAACATGCCTCTTATGTTATATAGCTCTAGAGACATGTGTGGAATCTTCTCTTTTCTTCGTCGGTCATCCCGGATGAAGGTATCATCGGGATTCCCGTGAGGGCTCTTACTGGCTCGTTCACCTGCCGGGAAGTTTCTCCCATGGTAGGCTGGGGTGGTGCTACGGTTGCTCGTACTGGAATGGCTACCCTCTTTCGGGCAGTTTGTCTAACCCGAGGCCCGGTTGTTCCGGGGTTTGGGTTTTGGTTTGGTTGAGAGGAGGGGATGTCAAAGATCCTTACGGGTCTACGTAGGGGTTCTAAGAATCCTTCAGGCAGCTGGTATTGTGGGGATTGGTTACTATCGGTGGAAGATCTTTAGCTGTTCTCGGTAGGTTCACTTTCGCTTGACATGATCTGCAAGGTTTGAATAGACTTATTTACTAAATTCATAACTTAAATTGTCTATATATGAATGTTATGCTCATGCACACACACAATGATCATGATCTAGAAAGAAAGTAAATAAAGTTTTGTCTCTAAGTATATTTTTATTATAACTAACCTAAGTGTCATATCGTACATAGCTAAATTAGACATAGGTGATCAAGCTTTGTCTAATTGAGGTATAACAATGTGGTACTCAGCTTAATTATATTATCAACACACTTGATGCATTTTAAACAAATTATTTGGAAAAATTATTTTTATAAACCTTTGGTCATAGTTGTTGTTTTCCCCCCATAAGAAAAACAACATTCTCTATAACCTTAGGCTCTGATACCAAATCTGTCACACCCCGCTAAAGCGGAAACACGAGGTGTCACAGCACAAGATATCATCGCACAAGGTAAATAGATAATAACCATTAGATTAAATTAACAAAATAAGTAGTTCGGATGAAACATAAATAAAGGTTACATAACCGAATAATATTTAAAGGACATTGTCTTGTACGATGCGTAAATGAAATAGATAATGTTTATATAAATTGTGACGATGAAGATGAAGATGCCACACATCATGTTTGCAAGCATAAGGTACCTAACGGCGGTCACCTGAAAGCACGGGTAAAAGAAAAGGGTCAACTACTAGAGTTGGTGAGTTCATAGGTTTTTAATGTATGCACAAAAGATCTTTTAAATGAGAAAAGTTTAAATAATTGATGGAAGTTTTTGGATAAAAATCCAAGTATGAAATAATGATAGAAGATGTATTATATTGCCCAATACGTTGCACATGGTAGTAATAGACTATGATGATTATTGCTTGAGCCATTATCCAACCTAGCCGACAACCAATTGCCCATGATAAACCTAACGCCTATATTAAATGACGTTAGTAGTGGTAAAGTACATCTATAGTTCGTCAACCATAAATGGGAGACGTCGGAATCTCCAAATAGCGCTACTTACTAATACCATCGGCTCACTAGCGGAGTTAAGGAATAATGTCCAACGAAAGGGCCTTACAACGATCACCCAAGCACATCAAAGAATAATACCATAAGTGCTCAAAATAATATTTGAAATAAATAAGAAGATAGGCAATAAACTTTTCATGAAACGTATACACATGCTTTCACCCCAAAAATAATATGAAATACGGTAAAAAGGGGCTATGATACTCACTCGGTATGCAAAGGTGTTTTCTTGTGAGGATTTCTTGTTCCTACCGAAGCTCCTTTCCTAATATAAAAGGTATGTAGCTCTATTAGACTTATTTTATTTATTATTTTGTATTATTTATTTGTGGTTAACTTATTTATTTAAATAGTTAAAGGTTGTCTCTATTTTTCCATGAATCATAAGTGTTCACTGAAATTTTCAGTTCTTTGAGTTGAACTTTAAAAATTAAAAACTATAATTTAGGAGTCATATTAAGACTTGATATTTTAATATAATCTTAATACATGTTTCTAGAATGTCCAGTAAAAATATAGGAATTTATAATCCATGTTTAGTATTTTTAATAATTAAAAGTGTATAGGATGTCCACTGATCAGTGTCTGGATGACATGTTGTTACTAAAACGTCTGTTTAGGGCTCATACGACCTCCTTTTTACATGATTCAAACTGGGAAATAATCACGACTCACATATTAAACTTTTAAAAAAACTATACGTAATTTGACCCAAGAATGAGTTAGTTACACGCGTTTAAAGTGTACCCTTCTAAATCTGCCAGACTTCCAGATTCAACATATGGGTCTTTTTAAATATGTTTGAAGGATCAAACGTTCATGAAAATTAGTGAATCCAGGTTTAAATGAAAGGTAACACTTTAAACTAAGATTAGCAAAAAGAATCAACTGATTTTGATACCTAGAACTCCATATATAACAAAAACAAGTTAGGAGTTCTAACATCAGATTCTGCCAGATTTGTGATTCTTTTTGCTTATGGTTCATAACTTTAATATAACATATTTATATTCATGAATAATCATATTGTATGAGTATAAGCTTTGATAATCCATGTGTTCTTACAACAATGGTAGGATGATACACATTTTATGTGTTCCTTACAACATTTGTTAAGATGAAACACATGCATGATCAAAGTCTTATTTTCTTGATTTTTAGTTGATTAAGTTCCATACAACAACGGTAGGATGATGCACATTTCATGTGCTCCTTACAACATTGGTAGGATGTTTATATTTACATGATTATATATATATAAATAAAGGAAATAAGATGAACAACAAAGAAAATAAATAAAAGAGAGAAGAAAGAAGAAGAGAAGAAAGGTAGAAGAGTAGAGATGGGTGTTTTATGATCATCTTACCACTCTTTTCCTTGATTTTGTCTTTGATCTTCAAGAGATGATCAAGACTTGGATGTATTTGGGAGATTTTTGTTGGTGAAAGAAGAAGAGAGAAAAGAGAAGAGATGGAGTGTGGTGGTAAAGGAAATGATAAGGAGTAGTAGGAGGCTTATATAGAGCATGGGGGAGATCAAGTGGTGGTTCTTGGGAAGAGAAGGAGGCAAGAGAAATTGGAGGGGGGGGGGTTAGGGTGGCCGGCCTCATGGGGGGGGTTTTCTTTTATTTTTATTTATTTGAATAATTATGTGTAATTGGTTTAAATGAATTTTGTATAATTGTTGATTTTATTTAAATCTTTTAATTACAAAGTTTTTATTACTTTTATGAGTTTATTTTTATATGTTTTATATTTTAACTTATTTATATTTATCATAATTTATTTAATTATTTTAATTATTGTACCTGATTTGTAATTCTTGACTCGTAATAATTCGATTTTTCGAGCTCCGGAAGGTTCTAACCATATAGGCGGGATTTCTATGAAATCTAATATTATTATGGATGTATTTAAGTCATAATTACTATTTTTAGTCATACTAGGCTTATAATTAGAATTTCTAATGGCTAACCTGGGAAATTTGTTGCCGAATGTCACAATTGGCACGACCACCTTCAAAAGATAATCCGATGTTAGCGGATCCCTTCAAATAACAAATAGCGAAGGATCCATTTAACGGCTTCCCAGTGCCTCTTACATGGATTATGCATGTATCTACTCACCATACTGACCGCGTAGCCCGATGCAAACCATGGCGTACATTTAACTTCCTACAACACTTGAATATGGAATTCGTGACATAGCTTCCTTATCTTCCTCAAATTTAGGGAGCTGATATGAGGATTACTTAAAGTGAGAAGCCAGTGGAGTAGGCACGGGTTTACTATTTCTCATGTTAAACCTTTTCAGTACTTTCTCGATGTAACTTGTTTGAGATAACATGAGTTTGCCTGCTTTTCGATCACGTTGAATTTCCATGCCTAAAATCTTCTTAGCGGCCCCAAGATCTTTCATCTCAAATTCATTGCTGAATTGATCTTTCAACTCTTTAATGTGAGTTTTATGTGTGGCGGTTGTTAACATATCGTCTACGTATAGTACAAAATAGAGGAACGTGTTATCTTGAAATTTTCTGAAAATAAACACACTCATCATAGCTACACCGATTGTATCCATGTTCAATCATAAAAGAATCAAATCTTTTGTACCACTGCCTTGGAGATTGCTTGAAGCCATAAAGTGACTTCTTCAACTTGCACACATGATTTTCTTTTCCTGGGACTACAAAACCCTCGGGTTGCTAGATTTAAATTTCTTCTTCAAGATGGCCATGGAGAAACGCAGTTTTCACGTCCATTTGTTCTAACTCCAAATTTTGCAAAGCAACAATAGACAATTGTATTCTAATAGAAGGATGTCGCACAACCGGAGAGAATACCTCATTGAAATCAATTCCCTCACATTGATCAAAACCTCGAACCACATACCTTGCATTGTGCCTCTTATTTTCTACCCCTAGAATACCTTCTTTAACTATGTATATCCACTTGTAGCTTATCACCCGTTTTTCTTTAGGAAGTTTAACTAAGTCCCATGTGTTGTTCTTATGTAAACTTTCAACTTCTTCTTGCATAGCCACAACCCACTTATCTGCATCTGAACTCTGAATTGCTTTAGCATAGTTCTTAGGTTCGCCATCTTCGATGTCTTCGGATGCAGCGAAGGCATAAGCGACTAAGTCACACCCGTAATATGAAAATTTGGGAGGTTTGTGAGTTTGTTTCCTTACACGATCTCGAGCTAGAGCATAATCGGGTTGGAGTTGACTTTGATGGCTTGTATGGGTAATGTCTTCGACTACGGATTCAACTTGCTTTGCACGAGGTGCTTGAACATTTTCTTTAATAGAATCAAGTTCATACTCCACTTGATCTTTTCCTTTCTCATTACTTGTATCTGTAAGGGTTTTCATATCAGGTTCTTTTTCAGGAAATAAGATAGATTTTTCATTAAAAGTGACATCTCGGCTATGAAAAATCTTTTTGTACTTAGGGTCAGGACACCAAACACGATAACCTTTAACCCCATATCCATATCCTAAGAACACACACTTAATGGCACGAGGAGCTAACTTACCCTCATTCACATGGATGTAAGCTGGCATCTAAAAACTCTAAGATGAGAATAATTTGTAGAATTACCTGACCACTACTCTTAAGGAATATTGTCACAGAGTGATTTATGTGGAGAATGATTTATTAAGTAAACTGCAGTTGTGGCAGCTTCTACCCAAAAATCACGTCCCAATTGGGTGTGAGAGAGCATGCAACGAACCTTTTCCATAATAGTTCTATTCATTCTCTCAACAACACTGTTTTCTTGCGGTGTCTTGACAAGTGTGTGGTGTCAAACAATGCCTTCTTTTCGACATAAGGCATTGAAAACTTCTCCACAAAACTCAAGACCATTATTGGTCGTTATTGTCTTGATCTTTTTCTCGGTCTATTTTTCGATTAAGACTTTCCAATCCCTAAAGGTAGTAAACACTTCGTCCTTGTGCTTTAGAAAGAATGCCCATACTTTTCTTGAATAATCATCAATAATGGTCATCATACATCTTTTACCTCCTCGAGAGACAACTGAAGATGGTCCCTATAAGTCAGAATGGATGTAGTCTAGAATACCCTTAGTTTTGTGTATACCAGAAGTGAAACTCACTCTCTTCTGTTTTCCGAATACATAATGTTCACAAAACTTGGGTGTGGTTTCCCGTGTAGACAATGCCACCATTATAGGGTTCATATGAGGTAAACCAGTCTCTATTAGGAGACATGTGAAAAGTGCAACTAGAATCTAGAATCCATTCATCCCTATATTTATCAGAATTGCAAGCCAAATAAATGTCACCTTCGGAGTTACCTTCAGCAACGACCACTTCAGCGGGTTTTTCAGGACTTTTATCCGTGTTGCCCTTGCCTTCTCTTTCTAATTTGTTCTTTAATTTGTAGCAATATTTAACCACGTGTCCGTGCTGACAGGATATAGGATAATGGTGCTCGCAATGATTAATTAACGTAATTTATATTGATTGTGGAACTCGTGAACCTTGGGATTTTTATTATTGGACTTTAATTAAAGTATATCTTTTCCTTTTCTTTTAATTATTATTACTAATGCGTTAAGAAGAGGGGAAGTTATGTTAGTATTATACTATACTAGCTAAGCGACCCGTGTTGATACACGGGGAATGATATAAATAAAATTTAAACAGATATATTATAAGTTACTAAAAATAATTTATAAATAACCTATAATTAATTACATGTATATACAATTTTTATAAAACTCTTCGCATTTTCTTAAAAGCCACTCATATGTTTTATAAAACCCCTCACAATTTTCATCTAGCCCCTCACAATTAGTTTTAGAATTTTTTTACGTGTAGCCCTTTTTTGAAGCATGACATCATCATTTTTTAAAAAAATGGTTTTTTGAAAAAGGATGATGATGTCATCATCATTTTCTTTTAAATATATTATATAAGATTAAATGTCCGTCTTATACATGAGCTCATTTAAAAAATTAATAAATATTAAACATTAATAAAAAGAAATTAAATAATTATAATATGAAAAAGAAATGAAACCTTAAAAAATGATGACAAATAGCTTCAACACCTAGACGTCGACGCGAGGCCGATTTGACAGCAGAAATATGTGATATCATAATACAAAGACACATAATTGTATTTATTATACAAATAATCAATCATTATTGTTACAATAAAGAATAATTATAAGGTTAAGTCTTATTGATAATTTATTACCAGATCAAGTATTATCATAATTTAGTATTGTTGGTACTACTATTATATTTTAGTGTTTGTGGGAAAAGAGACGATATATAAAAAATAGTGTATTACTTTTTTTAATATCTATTTTAAATTTATTAATATATTAATTACAATAACTAATCTAGAGTTGTAGTGATAATATAGATTTAAACATATAATGGGTTGTTTAAATTTATGCATTTGTGTATTGATAATATATATAAATAGAGGAGGGTTCAAACGAGAACTGTTTTTCGTACAAGAACCGCGAGAACCAATCTTGGTCATTCATTTTGGATAATGGAATTCATGGATGAAGAGCGTGGGAGGATTGAGTGTGGCATGGTGCATGTAAGGAATTCATGGGTGGGCAATCCAATTAAAGGAGGGAGAAATTGACGGCTAAGATCGGTTCTCGCGGTTCTTGTACAAAAAACAGTTCTCGTTTGAACTTTTACCTATATACATATATCTAAATGTATTGACTATTGACAATTTCTAAATCAAAATTTGACTAAGAAAAAGTAATTAATCAAATTAAATTTTTTATGTTAATGAATGATTGAGATTAAATCTTACCTAAACCAATCGATAGGATTGTCTAATTGAATTAATCAAAGTTAGTCTTTTATTTATATTAGATATAGTTGTTAGTTTATGTATTAATTATTATTAGTAATAATACCTTTGTTTTCGAATTCTTATTCACTATTTATTATGTTACTTAGTTATTTTAATCACATTAATTACTTAAGTGTAAATTTAATAATCTTGGTATTAGGATTACATTAATTTAGTAACTAATTTAACTATAATTATTTTGAGTAATACCTATATACATACATATATATATATATATATAATTTAACTATATTTTTTCTAGTATTACTTACACACACATATATATATATACATATATATATATATATATGTCTGTGTATTTGAGTACAACTTTAATTTATTTTTATTGCTAATTTTATTTCTTATTATTTTATATATTATTTTATTACATTTTTATTTTGTACCTTTTTTATTTTATTTTTTAATCTTATTTGATTTAATTGTAAAAATATTCTCTCGCTTTCGCTGCCGAAGGTGTCTTGGGAAATAATTTCTCTATCACCAGGTAGGCTTGATTCTTTACATCTTATCTTTCAAATACCTCGCCGAAACGAGATTGGGTATTGTTGTTGTTTTTGTATATTGATCGTGGTAATACAACTATATATATGTAATTCTAAAATTTTATTTAAGATCAGCAACCTGAAAAATAATGAATTAAAAAGTTATTTTTGTTTATGATATTTGTTTGGTTTTGTATTATTTAAAAAAGGTGGATTTTTACAAGAAAAAAAATTATTGCACTCACACAATTAAACTACAATCACCCTTTACAACATACTACGTTAATTTGTATATGTAATATTGATTTGATCATGTTGATAATGGTAACACCCACTTAGGCTGTGTCTTTTTATGGGTTTTATTATTTAAAGCCTTCCATCTGTGACCCTACTAAAATGGAACATTACAAAATGCAATCACATTCGTATTTCATCACATATCACATACATAACACCCATAAAATAAAACATAAATGATAAATGAATTATTATATAATAATAAGAACTCAATCAATAGAATGATTTGTAAAATATTCAACTAGGGAAATTAAAGCAAACCTAAGCCACAGGATTCAGATCGCAACTACTATATGTCTTGGTCGTATTTTATGGCATTTACCATGTAATGAAATACAGGCCAAGCAAGAGGGAGACACATTTAACTTACAATTTATAACTTACAAAGTACAAACTGTCTGCTTTTTGTGTTTTTTAGGGAGATTCAGATAAACTAAGCTGAGTAATGAGATCATCAAAGCTGCTCACATTCAATCCATGGAAGCTTACGAACACAATCGACCTTATTGTACGAACAACAAGGGACATGGTGCTGGGTCATCATTATCATTGTCAATATTCGCATTTAAAGGATTATCAGAAGTCGACAAATGGTATGATGATGATCCTTTTGGAGAAACACAAGTTAATAATGATCTATTTCCTTCTCTTCGGCGTATTGGAGAGGATAGACCTGCTAAAGTCAACAGAGCATTTTTTCAAATATTTCTGGATCTTCTGAATAGTTCCGGGTTCAAACTGGAGGTATGCTTGGTCTTTATGCAGATTTAGTTTTCTATTTAATTTAACGAAAATCAATAAACATTTACACTGAAAACGTCTGAACTTTAACCTGAAAGTCAAACTATGAATTTCCAGGTAGAGAAAGCTGTGACAGTAGATCATAAGGAGATCTTATTCACAGGACATTCTTCTGGTTCTGCTATAGCAAGTTTTGCCACGCTGTGGATGCTCGATGAATACACAAGAAAACGAGGAATGAAATTTCCCATTGGTTGTGTAACTTTCGGGACTCCTCTCATCGGCGACGATACCCTCTCTCACGCGGTTCAGCGAGAAAGATGGGCCGGTCATTTCACCCATTTTGTCATGCAATACGACATTGTTCCTCGTATGATGTTAGCTCCTAAAGCATCCATTCAAGAACATCTACCTAATTTGTTCAAACAAAAAGTCAACACCTACACCAGTCGCAAAACCCTAAATGATCAGTTGACTGCTGAACAAGCTGCTGCATTCTTTGAGAATGTGATGATCAATGCATCAACTGTTGCAAGCCACGATGCATTTGATCTAATGGAACCTACAAATTCTCAAAAGATGTCATCAGTTAACTTTGTAAATGGCGTCAGCCCTTACAGGCCCTTCGGTAAATATGTTTTCTGCACAGGTGATGAAATTCAGGGCTCAATCACACCCAGACAACTGCTCGTTGTGGAAAACCCGAATGCCGTTCTACAGTTACTGTTTTATTTCTTGCAGTTACCCAATGAAGTTCAAGATCTAGCTGAATTTGCTCTTAACAGTTTAGCTGAAAATTTAAGTTATGGAGAAGAACTGAACAAGAATGGAATGCAGTTGCAAAATACGGTTTATCTGAAAGACCTTAATGAACTCCTGTTGAGGTCTGATGGTACTACATATGATGCGGTCCGTACAAGAAACAAAGCTCTATTTGAGCTGGTGAGTTACTAATTTTCCATGTTCACTAATAATTAATGTGTTATATATGATTACAAAAGCTAAGTTGTTATAACACTCTCAACCCGGCACCCAGAGGCGGAGACAGGAAGGGGCTGAAGGGTGCTTGACCCCCTAATTAACCTAAAGTCTTTATATATTATAAGACAACTTTTTGTTAAATTCATCCACAAATAAAATTAAAAACCCAATATAACACTAAAATAAACAATGAAGACTGAACCAACATTCTGCCTTTAAGGGTTTGAAGGTTTTCTTATTTTATTCACTTTTTCTCAAATTGTTTTTTATGAAATTTTAATCTGCTTCCAATTTATAGATTGATATTTTATTTTCTCTTTTGTAATTCTACCTTTGCATCGTATTAATTTGGTGTAAATGTTGTTTTTGATTATATCAAAACCAAACCATCAAATAATTTGGAAACTTAAAAATGGGAATAACCTATTTTACTATCTTGTTTATAGTATTGAATTATAAAGTTTGTATAATAAAGAAACTTCTGTTATTGGAATCCTGAGTCAAGAGTCTGTAGTGAACAATTACTTTTGTTATTGAATCACAAATCATGAATTAACGTCATCAAATTCAATCGTTATTATTTTAGTTTTTAGGATATGAAATATTGTTTTATTTAATATTTGTTACAAGGATGTTAATTAATGACAAAACGATTGATTTTAAGTATTATTTTATCACGTAATTTCTTGTCTTTAAACGAACTTCCATTATTTAATTATCTTACAAAATAATCAAACTTTTTACGTCATTCGTATATTATGGGTATTATTAGTATACGAGCCTCCTATTTAGAAATCCTAGCTCCGACCCTACCCCCTTTCCCCTTCCCCTAAAAGAACACATTTTATTTTTGAAGAATTACGATTCGGAGGTTTTATGCATTTGAACAAGCTTTGGGATATCTAGCAAACCGTTTGACATATTCAACCTCTATTCTTATAAATTAAATCATATGTTGAACTCGTTTATAAATAAGTAGGTATTAATTGCTACCTTTATTGATTCATGTTCTTGTAGAGTACACGTGCGAAGCTGTGTCTAAAGGCTGTGGAAGAAGCAGAAAAGAGGAAGAAAAATAACGAGAAGCTGGTTAAAAGGTCTATGAGAAAATACACACCAGAAAGACCAAAACCTGGTGAAAACATCATTGAAGATATTCTAGACAATATCCGCGACTACAAAGAAATGACTATGGATTACTATGAAGCCTTTAAGCTTCATGAAAAACATCATGATTTTTATGCTAATGTGCACAGGCTGGAGCTAGCTAAAATCTATGATGTGATCATTGACATGGTGATCGGCAAGGATCTTCCTGATGAATTCGAGGTATGGCAGGAGTTGGTGGATCAGGCAACACTGTTTAGGCGGCTAACAGAGCCTTTGGATATTGCAAATTACTACCGCCATTCGAGGGGTGGTTATGGTTATATGGCGGAGAGGCCCGAGAGGTACGAGTTTACACAGAGATGGTACGAGCATGCAAATGTGATGAGGTTCACGTCAATTTCAGAGAGTAATTTCATTGCAGAGGTTGAGGAACTTAAGGTGGAGGTTGAGGGACGTACGTATAAGACACTTGAAGCTGTTAATGAGAAACTGGAGAACATTAAACATAAAGTTCTGATGTGGAAATCTGATGACAAAATACCAAACGAGGATGTGTATTGGGGAGAATCTCTTTTGTCATTAGAAAATTACCTACCGAAAGACTTTAAGAAAGAAAAAAATCCTTTGGAAATTTTCTAAGGGACAGGCGACTGTAACTTTACGATAGATTTCCAAACGATTTGCGTAGGATAGAAGCTAGTCGGAAATCTGTTGGAAACCATAGAATTTACCAATGGATCGGCTCTAGATCTGCGAAGAAAGAATGTTGTTGGAAATCAGCCGGAAAAATCTGTCAGGAGTTCGTCACAAAGTCAATCTCTCGGAAATCCGTCAAAAAGTCTCGTCTGAAATCCATTAGAAATCAATTCATCGGAAATCCGTCACAAATATTTCTATGTTGTGCATTAATATATCTCTATATAACATATGTAACATCATTAATGACCGGTCATTTATATATTTTTTCCAACATTGAATTGCGTCCGCTTGAGCTGTCATCAATTTGCGAGACTTAATTTGCTCAAAATACCCGTATTAATGTTTCATTAACGAGTTACTCATTAGTCATTAATGAGTCAATCATTAGTTGTCAAAATTATTAGTCATTGACTTATTTTAATGGTTCTCGCAATTCTTGTTCGAAAAACAGTTGTCGTTTAAACACTCCCATATATATGTATATATGTGTGTGTCACATATGATAAACTACTAATAAACTTATATAAATATCTATTAATTTTAGACAATATACCTACACATATACTTATCTATGTTTATATGCATATGTATTGATACATACATATGTGCGTATTTACGCGTATATAACCTTGTAATTAGGTAAATATTTTAAGATGAATACACACATGGGTATATGTGCGCTTATATAAGATGAAAACTATAGATATAAATGATTTTAAAGAAGTGCCTTTAGAAATCTGTTTGAAATTTGTCGAAAATCTATCGCAAAACTCAATCCGAAATCTGTCATAAAATTTCGTCGGAAAATAGGTTTGTCGGAATTCCGTCGTAAATCTGTCGCAAAATTCTATCGAAAATAAGGTTCGTCGGAAACCAATTAGCGAGGGCCTTCTTTCTGTTGAACACATTCCGTTACAAACACAGTTTTCCGACAGATTAAATCCCATTAAGATAACAGCAATACGGGTCATCCAGGCTACTTGATTTTGCAAGAGTTTAGACGGTAATGTTATGTACGAAGACAATGTTATATAAATCTATCAAGATGCAAACAGGCGCATTTGTTGCGTATGTGAACTTTCTTTTTGCAAACTCTATGCAAGAAAGAATCACTGTGTTACTTGTAATATATTTTGATTGCTTTTGTGTGTGTAACGTAACATATTAATTTACTTTGTTTTCAGAGGCTAAGAAATTATTTGAATTAAATATAAATATGTAAAACCCGTAATTTTATAAAATTATTAAAAAATATATATATGCAATATTAAATGAGAAATTAGTAAATTGGGTGTATGTTATGTTATTTAATTGATATTTATGTGTTACTAGTTGTGTATATATGTTAAATATTGAAATTAGGTAGATATGTGGCAAAGGGAAGAAAGATGAGGGAACTAATGTGTAAAATAAGTATATATATGTTAGTGGACCTCAATAATTGAGGTAGAAACCTTATTTTCTGAAAGCTACCATCGAAGAAGGGAAAGAGAGAGTTCAAAACTCATAAAGTTCAAGAAGGAAGGAAAACTCAAAGGAGATTTTGGTGTTGGTGGTGGTTTTGGCTTAAAATAGGTTGTTGGATTGCATCATAGGTCCTTTGAGCTTGGGATTAGCAAGGAAAGCATCAACACAAGTTGGGAATCTTGATTCAAGTAAGTTCTATCTCAAATTGGTGGTTGAGTTTAGTTTGGATTGTTATTTAGTATGATCTTTGACTTTTGATGTTGACAAAATTGAAGTAATGGGTCAAATTTGGGGTTATTGCTAAAGTTAGGGTTTTGGTTGAGTCAATGTGTTTAAAGTGTTGATTCTTGAGTTTAAATTATGGTATTACATGTTAGTGTTGGTGATTGATGGTAGAGTTTGGGTTGGATTAGTTAAATGGGTCAAAAGCTTGAAGATGGGAGAATTAAGGGTTTAATTGATGATTAAATTGTGTTTGAATGTGTTTAAAAGTGGCTAAAAAGGGTTGAAAATGGTTATGTTATGGTTATGTAGTAGTTTAGTGATGGTTTTGAAGTTATATTTGAAAGATGGAGTTTTTGTTGTGGTGTATGTGGAAAAACCGGGCCCTGCAGCAAAGAAATCAGCCCGGAGTTACTGTTCACGGGGGCTCGTGGCGCGAGGTCAGGTCTTGGCAAAGGCCACTTTTCTAGAGATTTTCTCCGGCGCGAGGACCCCTGAAAGGTCCAAAAACTTGTTTTTGACCCCATTTGATCTTGTAATTGATTGGGGATTGTTTCTAATGGTTTTAGAGAGTCCAAAGGGAGTCCGAAAGACCCGAAATAAGCGTTTAAGTCATGTATTGAGTCTATACTTGCGTGTAACTTCATTGTATGGTTAACTTAACTAAGTTAACTTTGTGTTATGATCTTAGGATACCCAAGTGTAACTTCATTGTTGTGCAAGTGATTGTAGCTTTGGATTGAAGTGGAAGTGATCCTCATCACTTTAATCAGGTGAGTTGTGCCCTGCGGATACCCAAAATGTTTTTAATGTGCAAGTCATCAATTGTTTTCGTATGAACCATGTTTATCTATGTGTATGGCATCAATGTGATCTGTAATTTATATTATCATGTTTATGATAATGATTTATGCAATTCAGTATATGTTTCACCTGTTTTGAAGCATGTTATGCTATGTATTAATTATGACAAGTTTTGACCTTGTGTGTATAACTTGCATGCGATTATATGACCCTTCGGGGTAAGTGATTATGTGACCCTTCGGGGTATGTGCTTATGTGACCATTCGGGGTATATGTGCTTTGGTCCGGACCGCTGTTTGTGATATGAACTATGTACCATAGGGTTCCTAGTCATTGAGACGTATATAGAGGTTCCTGTGGCTTCGGCAATTGGGGAACAGCGAGGTACGGGTGGCTGAGGGATCGGTGCAGAGAGTGGAGGGGTATGTCAGTAGCCATCATGACCGTGTAGGTTCACTGGGCTGACGAGCCACCGAACCCGGGTAACACGAGTGGATTTGGTGAACAGGGCTTACACTCCAGAGAACCGTTGTATGGTGGACTGCTTTGTGTTTCCCCCACCTTGACGGGAGATGTGGACACACCCCCATGAGGACTTGTTGATCATGGTTGGCCCCTATGGAACATACAAGTATAAGTGGACTTGTCCCCCACATCTTGTGTAAACTGTTTGATGATGCCATAACTGTTTTATGATCTATGATGACTTGTTTACTTGTTTTACTGGATTTGGCACACTCACTAGCTCCGGCTAACAAAATTTGTGTTTATATTTTGTATCCACAGATAAGCTATAGTATATCGCCGGTGAGACGGGTAGAAGCTTTTGGGAGCACTTATTGCCTGATGGATATGTTTGGAATACATGATCTTTCTCATTTTGTTTATTTGTAATTAATGGTCGTGTATTCGGGTCAACAAGTAACACCATCCTTTTTGTAACTTTGACAAGCTTCCGCATTATGATGTAAACAAACATACTTATGATGATATTTTGTTGAAATATAAAAAGTTTAAATTTGTATTAAAAATCAGGGTGTTAAATATTAAATGTCTTAAATGTCTGTGTGATACACAAGTTGGTTTAAAAAAATAATAAATATTAAACATTAATAAAAAAATATTATATAATTATAAAACGTAAATAAAATGAGAATTTAAAAAATGACAACAAATAACTGAACACTTACACCATCGTGGAAGTATAGATGCAAGGGTGTATAATGATACGAATAGACGTAATTGTATTTTTTGTATAAGTCTTCATTTATTATTTTTATAATTAAAGGCAGTAAGGTTAAATGCTTATCGGTTACAATTAAAAAAAATTAAAAATATTATAAAATAGTTGGTTAAATATAATATTTTAAAATATTATAAAGGGCAGATATGATATTTGAATAATTAAGGTGTATAAAATACGATATTTTAATGTTTAAGAAGATATATATGAAATTATCTTTTAGAAATTTGATTTAACTATCAAATATTGATTAAGAAAAGTCAAAATTGAATTTTAATATTTATCAAAATGGATGATTAAGATTTGATAATTAAAATTTTACTTTAATTTAATGGTTAGAACTATATGATAAATTTTATTAAAGTTAATATTTTATTTATATTACAAGATATTCAATTCAATATCTTCGGACTATATCCCAAGACAAGTTGGAGTCGCTGGATGTATCATACGATTTTGAAACATTCACTTTAATAAATTCTGGATTTTAGGAAAATATATACTTCCAATCAGTATTACAACAACAACAATTAAAGAAATCCATTAAACACAATAATGAATCAATGTAAATTGTACGTAACCGTATGAAGAATAGAGAATATACGGCTAAAATTATGAAATCCTTCGTTAGGATTAGCTCACCTATGATTTAAATACATGTTTATATATATAACACTGGGTTTTGTTCAATATAGTTCTAAATTAAATCATAGTATTAAGAGACAATTTTTAATCGTTAAATTTCAAGATTCAATGGTTCAGATTTAATATTAGATAATAATCAAAATTGATAAAAGGGAGAACAATTATGACTTTTTACCTATTGGTCCCCACTTTCTATTTTCTCTAATTTTTTTAAAATTAATTATCTCACAAACCGTTAGTCGTTAGACGAAACGAATTATACCGTTGCGATCATCGTGATTCCCTCTTTTATTAGAGAGGTCGCTTGATATAATTTCGACAATTTTTTTTCCATTTTGTTAGGTTGTACTTAAATTTTATTAATGTATAATCACATTTGATTCATATAATATTACATGTGTTGTTTTATTAAGTTTTTTATCTTCTTGAATTGTATATTACTTAACGTTTATTAATTTTGAATGTTTGCTTAAAAAACCAACGTTTGCTTAAAACCGTTTATACATGTATGTATATATTCAATTGCATTGTCTACCCACGAATGCGTATATTGTGTACTACCAACACCCTATCCCATCTATCGAAGGTCTAGATGTGTTCTTCTTCGAATTCGATGTCGTTTATATTGATTCTCGTAATAAGAATGGTTCTCGTTTGAACCATCCTCTATGCAATCACATATGATTGAATATCAAATCTCATGTTTTTTGGTATTCAATTACATGTGAATCTGTACAAACTCTCATGTGATTCTGTACAAAATCACACATGCTTAAATATGCAATCATATGTGATTGAATACCAAATCTTATGTTTTTGGTATTCAATCACATGTGATTCTGTACAAATTCTCATGTGATTCTGTACAAAATCACATTTGATTGAATACGCAATCACATGTGATCAATTCTGTCAAATTTGTGACATAAAAATGTTATATTTAATCAAATCATACTTGATTATGTGCATGTATAAGAGATAGATAATCACATGTGTTATGAAACAACCAATAACTTAGAATCACTTTCAATTGTTGATTTTTTGTTACTAAACCATAGAACTTAACCGGATTATCAAACACCAAACTATAATTTTTATAAAGACTATATTGAGCACACCTCTATAAATCACATATGATTATACTTTAATAAAATTTAAGTTCAACCTAACAAAATGGAAAAAAAATTCGAAAGTATATCAAGTGACCTCTATAATAAAAGAGGTGAACACGAGGATCGCAACGGTATAATTCATTTCGTCTAACGATTAATGGTTTGTGAGATAATTAATTTTAAATAAATTAGAGGAGAGAGAAAGTGGGAACCAATAGTTAAAAAGTCAAAAATATCCCCCTTTATACCCTTACACATAAATATATCAATTTTGATTATTATATAAGATTGAATCTGAACCATTGAATCTTGAAATCTAATGGTTATAAAATGTCCCTCGGGACTATAAATTAAATTAGGACTGTATTGAACATTTCTCATACAACACCTATCCTTGTACTTCTAGACTATTGCATCTAAAAGCAAACTTTAACTAAAATATTAAAATGAACACAATTAGGTTCTAAAAAGCTCCCTATTTATGTTCATTCTACAAATAAATTAGCATATAAACAAACTCTAAATCCAATGACATTATTTACTTTCGCTTTCGCTTTCTTATTTCCTTTTTCGCTTTAGCATAATGCTTGAATACTCTTTTATGAATAACCAATCTTCCTTCAATATTCCTGATCTTATATTCAACCCTCAAGGGCATATCTTATTAACTAGTTTTGATAGGCATTCATCTGACAACCGCGTGTAGACTGAAAATCAAGACACATCTGATTTTGCAGTTTTGACCATATATTCTTCACCGTACCATCGCATTATTTAGCAATTTTGCTGATCCGCAGGTACCTCATCTTCTTATCTAAGTTCATATAGTCTACACCATGCTTGGGCTTTTCACACAATTCAAACTCACAAAGATTTTCTATGCCTTCAACTTCTTGGTTGGGCATAGTCAAATTAACATTTGTTTGTTGATTCTCAAGTGCCATTTGCAAATCAGAAGCGGTGTAGAATCTGACTTGATGCATCATGAACTTTTTCAACGTGTTCATCCCAACTTCCTACTCTCGATTCTTACATAGATTGAATTTTCTATACATATTGCAAATCGTTTTCCACTATCTCATACACACTCTCATCAACTCTTTGTATCTTATAGAACAGGGAATACCACCTCCTTTATTTACGATATTCTACGTTTATAGTGTCACTGACATGAAACTTGGACTCTAGACGGTCTTTATCTTTATCACCCTGGTCTCTCAGTGTACGTCTATATTCTATAGCCCTTGGAGTTCCTACCAGATTTTCTAAATCTCTGAGAGTTAGCTCGTCAAACTTTTTAATTTTCTCCAGACATCTCCATATCCTTTATATACAATCTTCAACAAACTTGTAGCTTTGTGTCATCCCATATCAACTCAATATGAACACTTTTCTTGGATGTTTTTACTTGTTAAGCCAGAGCTATAGCTTTGGTACAACCACTTCCTCTTGTTGTTGTTCCTCCTGAGTAAATCCAAACCATCTGGCAACCTCCTCCCAATCGTTTGTTTGTTTTGACTATTTCAATGTTCAAAAGTTGATTTTCTTCCTCAGAATCCATATACAAAATTGTTTCGGGGTTAGTGATTGGTACTTGTAAGATTATGGAGGGCTTCCAGATATTAACCTCTTCTCTTTCAGGAGTTGTTTATGGTGAAATTAAGGTGGCTATTGTCAACGGAATGGTCATTGGTATGGTTAGGGGAAGAGCTTGTGCTACAAGGGCAGTTGGTGTTGTTTGCTGTGAAAGGATCGTTCCAAATTAGGTTGGGTTGAAAGGTGAGTTGGGTGGACATTTGTTTGCTTGGTTTAGGTAGGCTGAGAGGTTTGTTATGTTCCAGCCTCTTTCATAGACTCCAATAACCATAGCCACCATAGCTACAGTAACTCCTCCTTTGTTGAAAAACATGTCCACCGGCCAAAGAAAATTCACTTTACCAAGTGAACTCATTTAATGATACGGTGGCTAGCTTGTGTATAAATAGATGTTCCATTTGTTGTTCTTAACACCAAGAAAAAGTGAGAAACTTTTAGAGTGAGAGTTGAGAATAAAAAAGTGTTGGTTGTTTGTAATAGTCGAGTGTGAGAGTTGCTCCTCCTATTGTAATTCTATTCCCATAGTTAATAGAAGAGTTTTTCGATCCTAACAAGTGGTATCAGAGTCTTGTTGGCCACTTTTTCGGTGTCGGTCCGTTTTTGGGTCAGAAATTTTTGTCTCAAAAACGTATTCTAATAGTACCATCACAAAGGTCTCGTTGTCACGATTCCAGCAATATATTTTTTGTAATTTTTCGTCCACCGGAAGGTCCTCAAAAACCTGGTCAAAGTTATTTCTATCCCCTTTGACTGGCCGTTGGAAATCTAGCCGGAAATCTGCTGTCTCGCCAGAGAAGACAACCTAGTCAGCGCCCAGTCAGCACCACGTCATCGCCCTGTTAGCGCCACATGGCTGCCACGTCAACACAGCAAGCTAAGTTTCCAGAAATTACAGTTTGGTCCTTAAAGTTTCAAAAATTACATTTTAGTCCTTGGACTTTCAGAAATTACATTTTAGTCCCTGGACTTTCAAAAATTACATTTTTGACCCTTATACTTTCCAAAAAAAAGGTGTACTACCCTACCATTTTCGACCATTCCAGATCCAACCGTGAACTCCGTTTTCCCTAATTCTTCCTCAAAAATTGTGTAAAAGGTATTTTACATATTATTTATAGAATCTACAAGTTCGGATATGATGATCCGACTTACTCCCATAAATTATAATACGCGGAAGCCAAGGATGGAAGATTTACTAAGTTTGAAAGATTTATCCAAGCCACTCTTCAATAATGGTGCCAAACCAGAATGGAAGAACGACGAAGAATGGACAAAAATGAATAGAAAGATCGTGGCTCAGATCCGAAAGTGGATTGACCATAGTGTTTTTCATCATGTCGCACAAGAGCAAAATGCGTATAGTCTTTGTGAAAAACTTGAGAGTATGTACCAAGCAAAGACGGCTCGAAATAAAACGTTATTGATGTGAAGATTGGTAAACCACAAATTGCATGGTGGTACTTCTGTAACAGAGCACACAAGTCAGGTTTAGGATCTTGTGAACCACCTAAGCGCTTCAGGCTGGGTTCTCAAGGATGAGGAACAAGCAATATTTCTCCTAAGTTCTCTACCTGATAGCTAGGAGACCCTTCTCGTTACTCTGAGCAATCCCCCCCCCCCAATGGCAATGTCACAATGCAGATGGTGACAGATGCCTTACTAAACGAGAAAACTCGAAGAAGAGAAGCCGGGACGAATCAATCGTATGCCCTTGTATTAGATAATAATGGACGAGGGGAGGCAGAAGCGGAGGTAGAGGTCGATGTTGAAACAAAGGTAGAGGTAGAGGCCGAGGTCGAAACAGAGGCAAATCCTAAATTCGAGACAGATCACAGTCACGAGGAAAGTCGGTCGATAATAATTCATGGTTCAAAGGCTATTGTAATTATTGTAGTAATTATGGCCACAAGAAGAGGGATTGTCGAAAGTATCGAAGAGAGCAACCCGAAACAAGCCAAGATTCAGGCAGAGAAGACGGTGAGACCATGGTCACCATGTCGCAAGAGATTGCACTCATTACTTCCGGAGAGGAAACATGCCTACGTGTCGGAACTCAAGATATCGAGTGGGTGATTGATAGAGCTACATCGTTTTACGCCACTCCACATCGGGATTTATTCATGAATTATAAATCGAGAGACTATAGTGTTGTAAAGATGGGCAACACTAGTTTCTCGAGCATTGTTGGCATTGGTGATGTGCACATAAAAACCAGCATTGGATATGCGCTAGTGTTGAGAGACGTTCGACACGTTCCGGATCTGAGATTAGACCTCATCTTAGGATTAGCTCTAGATCTGTAGGGTTATGAGAATCGATTCAAAGGAGGTGTGTGGAAGTTGTTAAAAGGCTCGATGATCATTGCCAAAGGACACATTTGTGGTACTCTTTATAAAACTCATGTCAAGTTGCATCATCCAAGTCTAAATGCTGTTGAAGAAGAGAAGTCTCCAAATTTGTGGCATAGAAGATTGTTCCACATGAGTGAGAAGGGATTGCCGACTCTTGCAAAAAAGGAGGCCATCTCATTTGCCAAAGATGTATCCTTGGATCCCTGTGAGCATTGCCTATTCGGGAAACAACATAGAGTTTCCTTCAGCTCCACAAGAAAGAACAGCTTTGAGTTGTTGAGCCTTGTCCACACTAACGTATGTGGACCTATTGAAGAAGAATCTCTTAGTGGAAGTAGGTACTTTGTGACATTAATTGATGATGCATCTCGTAAGGTATGGGTTTATTGTCTTAAGTCAAATAATGAAGTATTTGATGGCTTTAAGAAGTTCCATGCCATGGTAGAAAGAGCAACTGGAAAGAAGCTTAAATGCCTTCGATCTAATAATGGAGGCGAGTATACTTCCTGAGAATTTTCAGCATACTGCGTTGAACATGGGATCATACATGAGAAGACAGTACCACGGTCCCCACAACAAAATGGTGTAGCAGAAAGAACGAATCGCACCATTATAGAGAAAGTTTGATGCATGCTTAGTTTGGCTAAACTGCCTAAGCCATTTTAGGGCGAAGCTATGTTAACACCCGGTCATCTTATATACAGGTTGCCCTTAGTTCCTTTGAACTTTGAAGTTCCAGAGAAGATATGGTGTGTAAGGCATTTGTGCATGTGTCTAAAGAGTTGAGGTAAAAGCTTGATCTCAGATCAACTCCATGCATATTTGTAGGCTACAGAGACCAAGAGTTTGGATACCGGCTGTATGATCCCGAAATGAAGAAAATTATTCAGAGCAGAGATGTAGTCTTCCATGAAAACTAGTTTTATGAACCTACTTCATCGGTCAGTAAGAAACAAAGTTCACATGTTTTAGAAGATGTCCCTACATCATCACACATTCCTCTACACAATGAGAAAGTGAACTTTCCCAATAAGTAGGGAAATGATGATCCCGTAAATGTTTATCATGATGATCATATTGAAGAAGTTCATGCTCAGGGGGAGCAAGAAAATGTTCAAGCTCAGGTTGTTGCACACAATGTTCAAGTTCGATGTTCCGCAAGAGGGTTAGTTCTACAAACCAAGTACTCACCAATAGAGTACAACCTCCTTACTAGCGAGGGGGAGCCAGAGAGCTTTCAGGAAGCTCAGTCTCAACACGAAAAGATTAATTGGCAGAAGGCCATGGAAGATGAAATGAATTCTTTACAGAAGAATCAGACATACGAGTTGGTGAAACTTCTACAGGGAAAGAAATCCTTGAAGAACAAGTGGGTGTTCAAGCTTAAGAAAGACGGAAATGGAAATATCTTAAAGTACAAGGCAAGACTCGTCGCCAAAGGTTTCCAACAAAAGCAAGGAATTGACTTTGATGAGATTTTTTCGCCAGTGCTGAAGATGATGTCAATTCGTGCTGTACTCGGATTAGTTGTCAGTCTCGATCTTGAACTCCAACAAATGGATGTGAAAACAGCTTTTCTCCATGGTGATTTAGATGAAGAGATCTACATGCAGCAACCAGATGGTTTCAAAGTCCCAAAGAAAGAGCATCTTGTTTGCAAACTAAAGAAGAGCCTCTATGGTCTTAAGCAAGCCCCAAGGTAATGGTACAAAAGTTTGACTAGTTCATGGTGAAACATCAATACACAAGAATGACTGCAGATCATTGTGTGTACCAGAAGAAGTTCTAAAATGGAAAGTTCATCATCCTTTTGCTCTATGTGGATGATATGCTTATAGTAGGCCAAGATGCAACCATGATCAATAGGTTGAAAGATGATTTGTCTAAGGTTTTTGACAAGAAATACTTAGGTCCGGCACAACAAATTTTGGGAATGAAAATTATTCATGATCGGAAGGCAAGAAAGTTATATCTGTCCCAAGAGGAGTATGTTGAACGTGTGAGCAAAAGGTTCCAAATGGAAAATGCCAAGCCTGCCAGCACTCCGCTAGCAAACCACCTCAAGTTAATACACATGAAGATAAATTTGACTCAAATGTCTTCAACATCTCCCTAGTACACTCGCAGAATTGTATGTATATTACTGTGAGTCACTGATGGAAAGAACTTTCCAATCACATCGATTCATGTTGCAAGATTTTGGTTATGAAGGTTGTATAAATTTGACTGAAATTGAAGGCTTTATCAAACTGGTGCCAATAGCTAAGCTAGATGAAACTGATTTGGGGCACCTGAAGTGGCTAAAAGAGTATCAAAACCATGAGGTGTGCCTTGTTGGAGATGTGACATGGATTTTCAGAGTAAAAAAAAGTCAAATAAAATTAATAATAATAATAATAATAATAATAAAATGAAGATATCTGGAACATTCATTCAATCCTTACTTCCGTCAACCACCGCCCTCCATTTCCGTCAACCACCACTACATTCGCCACCACCATCTTCCGGTAACCACCGCCTTCCGGAAACCACACCACGTTCGTTCACCACCATCTTCGACTCCATCTGTCTAGATCCAAAGACTCCATCGTGTCTTAGATCCGGCGACTTCACACTTCATTGATGACTCCATCTTCTTCGACTTCATTGTCTCAGATCCGGCGACTTCATCTTCTTTGACATCATTTGTCTCAGATCCGGCGACTTCATAGTCGACCGACCTCATCTTTGGATTTAGGGTTCAAGGCTCCGGCGAATGATTTCTTCATGAGGGTTTCTGATTTTGAGTTCAAGGCTTCATATTCGGATTTTTGCCCTTGAATCGAGTTAGGGTTTCGGCAATTTAGGTTCTTCATCATATCATCTTCGGATTTTGGTTTGATTTGGGGATTCCAAGTAAGTTTCAATCTGTTTTTCTTTGTTCTTCATTTCGATTTTGATGCTTGATTTATTGTTCTTTATTTCGATTTTGGTTCTTGGTTTATTGTTCTTGATTTCGATTAGGGTTTTCTTCTTGTGATTCTTGTTCATCACATTTCATCTTTATCTTCATAGATTGAAGGTCGATTGAAGGTTTTCTTTTAGATCCGGTTATTCATCGACCTCTTGTTATTCATCGATTAAGGTTTTCTTGTTCTTCTTATTTTGTTCTAGGTTGATTGAAGGTTTATATGTTCTTGTTCTGGGTTCTGAATACAGTTCATGTTCTTGTGAATAATTGATTTTAGTATTTTTATTAACACTGATGTGGCACACAATTAATGACGTGGAAAATGATGTGGTATTAAAAATAAATGAAAAAGTAAAAAATTACTGGTTACCTCGTATACAAGTTTCCGGATACACTAAATGGTAGTTTTAGAAAGTTGGATATACTAAATGATAGTTTTAAAAGTTGGGTATATACAATAGCAAAAAGTGACAACTTCGATACATTTTCGGATACTAAACCCATTTTAAAAAGGGTTTAGTATTCAATAGTGTATCGAAGTTTTCACTTTTTGCTATTGTGTATACCCAACTTTCAAAACTACCATATGGTGTATTGAACTTTCCATAATTACCAATGATGTATCGTGTTATCTATATTGTTACCTATACAACAAGTAACAAGTAATCTTTTATTATTTTTTTAATCTTAATACTAAATCAATTCCACATCAGTAATTGTTGTAAGAATAAATTAAAAATCCAAAATTGAAGAGAGGAGCTAGATAGAAGTAGTTTATAATGAGGAGAGGGAAATCTGGCCATTAGTTAAGTCATTTTTATAGCAATAGTGGACGAATCGAGACAATAAAAATACAGGTAGGAATCTACTTATCTACTTGCCTTTCAACCTCAGAGCATTCAGTTCAGGTACCACACTCCGGATTCGTACGCCAATACGATCACACCAAGAAAAGAAGACTAGGACCTATATGAGTGTTCATCTTCATCTTTAACAAAACCCTATCAACATGCCTATCAACATCCCATGAACATAAATCGAACCCAAATCTTATGCAATCGTATGAACACAACATTCTTGTGCAATCGTAAGGTGATTCAAGAACAACAGATGAAGCAAAAACCTAAATCTTGTGCAATTGTATGAACATAGATCTGGGCATATATACAACAAAGATGAAATCAAAAAACCCCACAGACGATGAATCCATGGGTTTTTGTTCGAAAAACACAAACCTATTTGAATAAAAAAGTTAGTCCAAATCAAGAAACGAAACCCTAATGTATGTAATCATAATACAACCAATGGAATTGATGTTTCCCCAAATCAAGAATCGAAACCCTAAAGATGAATCGTTGAACACAAATAATTGAAACTAATCTTGGAAATCATAGATGAAAAAAACCACAAATCAAGAAACCCTAAAATTAGATGAAATTACAGATCTGTTGTAGTCGCCCAGATCTGTTGAAAGTCGATGATGGTGTTCTTGAACCTTAATTGCTGGAGGTCGATGGTGGTGGTGGTGCCTATAAAACGAGGTGGTGGTTTGAGCCTTCAATCAAAAGGGAGGACCAAAGTCATAAAAAACGAAGGTGGTGGTGGTTGCTGGAAGGTGGTGGCCGTCGAATGTGGTGGTGATCGATGGAAGTGGAGGGTGGTGGTCGAAACCGGTGACTAATCACCAAATTGTAGGATGATGGCGGAGTTCTTCATATTTTAAAACTATAACGCAAGAAGTTTCAATTATATAAATTTTTATATTGTGGCATAAAAGATACATCAATTATGTCGATCTTTATATAACTCTATTTATGTTTTCTCCATTTAATGCATCGCACAAAATTTTCGTATATGTTCTAATAAAAAATAATATTATACATATCTATACTATCTTATAAAACATTTAGGTTTTTTTGTCTTAATCTCTAAATTTTAAGTTACTAATTTACCCTTAATATTAAACTAAATGGAAACTATTAAATAAAGTACCTATTTAGTGAAGTTAGTGACAGTCTTATATATCATTTTAATAACTAAACATTCCATAATGAAGAATATTTAATAAATCAAATCAAGCAAATTAACTTAATAATTAAAAAAATTAATAATTAAACCTTTCATATTAAATTTTCTATTATATAATAAATACTTTAACTTAACTATTAAAATTTGCGTATAGCTAGAAGTATTAAATCCAAATAACATATAACCTAAATTTATAAAAGTTTGTAGATTTTTTAAATGGGTAATATAATTAAAATAGCATAGAGTTATAATGTCAACATCTTTGTTAGATTTTTCCATCCATTTGAAATTTTATTGACTTATTATAATTTAGAATAGAAACACACCACCCCTATTTTAAAAATAGACAAGTTGTAGGAAAAAAATAGTCGGCGCCGCTACATTGTGCGGGGACAATGCTAGTAAATATTTATGTGTATATATATAAAATTTGGGTTCGGGACCCGATGGGTACCAGATCTACTGATTTCTAATTTGGGGAATCTTTGTCCCTATCCTTGATAAACTCGGGGATTTTCTTGTCAAACCGGTTAGAATATCAGGTACGAGTTTTTTTGTGTCATTCCTAGTAATAGACAATTATGATGTGCAATAAACGTTTGGTAAGATTTATACAAGAAAGATCATAGTCACATCGTTTGCGGTACGCTTCGGTACGGGAACGGGGATGGGAACGCGATTCGCTAAGTTAGGCATATCCGGTACGGAGGGGGTAGATTTATTTCAGTATGCATCCTGTACGATGTACCTTACATTTTGGTACAGTGTACCCACTATCAAAAACAGCTGCTAAGAACCAAACCTTAAAAAACCTTTCTAGTTACAAAAATCAAACCAGAAACATTAATAGAAAAAAGAAAAAATAAGCATTTATAATCTAGAAACATTAATTTCATAAACCAAAACAATGCAGAATTTGAAACAGAAAACCATTTTCAGTGAGGAAAAAAACAGCAGCAGGGGAAGGCTGGTGAGGACGATTACCGGAGAGTAGAAGATAGATATGAAATTGAACAATCTAAACAATTTAATAGAAGTTGGAATGTGAAATTGAATCATTAGATTATTGTTCAGAAGTGTGAAATTAGATACTGAGTACAGAGAATCAAATAACAAAGAGTCGGGGGTTGACCAAAATCACCAAACGCTTCATTTTTTCCCGTCTTTGAAATTGACGTATCTGTAGGGTTTGGATCGTTCCTATTTGTGTTCCATTTGCTGAATTGGAGACCAATTGGTTCGTTTTGGCCATCAATTTGGTTCGCTTCGACCATCGTTTTGGATTGAATTGAAGCAGCGTTCCAAATCGCGATCCAGTAAGCGATTGGATCGATCTCGTACCGCGATTGGGAATGAAACATTCAGATCGCAGATCGTGGGTGTTTTAGCGAACCATGTGACTGAGAAAGATCTATATGCAATTTTTTTGTGAAAAAAGAGTCCACAAGAAACCCGACGCGAAATCAGATTTTTTTTTTTGTCTGAATATTATTCTCAAAAAAATGGATTGACACGAAACACGACCCGAACAAAACACGAAATTAAGTGACACGAACCGAACCGAACCGGACACGCTACTAAATTAGATTGAAAATGGATTCACATGAAAATGACACGGAAATAGGCGACACGAAAATGACAATGAAATAGCCAACACGAATCATTTAACACGAACATATGAATGGTGAATATTGAAAATGTTAATTGTGCACCATTATTCATTATTTATCTAAAGCCATTGCCAAACAGAACCATGATTTGTTGCATTTTAGTAAGCCAAATCATTTATCAACGAACAATGAAGTTGTTCGCATATTAATTACTTAATTATCAAATTTCATATTATCCTCTACAACTACTTTAATATTATTGAAATATTCATTTATTTTTTCTTTTGTTTATATCAGATTTTACACGGAAGCTTTCAGGATGAAATTATCAAGGAAAAGGGACATACCAGAAGACAAGTATTTAAATGCTTTCGTTGGATTCGGCCCCGAAGAATCAAACTTTGCAGTAGAAAGTATGTTTCTAAATATTTCTACAATATTGTCTTTGTACATTGGGTTTAATGTTGTTATGATTTAAAATTATGTAAAAACACTTTTCGGGTTAAGCGGATCACACGAAGAAAAACTTATGACCCCTTACCCAATCCAAACAGTGACTACCTTAATTGGGTTGCGCGAATTGCAAACCCGAAAACAGTATCTTATTTGGGTTGGTCGAGGTCGGATATTTTCAACGCTCCTAGTTTGAGACCATGAAATCAACATCGCCACCTCTAGCATGTGGGCCGGTTACAATGAGGCAATGAGCAGTATTTATGACAAACAAGCATACCCTAAACAAAACTCTAGAAAATATCACACAAACACTGAATTGAAACCTTAGAAATTGTACACACACTCCTTTAAAAGAAACCCTAAATTGAAATGAGGCCCAATAACGGAGGGGAAGGGAGGGAATCCCTAAATCGACATTGCCACCTCCCGCAAACACTTGTTTCATATACCATTAGTAACAACCCAGTCTGTCCCATTTTAAAAAGTACCTATATTGACCGAGTACTCTCTAACTACAGGGTAGGACTGTCTACATCTTACCTTCCCTGTACCCCAATTTCGTGGGATTGAGTATTGTTGTTGTTGATTGACCCGTTACTTAAACCCCCTAACTCGCTCACGTTGTGACCTCAACTACCATTAGATTTTATTTCTGGTTTCCCACTGTATACACTATTCCTAATATTTATTATAGAAGAAGCTGAAATTAAGAACAAGTGAACTTTCACTTTTACATATATATTTTCTCCTTAAACTGCAAGTACTCATTTTGGAAAACAATACGCTTGTCCAATTGATATGTTTTCTCATTTGTAATTTCTCCGTCCATTTTGCTCGTGTGGCATGCCAGGTACCTTTTCCTTCTATAGAAAATGAAGTAAATTTAAAAAATATTGAGTTTACTATTATTTTTCAGGAACAAAATGAGAGTTACAACCCAGAGATTGTGGAAATGTCTAAAGCGCTTGTTTCTGATAAGATCACAGTGTCTGAAAGCCCACAAGAGACATTAAAAGTGGTGGTTACACATGAAGTTAGTGGCCAGGCAATCAAGGTAATTCTGCCTTAAAGCAGTGGTTTTACATAAAGTTTGCAAGTCATTCTGTGCACCTTTACGAAAAACATACAACATGATAACAAGTTTAGCATTTTGACCAATGATTTATATGTTCTTATCATCTCCTTGTTTTATATTTATTTTGAATAATGTTATCCGGTCCTGGTTCTTTTAACAATTATTATATACATTTCAGAAAATTGTGGTGAGTGGAATTTAGCAACCAAACTAAGGAATGCAAGGCAATGAAGGCGTTATCCGCAGTGTGCTACATTCAATCACTTCATTCAACACAAAAGATGGTTACTGTCACCGGTGATGTTGATCCTATGATAGTTGGAGCTGCTGAAGAACAAACAAAAGAATATAGATTTGGGCCAGTTTCAATAACGACATCAGGTTGTTTAGTGTTGTAGTATACTGTAATGTATTTAGTATTTACTTCTGAACCCCCCCCCCCCTTTTTTACCGACCCACACACACACTAAAGGGGGGCCTGTTTTCTCTTTGGTTGATGTATCAAAGAGACTTGGGGGGTTTCATCATATTTGTTGTTTGTTTAAACTACAAGAATTAGGGATTTAGGGGTGAGGACATATGCATCATACACATTTATTCACATATGCTTGTATGGGATGTACATGCAGATAGGTCAACATGGGAACCACTGCCAGATTTCATCAAAACGTTTCCTAACTTTGACCTTGAATACATGGTCAATTTGAGAGGGGATGGACATGATACAGCCTACAAGGAATGCCAATACCAGCAGAAAAAGGTCCATCAAACCACCATCTTACCTCAGGAAATACACCAAGTGAGTTAGTTACAAGAGCATCATGGTGTGACAGAGATATATCAATTAAATAATATTAATTTTTATTTCTTTTTAATTTTCCCTTGCCAGCTATATATAGGGAATTGTACCTCTGTTATGAGATATGAATGAAATTGCTTTGACTCTTTCCTTTTCCTATATTCTTCTTTACGGAGCTAACCTCTGCTTGAAAGAGGCTTGTGTAATATCATATTGAGCTTATTATTTATGCTTTGAAATATGGTTCATCACTAAATTTTCGTCACTAAGGACTATTTTTCTTGTAGCGTTACTAAGAGAACAATACTGACTTGGTTAAGATAACTTTTTTTTGAAAGATTGGTTAAGATAAGTTTTTGCGTCACATATTGGACATCTAGGTGGAGTTGAGGTTGACGCTATGAAGGTTTAGATTGACTCGATTCAAAAGTCTTTCATTACGGATTCTTCAAGTGAACACATTGACTTTGGTTGGGATAAGTTTATTCCATCTAGCTTCTTTGTTGTCAAGGTGCAAATGATTAAGTTCTATCACCTTCAAGGTTTCACCGAGAAATTCTATGGAGTATGAATTGTATGTAGATCGTGAAAGCCCATGAATCACCTTTATTCAAAAGAAAGAGCCTATGGATTAGCTCAACTAGTTATTTGATATTCATGTTTAGTCCCAGCCGCCCAGGTGATAGATCTCCAAGTCCACTGGTCTGGCTTTCCCATTTTAGCTGTTTAGCAAAAGTTTTAGTTATGGTGTGTTGTTATATGTATTTATTGAGGCTTAGAATCAGATTTAGAATGGTTATCACGCCAAAATGTGCGATCTTTTAGCCAGAAATGAAGCTAAATGAGAGTTCGGAGAATAGGCGGCCTAATTGATAATAACAATAGACATGTGTCCTGTTTGATAATGGTAGTATAGTACCAAACTGTAGTTGCCTAATGATAAGCAGTATACTATCCCTAATATTTATTATAGAAGAAGATGAAACTAAGAACCAATAAACTTGACTTTGACATGTCTATTTCTCCTTAAACTGCAAGAACTCATTTTGGAAAACAATACACTTAAGTCTGATTGAAATGTTTTCTCATTTGTAACTTCTCCCTCCATTTCGCTCATGTCGCATTGCGGCATGCCAGATAATGAGGAAAATTAATGAATATTCAATTTCATTTTCTTATTTATTCAGGAATAAGATAATAAGATGAGAGTTGCAACCCAGAGATTCTGGAAATTTCTAAAGCATTTGTTTCTGATAAGATGACAGAGTCTGGTTCAAGCCCGCATGAAGCATTAAAAACAGTGGTTACACATGAAGTTAGTGGCCAAGTAATCAAGGTAATTCTGCATTAAACTCATTAGATAATAAAGTATTAGCAAGGTGCATAAACACTGCATATATGGTAAATTAATCATCTGTTCCTTTTTGAAGAACATACAACATGATAGCAAGCTTAGCATTATGACCAAAGATTTAGTGGTTCTTATCGTCTCCTCGTTTTATTCAATACTGTTATCCACTTCTTTTTCTTTAACTATTATTGTACTCTTCAGAAAATTGTGGTGAAGGTGAACTTAAGCAGCCAAACTAAAAAACGTAAGGCAATGGCGGAGTTATTAATTGAACTTGAGGGCATTGTATCCTTACATTACCATAAGAAAGATGGGAGACTAACAATCATTGGTGATGTTGATCCGACGAGAGTGTTATTTTGGTTAAATAAGATTGAGGAGGCAGAAATGAAACAGAACCATTTTCAAAAACGACATCAGGCTGTTCAGTGTTGTAGTGTTTTGTAATGTATATACTTCGGGACTACCCCTCCAGCGGCGGTATTCTTTTTGGTTGTTTTATCAAAGAGACTTAGGGGTTTCTTCCTTTTGATTTTGTTTAAACTTCAAGAATTAGGAGTAGATACATCATACACATAGCTTCAAAATTTTCGGGTACAGGATGTGGACAGATGAGAGCCTCTGCACGCACGTACGTTAAAGCTTATTATATTATGTAACATTTATGAGGAAGTATGAACAGTAACCTAGTAACCTTTTGTGCATGAATTTTTCATATATTGTGTAATTTGAAATACTAAACAAAGGGATAGGTGACGGGTAGGGCTTAAGTGTGTGGGTTCTAGTGTCCCGAGTTCGACTCCTATTTCGGGCTTTTTGCTACTTTTTTTTCATATAACTCCCTTTAAGCCATGGAATGCAATTCAAACTTGTCTTACAAATTTTAGATGAAAATATTAGAATTAATTCTGTTATAGCAAATAACTTTAGTGTACAAGTTAAAATAGTTTTATGTGACTTCTTTTTTTATTTGTTAAAATATTTATTTGATTTTATAGATTAATAATACTTTATAGTTATGTTAGACATAAATTGCAAAATATAACTTGGATAAATATGAATATAAACCAATGTAGCATTCTAATCATAAGTGTTTAGATTCGGTCATTTTTTTTTAATATTTGTGTTTGAATTTTAGTTTCTATAGTCTAAAAACCAATATACAGGTAAAATCAACTCGTTACTTGTATGTATGGATAGTAGTACGAAAATGTTTGGTAAAACTAGGGGTGAGCTGAAAAACCAAAACCGAACCAAAAACCGAAAAAACTGAACCAATATAGAAACAGACGGTTTTGGTTTTCAAATTTTCAAAAACCAACTTTTTCGGTTTGGTTTTGGTTTTGGTTTTGGTTTTGGTCATTGGACTATTTGATTGAGTTCACCAACATCACTTCATTTTGAGTCGACGAGTTCACTTCTTTTCGATTTTATTCATTTTCACTTAATATAGATATCTAATTCTACATATTCTAGTTTTTGAGTTGTATGCAGTTCATCTGAAGTTAGTTGTTCACCTCGATTTTCAGTTTTGCTAATATGTTATTTATCGATTTGTTTCGAGTTTTGATTTATTTCAACTTTGGCTTTAAAGTTTAAACATATGACAGTCATTTTACTTATATCAATTGAAATATATATAGCTTGAATAGGTGGCACACATCTTGATTTTTTTATATAGCTTCAATTTCGTTTAATTTAGCTTTACAATGACGGTTGTATGACTTCAAATCTTAATGGTTAAAATGGAAAAGCTGTAAAACCGAACAAAAAACCAAAAACCGACTTCAAAACCGAAAACCGAACCACTCCAAAACCGAACGGTTTTGGTTTTGGTTTTTCAAAAACCGAATTTTTCGGTTTGGTTTCGGTTTTATGCCAAAACTGAATCAAACCGAACCATGCTCACCCCTAGGTAGAACTAGCTAATTTTAATCATTTTGTTCTAGGAAACTACATATTGGAAGTGATTTTAAGACGTCTTAATAATCATTTAAAATAGGGTAAATTACATGAAACTACAATGAATTTTGTCGTAATTATCATTGTATACAATTAACTTTATTTTTTTTAAATAATACAATCAACTTTTATAATTCTGTCATTGTATGCAAGTTGTTAAAATAATACAATCAACTTTTATAATTCTGTCATTGTATGCAAGTTGTTAATTATCATTGTATACAATGGAAATTATAGAAAAGTTCATTGTATACAATGGTAGCTAAATACTAGACACAGAAAAAAGTTGTTTGCATACAATGAGTGAATTATGAAAATTAATTGTATTATTTTTAAGAATTTAAAGTTGATTGTATACAATGATAATTAAAACAAAATTAATTGTATTTTCATACATTTTGTCCTTTAAAATAAGCAAAAAAAACACCCCTTATGCATTCTTTATGTCTATTCCTAATCTTTTTAAAATCAATTAGGATCAATCATTTGGTTATTTTTAGGTTCTCAAAATTGTTACAATTTTTCATTATTAATCCCAAATTTGGGTTAATTTCATATATGCCCTTATGAAACATCAAAATATCTTATTTGTCCGGCTTAACTTATAAATATCACATATACCCTTCTCAAGCTTTCAATATTCGTTTTATGCATTGAGCCGCAAAGGAGCTAGTGATAATATTCGTTTTATGCGAATTGAAATTATGTCAGACTTGGTGGATAGATTGAGATCTACTCAGCTGGAAGCTTAAAAAAATGAAAACTTGAAGTCTGAGATTATGAAAAAAGAAAAGAAGATTTGATAGATAATTGGCCCTTTTTCTGCCGGGTCTTGAGGTCTCAACGGTCCATTGTTGAGGCCTTTAACATGCAAAAGGTTGCGGGTCAAGGTCGAGGGCATTGACATTTTCTTGGCAAGCCCTAGATAGGGTCTCGACTCGACCATGCAAAATTCCTGTAGCTACTAGATTTTAAATTTTCAAGGAAAGTTCAAGACCATGTCGAGGTCACGACAAGGAAGCGGCATTGGTTGAGGTCATGCATTTCCATGATCATGGTCTCAACATCTTTTTTCTACTATTTGCCTTCAGTATCACTCGAGTATCTTCATCATTGCTGTTTAACCAAATTAGCATAATTTAAACAATTTAACACCAAGAATCTCAAAGTTTGCAAATTAAATCAATTTAAATTATTAGATATTATGTGAAAAATATGTATAAATTAATTAGCATATATCATATATCTACTTTAACACTTAAAGCTTCATCGATGCTAGCTTCTTAGGCAAATTAATTAGTTCACAAAGTGTAAATTCCATGCTCTAGACCATCATTGGTCCACACGGAGATTTGCCATCTATCTTGACTGAAATCTTAACTTTAAAATAATATATACCTGATATAACAAGAGAGTTGTTTTTATTTTATGCATGTATTTAAATAACAACATATAGTGTTTTTATATATGTGTGCGTTAGGAGAAAGACAATTATTTAAATAACATTTATCATATGTGTGATTATTTGAGAAGAAATAACTCGAAATCCTTTATTTTAATATCTTATGACACTAAATCAAATTTACAATATCAATATTAAATTTTGTCGTGTTTAAAGGGCTACATTGTTATTACGTAGAAGGTATTGATAGATTGGTCGTCTCTCTAATGGTATATATCGAAAGGGAGGTTGCCAAGGGTAAGGACCTGGGGATGACTGTGTAATAGAGAGACATTGTAGTTTAGATAAAGAGAGAAAGTGATTTTATTTGGACCCTCTAAGTAATCTAAATTGGCTTTTTGATATAATATATGTGAGTGTATAACTTGTATTGAAAATTATAATTGAATAATATGATATGTCTAATGAGAGAATGAGGGTTCAAATAGTAGCACCCTAGCTAGAGATACAATTGAAAAGCATCAGCTAGTTATACAATTGTGAGGATTATGACAACTTATTCTTTTTTTATGGGTAAATACCGTAAATTTCATGAAAATAAAATAAAATTTGGATTAGTTACCATAGTATACAACTAATTTTAAAATTTTAAAAATAATACAATTAACTTTCATAATCCTCTCATTGTATGCAAACAAATTTTTTGTATGTCTGTTGTTTAGTTACCATTGTATACAATGATTTTTGTAATAACTTTCATAGTATACAACAAGTTGCATACAATATGAGGATTATAAAAGTTGGTTATATTGTATTTAAGAAAATAAAGTTGATTGTATATATAATGTTAACTAAGACAAAGTTTATTGTGTTTTAATACAATTTGTAATTTTTTTATTGTTGAAATATTGTTGATAAATTGTTTTGTTTAATATACATTTTTTTTAATCTGCTAATATAAAAAAAAAATAATTGTAGTAAATTTATTAGATAATTTTATTCATTAACTTAGTTAAAAATTCTAAATTTAAATCATAATTATTAGAGATAATTTCATATATGACTTTCTCAAACCTTAAAATATCGTATTTGTTCACCCTAATTTACAAATATCATATTTACCCTTTATAATATTTAAAAATATCATATTTTATTAAATTCTTAATTTATCATTTTCAATATTTTATAATCATTTTGATTTTTTTAATTATATAGCATAAATACTTGAGTTTATTACCCTAATTGTAGCAATAATAATCGATAACATGTACACAATCACGTCTTTTCATATTACAATACCACATTTCCTCTGTCATGTCTACCATTCTACCTTCACCATCGTGTGTCAACGTTTCTATGACACCAATCCGTATTTTTAAACCAATCCATATATCACATTATCACACAGCTACTGGTGTTGTTGATGGCAGTCGTGGGGTTGGCAATGGGTGGTCTCAGCGGTGGTCGGTGGTGCAAGTGGCAGAGGCAGTTAGTACTGGGTGGTAGTTGAAACGGTATTATAGTATTGATGGTGGCCGGTCAGTGGTGGCACGAGTTGAAACGGTATTGTGATGCTGCCATACTAGTGGTGGTTGGTGGTCGCCGGTGTCAGTGGTGGTGGCGGCAATGATGGGTGTTGTCAGTAGTTACTGGAGGTGTTGTGGTGGCAGATGGTGGCAACTTCCATTATGCTTTTCTTAGTGTACACAGTTATGAGGTTGTATGGAGTTTAACTCCCAAGGGTTATAACTTCTAAAGTATGAGAAGTCATCTAGTTCATGTTCACCCCTCCAAAATTTAGTGACAGGCCACGGTGAAGTTGGTTATCCCATTTTGATTTTCAAGCTGGGATAAAGTTCCAGATGAAATGAAGCAGCCTATACTGCCATCTATTGAGGTTTCACTAAGTTTTTTTATATTTTGTAAATTTGTAAAAACGATACAATAAACTAACTTTTTCTTATAATTTACAGATGTATTTTGACATGAAGCCCCACTATGAGGGGCCAAACAATTCGTCGATCGTGTCAAGGATCAATAAATTGTGTTCTGAGCAGTACCGAGATAAAAAAAAATATAAGTTTAAGTGATTGGAGGACCTGCACCTGAGTTTACTTCATGGTTTTAGTCACAAGTAACTCGGGATGGTAATGACATTTCATCCTTAAACTAGAGATGCATGTGATCTCAAAGCATAGGTCTGCTTTGCTTTGATCGTTTTCTAACGTGGTCCGTAACTAGTCGTTATAAGGGAGATGATTGGGTAGAGTATTATCTATGTGGCGGGACTATGTAGTCGAAAGGTATTTGTTCCTCTATGTATAGAGAGAATATCCATGGTCCCCTCGATGATTGAGTGCTGACGTTCATATGCATGGCCGTGCTCAAGTTACATTGATGATGGATCAATGTTAACTTCGTTTGTTGGTCACCACTAATCTAGAATCGAGAAACCTAATCGTGAACGATCTGAAGGTTGACTATATTCCATGCCTTGTGTTCACATTGGATATCGCGAACAAAGGGATGTACATGTTCATTTATCTTTAGGACAATCATTTCATGATTGGGGATCTTGTCAAGAGTGGCATACCCTATACTAACTTGGGAGCATAGATGTCTTGCTAGAGGCCGCTCTATGTTTGTGTTATTTTTCGTAGTCGTGTCACGTGCAAGTGGGAGTCTGTTGGAATATGCCCGCTGACACGAACGAGTTAATGGCACTACTGATGAGGTATAGGCATATTGGGTCACACACCAAGTATTGATTCCGGCAACACGATCAAGAAAAAGAGAGGAAAAGGCCAAAATGGGTTTTGACAGGATGGTACACGGGCCGTGTTCCTGAACACGGGCCATGTCTAGTCCAACATACACGAGGCGTATTAGCCCAATTCAAGGTCGTGTAGTTTGGGCCTACACGGGCCGTGTAGATGAACACGGGCCGTGTAGTGCGTGTTAGACACGGGCCGTCTTCGCCCAATTGGGGCCATGGACTTTGGGCCTACACGGCCGTGTAGACCTACACGGGCCATGTACGTTCGCTGTAACAGCAGAATTAACAGTCTTAAACACTCGGTTTAATGGGGTTAACTTCTCATAATTGTGGTAGACAAAGAGACCACGAGTTATCTGCTCTTGTAGAGGCTTTTGGCTATCACTTTGGATCTTGGTTGATACTAGAACTCTCTCTCTCTCTTGTTCATCTTGTTCTTGGTGTTCTTGAGCACAAGAAGCAAGATATACACATACTTGATTGTTGTTTTGGTGGTTGCACATCAATTTGCTAGCACTTGGGAATCAAACAAGCTTGGGGTGGACTACATTGGAGGAGTTCTTTGTTGGATTCTAAGCTACTTGACAAGGAAGGTTATTTTGTGTTTTGCATCATTGAGGTATAACCTTTCTTGTCATCTTGTTTATTTTTTAGTTGCAATTCCATTGTTAGATTTTGGTCCATGGGAAGTATTCATTGTTTGGCATCGATTTTTGTTTCATGCTTTGCTTCCGTTGCGACTTGTTTTTTCCAAACGAATACCTTCAGTTATACCACGTATACAAATTCTGTTGGTCCCAAAGAGGGTGAACATGCAACCGATACAGTGTAGAAGGGGGGTTGAATACACTTTAGACAATCAAACAAATTAATCAAATGTATATTCAATTATCAACCAGTATAATAAATTTTATCACTCTCTAATCAAATCAACAGGATGATTTGATATTACAATGATTATAACCTCAACTCTCTCCAAACACTCTTGAATCACAAACTAATTGATGATCGAATTTCTTGTTAAAACTGATTAACAAGAACTCTTGAAAACTCTCTCGAACTTTGAACTTACAAAGTTATCGCAACACACGCGTATCAAGTATCACGATCACACGTACGTTTTGCAACTTATGCAGTCATCGTTGTGTATCGTGTATCTGTTCTCGTACGCACGTAAGAACATCTATTCGTGTTCGTTCGTATTTATAAACCCAGAAGAAGGTTTATACTTATACTTGATATATCTACGAATAAATCGCAGTTTAAAGATAGAACTTATCTTTTCTTTAAAACCGTAACAAACTCCTTAATTAGAACATATCTAATTAATTCTGTTTGAGATTTCTATCCAACTAATAGATAGTTTAAATTTTGTTTAGATATCCTAATTTGAATGTCGTAGATATAGAGAGTTTATAACAGAATTTAGAACTTACTTAAATTCTAAACTGACTTCTGACGCTGAGTTGACATACTCAGTCTTGACCTTGTCAAGCTGACTTCTTAAATCTTGGATTCTTAAATCTTCAAGTGTTCAAATCTTCAAGTCTTCAAGTCTTCATTCTTAAATCCTATCTCAGCTTAGAAGTCACTGAGTTATCTAGTACTTACATAGAAAACTCTATATCTGTTTATACGCTGACTACTCAGCTAAAGCTGACTAGTCAGTCTATAACAGACTTACATAATTCCTAACTCTTAACCTATTATCTATACATATCGATAGTTTGTCTCATCAAATCTGACTATTCTAAACATGGGACTAACAATGTCCCCCTATTTGATGATGACAAAACATTGAATCAAATAAGTTATAGGTTAATAGAATTATGTTGAACCACTCTGGAACTGACCAAAGTTAGTTCTTGACATAAGTATTGAACTGATCCATACTTATTCACGTATCTTGAACTTACAACATATTTATGTTACAAATCTATTGTAAGATCTGTATTCTAAGTATTTGAATATACAAGTACTTAGATTCTGAACTTACAACATACTTATCAGTTTAGAATTGAACATATCAATCATCAGCTTAAACTTACAAAGCTGTCTGTTTGAACATATCAAACATAATTTTTGAACATATCAAATAATAAAACAGTTGAACATATCAAACTTAAGTTTGTATTAATGAACATATCATTTACATTGTAGCTTAATCATTTTGATTAGCTTCTTCACACTTAGTGCTAACAAAAACTATAGAAGTAATCTATTTAATCATTAGGATCTCCAACTTCTAACCACATATCAGAACATTTAAGTTCCCAAATTGAAGCTTTCTTGATAGCATCAACCATAATCTCTTCACATTCTAGCATCTCTTTCATCTAAGATTTTCTTGATCTAATTTCTTTGTTGAGATGATATATGAATACTGAATTCTGAATTGAGTCATCACATAGAATTCTCAAGTACAGAATTAATTCCAGATTTTCCAAATGAAGATCTGTTACTTTCAAGAAACATTGATTACCTTCCACATCAAGATACAAGAATCCTTCCAAGGGTTTAGTGATATAAATGTTTTCTCTGAAGTCAACTTCCTCTGGAACTTGTAAAACGATGTCTCTTTTAGCTTGCTGGCTTGCTGCTCTAACTCTTGCAGCTTTGCCTCGATTAAGAAAGGTATCAATTTCATCTGCAGGAATCTCACCTAGCTGATCGATTCTTATGAATATTGTCTTAAGCACATCAACTATCTCTTGTCTGATTTGACTCTTTTTCATCTGCTTGATAGTTGTGGCTTCTGTCTTCAACTCTGAGAATCCCAACTTGTACAGACATCTCATATCTAGACCAATTTCTTGTTTGTTGTCTAGTACAAAGTTGATAATTACCAATTCTCCTTTTCTACTCAGTGTAATTGATTCAATCTTGTTATTAAAATGTGTTCTTTTATAACAATGCCTTAGATCCACATCTGAGTAGGGAATTGGGGCAGCTCTTGGACCATAATAATCAGCTTTAGCTTTAGCTCTAGCAGCCTCAGCTTTAGCCTTTTCTCGTTGAACTTCAGCTTGTCGTTGCTGCTCTTTTATTTCCTCCACTGTTACGCCTAGTTCTTTAGCCATCTCTTGTAACATTTGCTCAGCAAGTATGTCACTGGCTTTTTGTGCTACATCAGCTTCATCACTTGTGTCAGATTCATGTGGAACTAATTGAGACTTACCCTCTTGCTCTGGCTCAGGCTCAGCAATGATGACTTTTCTTTTCTTTGCTAAAGGCATAACACTTCTTTTCTTTCTTTTAACCATCTCAAACACCTTACTCTTCCCTTTATTTATTTGTGAAGTTGGAACGGACTCAGCTTCAACAAATCTTGGCAAATTGGCTTGAGGAAGGTTGGTGTGAACAGCTTGAGATGTTTATTCAAGTGGAGTTTCTGGTTGAGCTTGTGAAGTTGTGGTTATTTGGACTGTTGGAGCCTGTTGTTGTTGAGAAGGTTGATCTACAGTACTCATGAACTGATCATGAGCTTGTTCAAATTGTACTTCCTCTGTATGCTCCCCCTCAACCTTATCATCATGCTTCTTTGATTCTTCCTCCCCCCTTTTGTCATCATCAATAGGGGAGGTTCTGAGTCTGAACATGAAGCTTTCCAAGTTGGCAACTGAAGTTGACAAATCATTAAGTTTGTGCATCAACTTGGTTTTGTCAGCTTTCCTCTTTTTATGCAGAAGCTCAAACTGGGATTGTAGATAGTCCATAATGACTTTAGCATCGGTAGTCATCAGTGTGGGCTCCGCAGGTCTTCTTCTTACTTCAACGTCCTCCTGTCCAGTGGAAGAGTGTATTTCTACAGTAGGAGTGGCTGTTGAGTGTTCCTCAATCGGTAAGGATGTGGGTCCCATATCCAAAGGTTGGTGATGACCTATGGAATCAAGGGGGCCATAATGGAGACCCTGTAAACCTTCCTGGTGTATGAAAGGTTCATTGACAGGTCGTGCGAGAGTGTGTGAGAATAGAAGAGAAGAATGACCAAGTTCGTGAGGTGTGATATTGGGGTGAGCTAGGCTTATTGGTGAGGAGGGGGTAATTGACCCTGGGGATTGGTCAGTATTTCAATGTTACCTTCATGGGGTTGTGAAGGCATAGAGGTAGGCTCTCCCATGGCACTAGTAAGTATGGGCTGAGTAGACACCATACCCGGTATAGGCTTAAGGGTTGAA